>OY804609.1:6322658-6787638 GCA_963680895.1 Fragum sueziense
TGAAGTTTCATTGAATTTGGCCCAAGGGTTGCTGAGATCTGGCTGTGGACGGACGGACACACGGACGGACGGACGGACAGAGGGACGGACGGACAGCGTGGCGACTATATGCTCCCCCGAAATTTTTTCGGGGAGCATAAAAACACCACTGTCTAGCCGTACAAAATGCGTCAAATTACACACACTTGTAAACAAACTTCACACAAGTTGATTCACCATGCCGGATTTCAAGATTATGCTTCGAGAAGAAAAACATTTACAAATATCATTTTACTCTATATTCAATTGCAAGGGAGGTAATTTTAACCATTTTTGTCAAATATTTTCATGAGTATGAATGAATTCAAAATTCTAAAGAGATCGATATTAACTACTCACCGAAAAGGCCGATTTCCATGGCGGCCGACAGTCCGCGCCAAAACAGAAATAGACCGGAATCTGTACACTTGGGTCCCAAAATGAACCTCAAGACCCGGTCTAGTAACTCTAACGGGACCGCCGACATATTTCTGCCAAACTCCGCACATCACATCCCCCCCCCCCCCCCCCCGCGTCTGCTATCTCGGCCCATATTCCTACCTTTCAAAAATAGCTTGCGTAAGCGACAAAACTCGGAATATTTCCACCACTTTCACTTTGTAATTCTGGTCTCACGAAAACTGATGATAATCTGTGAGAGCTAGCCTACTTTGTTGCTAATTTGCGAAATATCTATTTCACAATAATTTGGAGCCATTTGAAGGATAAGTAGCTATCCTTACCTTCAATATTGTATTCAAAAGTGACATTTCTCTAATATTTCATTTTTTGGCCATGGCCAATTCGAATATTCCATAAAAACCGTAGACTGGTAGCTTACTCTGCCATAGCCTGGGTTTCCTAGTATCCCTAGATGTACATTCGAATATTCCCGGGATCTTATCTTTACTCAAGATTGCAAAAGGTTGCAAACAGTCTCGAGGGTCGCGATTGTGCCAGTAATACCCGAAAGGGGAGTTAGGCAGTATTTTATAGATAGATAGAACCCCCACCCCCACCCCCAATAGCCTTTAGCGACCCTCGAGACTGTTTGCAACCATTTGCCGTTTGGAACGTTTTTTGCAACATGATCTCACATACCAGATACTGCTGGTGTCATTCACTTTAACCCATTACCAAACAACACAATTTGAGACTGGTCCAAATTCAAAGATGTTGCAGACGACAATTTCAAGTGAATGAAATCTAAAGTTTGTTGGTCTTTTTAGACAGAAAACATTATGGGAAATGAAGAAATTGCTTGTGACAAGCAATTTCTTCATTTTCCATGATGTTTTCCAAAGCCTTTATAGTGTTGGGAGTCAAAAGGAGTTACTGTGTGCAGTGTGTGGTAATCAATGGGTTAATGGCAGTGACTTTTGTTCTAAAAATATACAAAGTTTATACCGTTATGTTTTGATAAACCGCCGGTGTTAGGCCTATGATATAAATCTGTAGTAAGGATGTTGTTAGGTGGAAAGTCAAAATGTTGTCGCAAGACATTGGTGGGGCAACAAGTCGACACATTTTCGACTGTATACGTTGTTGGCTCTCAATGGGATCACAACCGATCGAGCAGGGATCGGACGTGCGAGCGATACATGACGTCAAGGCAGGACCTTATCACTACGTTAACACCGCCTACAGGATAGGTTTAAGATAGTCTGGTTCCCGCCTCTGATACACTACGTTGTAAAGTAAATCCGTAGTAGATTTCAGGTACGGGAACCAGACTAGGTTTAAGACTGCAACGGAGACCAATAAATCGCATGGACTTCACAACATTCGAATATCGGACCAAAGTGAACGAAACAGATTGTATTTTTCGACCTACATACAATTTTTTTGTCAAATTGCGTTGACGACCGGTGTAAACTTGGTGTTTTATTATTGATTCGGTCGGCACAATCCCTTCAGCCAATCAAAAACGTCGTCAGTCATACAGCGCGCACCTGCACTCATTCGGTTGAGGTGAAAGCTTCGGTCTTTTTCGTTAAAGCATTACCAACTTTCAGCATTAATATCTCGAGGACTACGCCCGATTATTAAAAAATGCATTGGTAGTTAGAAAGTTTAAATCACATTCTTAAAAAAAAGAGTTTTGTTTGTGAATTTTAACGATGGATTTTTGAAATATTCTGTCTCAAAAATGGTGTCCCGTAACGATAAAGACCGAGGTAGTACCCTCGATAAAAAAATGAAAGTGAGGCTATGACGTCATGCCGACCGATTCTATTAATGGAATTTACTACTAACAAGATTTTGCGAACTTTACAAGGTGAAACGTTATTGCTTTAAATGTATAACATTTTGTTTAAATCTGATTTGATGTCTTTGCGAAAGAAGGAATTGAAAGGGAAGTTGCGTTTCTTTTTTGTCTAGTAGGCCCTATAGGCCTATTTGTTCGTCCGAAATTACGTCACGGTTTACTAGATAAAATCGTTCCCTATTTGTCGTCTGCAGCTTCTTTGAATTTGGACAAGTCTAAAATTTTGCTGTTTGGTACTTACCATGCTTATAATTATATCCATGTCCACAACCATGTTCACTGTTCTCTGTCGTCCTCTTGCCGTCCGCTCAATGACTCCCTATAAGTAGATATTCGCGCCTTTTAATAGTAAGCTTCGTCGCTTTTCAACGAAAATCTCGTAACTGCAGCTTGTTCTAATCTGCAGTTACGAGTTTTTTGTTGAAAAGCGACGACACGCACGGACCGCCATGAGAAATGTGCTCACCGACACTATCTAGGACGCTCGTGAGACCTAACCCTAAGCCTTAACCCTTTCCCAAATTACAACATTTTAGGATTGTCTGATTTAAAATATGCTGCAGATGACAAAGTCGATGTTACTAATTTTTTTTTAAAACGTGAAATTTCGGAATGATATAGAACAATAAACATTGAGACAAAAGGAGTTTTTTACCTGTCTCGATGTTTTCCCAAGCCTCTTCCAATAGGGTCACCCACCTAAGGGTTTGAAATTGTTAACCTAACTGCGCGAGCAGCTGGAGGCTCGGTAAGGGTGTTGTCGTAGTACTGGTTTGAGAAACAACAGGAATACTTGGGTTGGTGCTCCAGTCGCCGCGATATGACCCTGGCAGTTGAAAACGGCGTAAAACCCCAATAAACTCAAACTCTTCTAATAGGGTGTCAAAACCATGTCTTTTGGTGGGGAAAGCGTTCACAATATCTCTATCAAATCACATAGCCTATTGCCTTTATGGTATTTTAGACTATAGGGAACGATTTTATCCCGTTAACCGTGACCTTATTTCGGACAAACAAATAATATTTCGTTGGTGTTCTTATAAAATCTCGTAACCACGGCTTAATACAAAGCGTGGAAAAACATTGAGACAAAAGAACAAAATGCTGATAATCAGCATTTTTTCCTTTTGTCTCAACGCTAGGTCCACTTTGTCGCCTGCAAATGCTCGGTTTGGGCATTGGTGTAGTATTGATGAGAGAAATACCAATGGTTAGGTGCTCCAGCCGCCGTGATGTGACCATAGCAGTTGAAAACGGCTTTAACCACAATAAATAAACTAATTTATGATCTTGGAACAGTCCAAGTTTTCGCTGTTTGGGAAATAGTTCTAACATCAAACCCCCTTTTTTATGCCTCTGTCATTTTTGATTGGTAAGGATGAGCACTTTTCACGAGAAAATCCTGCTTTTGTTGGTATAATTAAGTCTTAAGCCTATACACGTATTGTACATGTAGAAAAATAACCCTTTTCCCCAATTGACAATCCAATAGGGATCCAATAGGGTTCAATTTTATCAAGAAAACAGTGACGTACTTTCGGATAAAACAATAGTATTTCGTCTCCATAGTTATGAAACCTCGCAAAGATAGCATGGTTCAAGCTGTAGTTACGGGATTTTATTAAAAAAAAAAAAAAAAAAAAAAAAAAAAAAAAAAACACCGACGTTTATTAAAACATAACGCAAAACCAGTCAATTTTAGCACATGTAACTATACTAACCCAAACTGCCAACGCAACAAGATATTTTGTTGTAACTTTTTAATGAGATGTGATAGAACAACGAAACTTCAGATTTCATTATTCTGTATAGTGATTTTATTGTCCACATAAAAAGAAAGTAAGAATTGTTAAGCTTCGCTGAACACAGAGTCCGTGGTTCAAAACCCTATATCCGCGCTGCACGTGCAACAGTGCGTGTAATAAACCGGCGCACGTGCATTTTTGGAAAGTCGCAAGATAACCCGATAAGATTTTAAGTAAAAAATCTGTCTGGTGATAGACAAAAATGCCGCGATTTAGCATAGTCCCGAAAGGTGTAGGTGATTGGATTGCTCCTTGCTGACTGTGGTTACCCGGCTATTGGCCTTTGCGTGGTCTACGGTAGCATGACTATAGCGGAAGTTTCAGCAAACCAGTATGTTCAATTAATCATACTCATTAACCATGTCTGAATGTGTTAGAAGTTCCATTTGGATTAAAAAATCCATTTTTGTTGTTATTTTCAAGGTCATTTATTTTTCTTGCCTACGTTTGTTTTGACGTTCCCGGTAATGTTTATGACGTGCCAAGAGCCTTCAAAAGTCGTGTAACTACCAAGGTACAGGACAACAGGTTGAGAAACCAAATTCTCAGAGACCGGTTTCGGCTAGCAAAAAAAGAAAAAAAGCTGCTGCAACTGCTGGGAACCACGGTCGCCGTATAAGTGCACAGACACGTAACAGGTTACGTAAAGGTGAGTTCCGACCTAAACGTCCTTATGTGGGTCCCAGTTTACTACGTATGCACGCACGAGTCTGTCTCCAGTGGTACAACGCCCAAAAGTGATAATCTGACCTCCTGAGCAAATATGGAACCTGCTTGACATGCGTTTACGTCAACGCCAAGTCCAACTACAGACCTTGCGTGAAATGGGACAAACATTAATTCCAGAGTGACAAAATATTCCTATAAACGTTTGTCGACGTTAGTTACGTTCGATTTCACAGATAGGTTGTGTTGTGTACAATGTTACACGAGGACATACGAGATACTGATCTTAGTTTCATTTTTGAAACACACCCCGGCATTAAGTTTGTAACGTTATTTGCGTTACGGAATCGATTTAGACCCATTTGTTTTTCCTGGTGATATCATAATGGTCAGCGGTCAAAATGAAGTCAAAATCAACGATTTCATATTTTCAATAATCAAAATATTGTAATTTAAAGTTCGTGTTGCGTTGGCTCTTTGGGTTAGTATATGTTTTATCCCTATTGGAAATGTCGTAGGCCCGGCCTACATCTTGCTACTTTAAAAATGATTGACGTTTCCCAAAACAAGGGCTTGCTTTTAACGTGGCGCCCCTTACAGATGAGCTGTATGGCTTGGGAATAGCAAGGCAACAGGAAAATGATAATGAAAACGATGATGATCCTTTTCATGTTGGTGTAATAGGGAACGATTTTGATAATCTATCAACAAGTAAATGCAAATAGCGGAGCATCACATTGTCCCTTTTTCGCATTTAATAGGGAACGATTTTATCCGGTTAACCGTGACGTAATTTCGGACAAACACATAGTATTTCGTTTGTGTTGTTATAAAATCTCGTAACTACGGCTTGAATCAAGCCGTAGTTACGAGATTTTATAACAACACCGACGGCTTATCAAAACATAACCACAACTCAGTGTATTTTTAGCACAAAATTCATTGCCATTACCAAACGATAATAATTCCACAACAAAGTTGAAAAATATACTAAAAACCGTGACCCAGAGGATTTTCTGTGCGTAACCACATTGGAAGAGGGGGCAGGGGACCAGACTTCCAATTATTTAGAAGGGGACAGCATATCCTATGCCCCCCACCCCCTATACAACCACATTTTCTTTCAAGAAAGGTCAAGGTATAAAATGCTGTCTGAAAGTGCCCAGATTGCAGGAAATGGCTTCTTAGAATTAAAAGTTTTCTGGGAGGCATGCCCCAGACCCATAGGAACGCTACGCTCGGTCGGGTAGAACTATTCACGTAAAGTGACATTTCAGATTTTTTGTCTTAAATTTTACTTTTATTTGTATCTGAAAGACCATATTTCCTTATGAAAACTCTGACAATTTCAAGCCAAAATATTGCGCCGTTTACGAGAAATATATATTTTTGTGTTAAAATTAAACAAATTGTTGTGGACAACAGTTCGGATTTATACTGAGAGGCAAAAATAAGTATACACCCTAGTTATTCCACGTTTTCTAAGAAAACGATAGATAGATTATATACGATGTTTAATCGTCACCGAATGTGGTCGTTTATTGATGATGCCTTCTCCGCCTATCCGTCTATCCGATTTTCCTTCCGTTGTGAATGTGTTTTCATAGCATACAGCGTCATCGAAAAGGGGGGTGTAATTAATTAATTAATGCAATCATTTACGTTGATACCGACGCTACATTTATGAACGGATTTGGATAAAATTTTCACAGAAAGTGCCTTGACATCTAGGATCATGCGAACATGGTTATTGCTTTTCCTTATTACGGTGTGTCATGGCAAAAGGGGACTTGATGCAAACAAGATATCTGACATTATTCCTTCAAAATTTATTGACGGAATTTGATGAAATTTGTGCAAAATGTCCTTAGTCACTTGAGTGAGTGTATAAAGTGTATTATAGCGTAATGTTTCTTTCATTATCATGCTGCGTCGTAGAAAAATGGGTCTTAATGAAAAAAGTGGCATATTGATCGATTTCTAGCTGCCACCGAAAATTGTGTTATAGCGTTAGAGGAAATTTAACGTTGTGATTTGTTGTGATAAAGAATAAAGAAATCAAATACGGATTAACGGCAATATTTGATGCTACACTAAGTCGCACGTGCAAATTTTGTAAAATCGATATGTAGCAAGAGTATGGGTAGTCAAGTAATTTTTGGTAAAATCTATTAGCACTGTATCATTGGTTGGTGGGTAGAAGTAAAAAGTACAAAATTTTGAGCCGATATAATTGAAATTGGAAGAGATATTGAAAAACAAAAAGTGTATACTTTCTTTTGCCTCTCAGTATATATGGAATTTATCGATTCTGTCTCAACTTTAAATGCGTGTTTCTCGCCTGTCAGCAACAACTTAAAAAAAAACTAATAGCATTTATACTCATTAGAATAACTAATCTTGGCATCAAGACATACTTTTAAAAAATGAAATGTCCCTCCCTCCCAATATTATAAACCTTCCTACGCCTATGAACCATTTGCTCCGTCTCTGGAGTTTCCGTACCTGTTTTTAACCCATTACCAAAAACGACACAATTTTAGACTGGTCCAAATTGAAAGATCCTGCAGACGACAAATTCAAGTGATAAAGTGCACGGAACGCGCATTTGAGAGGACTTTTCCCGTTTGTAACTCACTCTGCTCCGAATCCCGTGGTTTCTTCAAAGATTCGAGCGAAAGTTTTTCTCAGTGCATTTGAACGCTTCCCATTTTCGTTTTGCGCTTACAAAAACTTTGGCTCGAATGTTTGAAGAAACCACTGGATTTGGAGCTGAGTGAGTTAGAGCCGGGAATAGCCCTTTCAAAAGCGCGTTCCGTGCACTTTATCTCGTCAAAATCAATAGAGTATGAGCTGAGAAATTAAACAAAACATACCTTGAAGCGGACGATTTTTTCGGTGTTAACGCTTCCCAAAAGTCACGTGGGTTATCCACCGTGTTTAGGATGATGGGGGTTTTGAGTTAGGCGGTTGCCTCTTGTGTCCCATGTCTAATTCGATTGTATCGGTCCAGACGATTCTTGAACGCATTAACTCCTGGCGCTGATATTACTTGATCTGGTAGGCAATTCTAAGCATTGATTACTCGCACGGTAAAGAAGTTCACTCTTTGTAAAACACATTTCTCAAGTCTTGGTTTGTAGCCTATATTTTCATAGAATTTCCTCTTGTGTTTGACTTATCTCTAAATGTAAAGAACTTTTCACAGTCGACATTCTCTTTTCCAGTTACAATCTCGAAAGTTTCTATTAAGTCTCCTCTTGTGCGTCTCTCTTCTAAAGTTGTTAAGTTTAATGCCTTTAGTCTGTCATTGTAGTTTAATTTTCTTAATTCCGGTACAAGTTTCGTAGCTCTACGCCGTATTTTTCCAAGTAGTCTATGTCCTTCCTGAGATAAGGGTTCCAGGCCTGCACTGCAAATTCCATATTTGGTCGAATGTAAGTTTTGTATAGTACCGAAAAACTTTTAAAGAAAAGGGGGGGGTTGGGGGCTTGGGGCGGCAGTGAAGCTTTTTCCCGCTCTCTGATGATGTTTTCATTTTACCTCACAGATTGGCCGGTAGTGGGCGCTAATTTTTCACCGATAAGGGGAGGATGTGTTCATCCATGGCCTTTTTGAACACCTTTTGAACACTTTTTGAACACTTTCTGAACACTGATTGGATGACATTTGAGTTCCAGAACTTTCCAGTTCTACTACACCTGAAGCATCTAGTCATGTGTTCTTGGCATTAACATGACGCCAATAACTCTTATCCATAAGACCTGACCCCGTTTTCTCGAAAAAAAAAAAAAAAAAAAAAAAACTGTAGTACGTTCTCATACTCAAATCTGAGAACTGTGCTCAAATCGCACGAAATTCACGTGGACTTCAATCGAATACCCTTCAACGTTGAACAGTTGAAGTTGAGCATGTTCTCATGAGAATATACTTAAGTTTTTTTCGAGAAACCGGGGCCTGGATTAGAATTACATCGGAGAAATATGAACAAACAGTCAACAACAACAAAATTGTCCACCTTAGGAACACTCCTGCCAAAAATCTAGTTATCTTAATGATAACTCTTTTTGACTTCCTACAAGAAAAAAGCTTTGGAAAACATTGTGGAAAATGAAGAAATTGCTTGTGACAAGCAATTTCTCCATTTCCCATAATGTTTTCTACACAGAAATGCAAAAATTGTAAAATTTCATTCACTTGATATTGTCGTTTGCAACATCTTTGAATTTGGAACAGTATAAATATTGCTGTTAAGCTTAGTTGCAATTATCACGGTGGGGATTGTGCATGATGGGATGGATAACGAATACGGAGTATACGGACAAATTTGCCTCGCTTCAGGTAAGAAATTGTGCAATAATTTTCTTATTTCTGTTCCAATTTTCGAGCGGTTTGTTGCATGTACCCCGCATTAGTGAGCTCTTTCCTTGGATATATAACTTGTTTGTAGAATCTTTGTACTTTGTCTAAAAACTGATCCCAACCGACCAGAAAAACGACAAAAAATTCAGGCCTTTTTTCTAGTCGGTTGGGATCGGTTTTTGAGAAAAGTACAGGGAAGTTCCAGATAAATAATACATCTGAGAAAAGGGCTCAGTAAGACGGAGTACATGCAACAAACCGCATGAAAATTGACGTAGAAATAAGAAAGTTATTGCACAAATTCTTACCTGAAGCGTGGTTAATTTGGCCGTAGTCGTAACCATTTCGCTTTCTGGTCGGTTGGGACAATATTTCGGAAAAAGTATCTAAGTTATCTAATATGTCATACATCCGATGAAAGAGCTCGATAAGGCGGGGTACATGCAGCAAAACGATTGAAAATTGATACAGAAATAACAGAATTATTGCAAAATGTCTTAACTGAAGCGAGGCGAGTTGGCATCAAATTTTGTGCAAAAAATAGACTGAGTTTACCGTTATGTTTTGATAAACCGTCGGTGTTGTTATAACATCTCGTAACTACGGTTTGATTCAAGCCGTAGTTACGAGATTTTATAACAACACCAACGAAATACTATTTATTTGTCCGAAATTACGTCACAGTTTACTTGATAAAATCGTTCCCTATTGTCGGTAGTCGTTATTCATCCCATCATGCACAATCCCCACCGTGATTATGTAACCGAAATCTTTTTATATTTTAATCTGGGTTTCATCACTAACTAGTAAGTTTGTGGATACGATGTCGCAGCTATGGCAAGCCCATCTCATAAAAAAACCTGCTTCTTTCTTTCAGATTTAATTTTGAGCAATACAGAAAAAAGCCGAAATGGAGAAAGTTTTCAGCCTAGAATCATTCACGGTGGGTAGCCCACGTGACTTTTGGAAAGCGTTCACGCCGAAAAATCGTCTGCTTCGAGTATGTTTTGTGTAATTTCTCAGCTAATACTCTACGGATTTTTACTAGATAAAGTGCACCGTACGCGTCTTTTAGATCTAACCATCCCCGCTTCTAACTCACTCCGCACCAAATCCCATGCTTTCTTCAAACATTCAGAATGAATGCTTTCAATTGAATGTTTGAGAAAACTAGGATGCGGTCCAGAGTGAGTTAGGATTGGGAATGGCCCTCTCTAATGCGCTTACAGTGCAATTTATCTCGTCAAAGTCCGTGCCGTAGAGTATAAGCTAAGAAATAGAACAAAGCAAACTTGAAGCAGACGATTTTTTGGTGTGAACGCTTCCAAAAAGTAACGTGGGTAACTTACACGGTGGATAACCCAAGTGACTTTTGGGGAGCGTTAACACCGAAAAAATCGTCCTCTTCAAGGTATGTTTTGTTTCATTTCTCAGCTTATACTCTATTGATTTTGACGAGATAAAGTGCACGGAACGAGCATTTGATAGGGCTATCCACGTTTGTAACTCACTCTGCTCCGAATTCCGTAGTTCCTTCAAACATTCAAGCCAAAGTTTTTTTCGGTGCATGTGAACGCTTCCCACTTTCGTTTTGCACTCACAAATACTTTGGCTCGAATGTTTGAAGAAACCACTGGATTTGGAGCAGAGTGAGTTAGAGCCGGGAATAGCCCCCTCAAAGGCGCGTTCCGAGATAAAGATAAAGCGCACCGTACGCGCATTTGAGAGGGCCATCCCGTTTGTAACTCACTCTGCTCCGAATTCCGTAGTTCCTTCAAACATTCAAGCCAACGTTTTTTTTCGGTGCATGTGAACGCTTCCCGCTTTTGTTTTGCACTTAAAAACATTTTGGCTCGAAAATTTGAAGAAACAGCTGGATTACGAGCATATTGAGTTACAAACGGGAAAAGCCCTCTCAAAGACGCGTTCCGTGCACTTTATCTCGTCAAAATCACTATCTAGAGTATAAGCTGAGAAATTAAACAAAACATACCTTGAAGCGGGCGATTTTTCCATGCGGACGCTTTTCAAAAGTCACGTGGGTTACCCACGGTGAAAATAGTAGATTTAAAAGCTTACAAGGGAACGTAAAATTATCCACAATTGCTTCTTTTTCGCCGATGTTTATCTAACCTAAACATGTATAATGCTAGGTTCCCATTGCTGATAAAAAACAAATTCAAATTCTTTTATTCAAGAAAACTAATTTAGAGCATTAAATGAGACAATACCAATGCGTAATATGCACAATATTCACTGGCATAGGAAGAGTGGGCAGGGAGGCAGTCCCCATGATTTAGAAGGGGGCAACATATCCTTTGCCCCCCATAATACACCCATATCTTACTTCAAGAAAGGTCTAGGTATAGAATGTTTTAAGAATAACAGTTCTACTTTTTTCACCAAGTCAGCAAGGGAGACAACCTTGATCAATCTATTAGTATAGTAATGTAATGGTAATTCCCCTTGAGTTAAACATATTCAGCAAATAACCCCACAATACAAATTGAATAATGTTGCAGTGATAAGATTACGTCCGCCCAGGCGCGTATCTATAAGGAGGCTTGGACGCTCAGGCTTCAACATAGTTATTTTTTTAAGTGTGCCCAGTGGTTTTTCCAAGGAAAATTGTGTAAAAAAACACCCAGACAGAGATTTTGTTACAAATTTATGTGGAAGAGTCCTGGGACCCTTTGGTTCTAAAACAAATGAGTCCAACATTGAAACATCGTAGGACTCCTTGTAAGACAATGTCGATTACGCATTGAAAATGTTAGCATTCTTGGACTCACTAAATATTTATCAATGAGTCCTGAGAAAAAAATGTGAGTCAGGGACTCAGGACTCGCAGGTAACAAAATGAGACAAAATCAATGCATAAATTATCAAATTACTAGTAATTATAATATAGTCCTTTCACAAACAAGACCTGGTTTTGAAGTCGCTGATAGAAAAAGCTTTGAAAAGCATTGAGGCAAAAGAAGAAAATGCTGATGATCAGCATTTTCTTCTTTTGCCTCGATGTTTCTGTTTATTCACAAATCTTACCTTTAATAACATCTATCTTGTCATCTGCAACTCCTTTCATATTGGACCACCCTCAAAGTTTGTCGTTTGGGAAAGGGATACACAACATTGCAAAAGGGCTAAAGTTGATGATATTTTAAGAAATATCATTTTTTGATTACCAAGGGAGTCAACCGTGATCATTCCATTAGAATAGTAATGTAATGGTAATTCCCCTTTAGTTTAACATATGCAGCAAATAACCGCACAACTACAACTTGAATAAAGTTGCAGTGATAAGATTACGTCCGCCCAGGCGCGTATCTAGGCGGAGGCTTGGAAGCTCAGGTTTCAATATAGTTATTTTTTTAAGTGTGCCTAGTGGTCTTTCAAAGAAAGATTATGTGAAATAGACCCTAGATTCCCCGGAACCCCCACAATCCATTACCATGCAGTGTTATTTTTCAAGTTTGGATGAAGGGGGTTCGGGGCCCATTGGTGGGGGGAAATTTACGCGTGAATGCTCTAACATTGGAAATTTCAACACAAGCTTTTAATCTCAAATGCAGTGTTGTAAAATGAAATGTATCTAACTCGCTTGTATATTATAAAGGGACATTCAAACAACCGTTTGACCTGTTAGAGACGCATAGAATCTAAATGAAATTTGGATTTTTCTTAACAATGGAAAAACAAGTTCCAGGAGGGGAAATCTATCTGAAATTGGGGGGAAAAGTATATTCCACAGAGAGGGGAAGGGGCCAATAAAGACCTTTTTTAGGAAAACAAAATACTGAAATGAGACAACATCAATGCATGGATTATTAAATTAACGTCATACTGAGTACAAGTACAAAATTGCTGCATGATGCAGCATAAGATGAAGCACGGCCTAAATAAATTTGTGTCCCGAATTTTTCCGCATTATGGTTAAATTCCAAGGGATCAAACAATAGTTTTTAGCTCCACTGGCCGACAGGCCAGCGGGCTATTGTCATGGCGGTGTGTCCGTCGTGCGTCCGTGCGTGCGTCTGTCCGTCCGTCCGTAAATTTTTTCTTTAAAAATCTTCTTCTCAGAAACTACCAGATGGATTTCAATCAAACATCACAAGAAGGATTCTTGGGTGACCCTCTCTCAGATTCCTTCAAAGAATTTGGATTTAATCAGAATAACATGAGTTATCTGCCCTTGAATGTCAAAAATAGCTGGTTTTGACTTTAATTTTACTCTAAAATCCACAAATATTAATTAATCAAGACAAAACTAGAACAGAATGTTGGTGACTATAAGATATCTTGCCTTGGTATAATTTTCAGCTTGATCTGAATTTTACATCATGAGTTATGTGCCCTTGAAATTGACAAAATTGCCATTTTCGGCTCTATTTTAACTTTGTTTTCACTCTAGCTAATACAAATATTGACCGATCTAGACAATACTTGAACAGAATGTTGATGACCATAAGATCTTGCTTTGGTATAATTTTAAGCTTGATGAACTCAACATCATGAGTTATGTGCCCTTGATATTGACAAAATCACATTTTCGGCTCTATTTTGACATTGATTTCACTCTAGCAACTACAAATATTGACTAATCAAGACAAAACTGAACCAGAATGTTGGTGACTATAAGATCTTGCCTTGGATTAATTTTCAGTTTAATCTGAATTTTACATCATGAGTTATGTGCCCTTGAAATTGACAAAATTGTCATTTTCGACTCTATTTTGACTTTGTTTTCACTCTAGCAACTACAAATATTGACCAATCAAGACAAAATTTGTACAGAATGTTGGTGACTATAAGATCTTGCCTTGGTATAATTTTCAGCTTGATCTCAATTTTATATGAGTTATGTGCCCTTGCTATTGACAAAATTGCCATTTTCGGCTTTATTTTCACTTTTATTTTCACTTTTACAACCATTAGTATTAATTAATCAATACAGAACTTTCACAGAAATCTTACTGACCATACGATCTTACTTGTGTGTAATTTTTAGCTTGGTCATGCATGCATTTGGTTGTTTGCGCAGCCTGAACCTTTGAAATTGCATTCAACAAGACAAACAATCAGGCCTGTGGAGCGCTTCCAGGCCGCCAGGACTGTCTAATTTCTTTAATGTCTGTGAACTGGTAGGGTTACAATCATATCTCTATTATCTAGGTGTGAAAATAGTGAGGGCTTGTTTTTGGAGATAATGGCTAACAAAGTTGGTAGGGTGAATTGACATGAGAAGCATTTTAATTTACTTTGAAGTACATGTATAGTTTTACAAATTGACCCTGCTGGTACTCTACTCTACAGTAATGGTAAGAGGGTTTTAGACTATCAACAGTACTACTTTACTTTATCCCCTTTCAACCAGCGTCATGTGTCTTCACCAGTCCTAAAAAACATTAAGTGCTTATTTAAATTGTGAAAGGACAGACCGTTTTACGATAGGTGACCATAGTAGGTTCCACTGAACACTTTAAGCCGAAAAAGGCAATTTTGCCAAATTCAAGGGCAGATAACTCAGAATTTGCATTTTCAATCTGGATAAAATTCTAACTCACCCAAGACGTACATGCAAACATTTGTCTTTGGCTTTACATTTGATTGTGCAATATTTGTATGTATTACGCCAAAATTGTCAAAAATGGCATTTTATGACATTCAAGGGCACATAACGCAGCACTTTCTACAGATTTCTACAAAATCAATCTTACACAAGGGCTTTTGACCATACACATTTTGACAAAGTTTGGAGAAGATCTAATGATATTTGTGGATTCTAGAGTGTAAACCTGGATATTATAGACGAGCAGAGAGACGGGCAGAAAACAGACAAACCTGGTCGCAATAGCTTATTTGTAGTACTTTCTTCTGAGGCCAGCTAAATTTTAAGCTAAGTAATCATTTATGCCTTTCTGTGCGGAGGAAATCCAGAAAAAATGTATTTTGTAATTTATTCCACAATTTGTCATGGGTTTTAGCTCACCTAAGCACAAAGTGCTCAAGGTGAGCTATTGTGATTACTTTTTTCTGTCGTCCGTCTGTCTGTCTGTCCGTCCGTCTGTCAACAATTTGGTGTTTACACTCTAGTATCTACAAATATTAGGCAATCTTGACCAAACCTGGTCTAAATATATATGTTTAACCATTCGCTCTCAGATGAGTTTGATTTTGGGTCAGATCGGACCAGAAAGTCTGGAGTTTTCTGCCATTGAATGTAAAAAAAATAGCTACTTTTGACATTTTGTACACTCTAGAATCTATAAATATTGACCAACCAATACAAAAGCTGGACACAATGTTGGGGACCATAAGATCTCAAATGAGAGTGATTTTTGGTTTGATCGGACCAAAACGTATTGAGTTATCTGCCCTTGAATTTGACAAAATTGTCGGGGTTTTTTTTACTGTTTTCGACTTTGTTTACACTATAGCATCTACAATTATTGACCAATCAAAACAAAACTTGGACGCAACGTTAGTGACTATAGTGGTACCATCAACATTGAGACTCAAATGTACTTTTAACTATTGACTGTCCTACGTGAGAGGGGTGTTGTGATTACATCTAACGGTAAACGCCTTCTTAAAACCACTACGTTTTCATACCTGGTTTACCTGTTCAGTTTGACTCGTCTGTCTAGAGGTCGTGGTTTATTTATATTAGATCTTGTATTTTGGTTTGATCGGACTAGAAAGTCTGGAGTTATCTGCTCTCGAATTTGACAAAATTGCTGTTTTTGACATTGTTTACTCTCTAGCATCTAGAATTAATGGCCAATCAAGACAAAACTTTGCCACAATGTTAAGGACCATAAGATGTCAGATGGGTTTGATTTTCAGCTTAATCGGTTAAAAAAATCATGATTTATATGCCGTTGAATTTGACAAAATTGCCGTTTCGACTGTTTTTGACTTTGTTTACACTGTAGCATCTTCCAATTAAGTGACCAATTAAGATAAAATTTGTACATAATGTTGATGACCATTAGATCCTGCATGACATTGAATTTTAGTGTGATTGGATGAGAAAGTCGTGAGTTATATGCCCTTGAATTTGACAAAATTGTTGTTATCGACTGTTTTTCGACTTTGTTTACTCTCTGGCCTTTACAATTATCGACCAATCAAGACTTACAAATTATGTTGGTGACCATAAGATCTTAGATGACTTTGAATTTCAGTCTGATTGGATGAAAAAGTAGTGAGTTATAATAATACTTGAATTTGACGAAATTGCTGTTTTCGACTTTGTTTTTACTCTATCAATCACAAATGGTGACCGATCAAGACAAAACTTGGATCTTGGATATAATGGTTGATTACCATAAGATGATGAATGAGTTTGAAATTCAGCAGAATTAGACAAACAGTTGCTGAGTTATCTGCCTTTGAATTTAACAAAATTATCGTTTTTACTTTGTTTTCGCTCTTTACAACCAGATATATTGACCTAAGTGGATGAAATACAGTTGATGTCCATAAGTTTGTTTTCAGTCTTACAATCACAAATATCCATTGATTCAAACAAAAACTGTGTCTCATAGCATATTGGTTCAGGTGAGCGATGTAGGACCATCACGGTCCTCTTGTCGTGTATTAAAGGGCACATGACTCGTTTTCCCGACTAGCTATCAAAATTCCTAATAACTTTGCGCTGACAAATTATTTTAGTACTGGCCTAAAATATTATTCCAATATGTCGCTTTAATATAGAACCGTGTTGATGTTTTCCCCAGTCGGTTACATCGGAGTCTAACAATCCAGGGGTCTCTAGTTTGAACCCCGGCCCGGCCAATATCCATTCTGACATTTGACAAAAAGTCATTTGTCTCTCACCAATGGGTGTGAATCATCTATGTGAGAGAGCAGCTGGAGGCTCGGTTTGGATATTGTGGTTGTACTGGTGCGAGAAATACCAGGAACCCACGGTTAGGTGCTCCAGCCGCCGCAATATGACCATAGAAGTTGAAAACGGCGTAAACCCCCAATAAAATCAATTTTCCCCAAAGCTGGGATATGAAAATATACAAAAAATTGAAAGATTGCATAAAATGCTTATTATTTTGAAATTGATCATAAGCAAGCAAATGGACCTCGTGTCGTGTTAACATGGGCTCATATACAAAGCATTTTGTTTTAAAAAAAATTCGCCAATTATTTACATATAGCTAGAAAATTTATGAATAAGAACCTTGGGTAGCGCCGGAATAAAATTACCCACCAACTTTCAATAAACATGTACAATATACACCAAACCAAATGTCCGTTTGGTTCAGACTTTTCGGCAAAAGATGTCCCCTTTATGTATCTATTTATACTACGAATATTATTGGAAAACTTAGGTCCCAGGACCCCCCCTTTAAATGTTTATTTTAACCTTTTCCCACCCACATATTGTGAAGTAAACTGGTTATAGAACCAGTAGTAGAACAGTAAGTTCTAAAACTGCATTTAACGTTCAAGAACTGGTTCTTGAACTAATTATTGAATCAGTTCTAGAACTTTTGAGTTTTAGAAATGCCATTTAACGTTCAAGAACTGGTCCTAGAACTAGTTCAAAACTAAATTGTAGAACATTAAGTGACAGTTCTAGAACTTCAGTTCAGGAACTTGGGTTCAAGAACTGATTCTAGAACTGGTTCTAGAAGGTTCTAAAGCTGATGTTTTAGAACATTCTAGAACAGTTCTTGAACTTCTTTTGCAGGGGTATGTCTTTACCCCCTTTTTGTTTGTTACTTCCCGTATAGTGTTAATGAAAATTTGTAAAAGAATTTACGAATATTTTAGACTGGTAGGCCTAGTTGACGTGACTATCGAAATAACTAAATCTTCTTCTCTCTCAATTTTATCTAAAAAATTCCTATCACGAACAATACCTGATGTTGACGTTCCTTATAGGAACAAAGTTGACGAAACATTGCGGCAAAAGAAGTAAATGCACAATATCATTAATTCCCTCTTTGCCTCAATATTTACAGTGCTACATTTTACACCAATCCTTTCTTTTTTTAATATCCATTTGTCATCTGCAGCACATTTCAAACTGAAGTTTCGTTGTTTGTCAAAGGATTAACAAAGACATAGACACAATGTTATGAAGAGTTAAAAAATTATCTCTGGAGCTCTGGATTGACCCAGTCACGCTCGGTCACCTGATTGTCCTACATAGCTCACCACTCGCACTGTGCAATCCTTTTCCAAAAAGCGAACCTTTGTTTACTGCTCTAATTCCAAAACTGTTGCAGACAACAAAATAATTAAAGCTTTAAACCTTCCTATTATTTACATGATATTCCTGATGTGACCAAAGCTACGGTAGACAATATAGATTAAGATCAGTCTAGTCAGCAATGCAATCTGATCCTAGTCTACATATTGGCTGCTTTCTGCTTGATTACATGATGAAAACTTGAGACAAACAATAAGATTAGTAGGGCAAAGGTTAAATAAAAAAAAATAATTGCGTACTATGCATTACAGCACAAACGGGATACATTCTGAACGCCCCGCAAAGCTGTTAATGTGATTAATGGTTAAAAGATAAAACGGAATTTATGTGATAGGCTAGAAATAGAAGGGAGTTTTCATTTTCGAAACACAGAATAATCTCAACAGAAAGATCCTTTAACGAACTTTTGTGATAAACATCCTTTCTTTACTCTTACTTATATAAATATCCTTGCCTCTCAAATGAACATAGCCATTGATTATGGAGATAACAATTCATTGAGAACAGAAAGGATTATATTAGCTTATATCCGACACCACTGACATTCCCAAAATCACCTTATTATGCACGGCCTGAGGGGCCGTGCAATAATAGACCTATTAGACAATATAATATATTGCGAAAGGGCTAAAGTTGATGATGTTTGAAGAAATACATATCTTTTGACTGTCAAGGGAGGCAACCGTGATCATTCCATTAGAATAGTAATGTAATGTTAATTCCCCTTTAGTTTAACATATGCAGCAAATAACCGCACAACTACAACTTGAATAAAGTTGCAGTGATAAGATTATGTCCTCCCAGGCTTGGGA
The DNA here is from genome assembly GCA_963680895.1 of Fragum sueziense. NCBI lineage: Eukaryota > Metazoa > Mollusca > Bivalvia > Cardiida > Cardiidae > Fragum > Fragum sueziense. The sequence goes on from OY804609.1 coordinate 6,341,829, forward strand.
GCTCAGGTTTCAACATAGTTATTTATTCAAGTGTGCCCAGTGGACTTTCCAGGTAAAATTGTGTAAAAAAAGACCCTTAGATGCCCCGGAACCCCCGCAATCCTTACCATACGACAAAAGATATTACAGACGACAGTTTAAGGTATTCACGCACTAATGGGCATAAAACTCCACGTTCATTGTTGTTGATTGTTGTTTAATCTAACAATCGAAAGGACTCAAAAGGTAGTCGATGTAAATCGGCTTTGTAAGCGTCGTATTAACATATCCACTTCCGGTCAACCGAAATTCCTGGAACAGCCCTTTTTATGCAGAATGGGGACGATTGAAAATCCTAACAACATGGAAATTATTGTTAAAGGTACCAGAAAGCATAAAAAGAAGATTGAGAACATACCTGCTAGATTCCATAGGGAACGATTAGCTGTGGCGTAATTTCGGACAAACAAACCTTTTTCGTGAGTGTTGTTATAAAATCTCGTAACTACGGCTTGAATCAAGCCGTAGTTACGAGATTTTAACACCGCCGGTTTATCAAAACATAACGTTAAAAGAAGTATATTTTAAGCACAAAATTCATTGCCATTATGCCAAGCTCTCTAACGTATTCGTGTTACTTGACTTTGTTTATGTTTTCTGTTTTTCCTATGTTCTAGGCTTTATAGCACACGATGTATCTAACTTCTACGAGTTTTGAAAAGCGCGCGTGTTTTTCGTGCACGTTTGACAAAAACGCGTTTTATACCAATAAGTCGTGCTGAATAAAACGATCGGTGATACAAAATATTTACTTGAAATCTTTATCAAATGGATAAACAGCTGTCAAAATTTCATATTTAATGTTTCTGCCATTTTCTAGTAAAACGAGTATAAAAAGTGGCCAATTAGAACTTTTGAGGAGTGTAGACATAAATCAATTACTGCAGGGACTTTCGTTTAATCATTAAGTTACAGGAATATTTTTTGCAACTTTGAAAATTATGGGCATTTTCTGCAAACAAGTTGGTCCAATGAACGAATAGGGAACGATTTTATCCAGTTAACCGTGACGTAATTTCGGACAAACAATATCATTTTGTAGGTGTTGTTATAAAAATCTCGTAACTACGGCTTGATTCAAGCCGTAGTAGCGAGATTTTATAACAACACCGACGGTTTATCAAAACATAACGGTAAACCCAGTCTATTTTTAGCACAAAATTCATTGCCTTTGATTACTGAAATACGATACCAAAACACTAGCTCTTCTGGTCAATGTCATTTCATTGCACGCCGTTTACTAATCCGAGCATTCTCTGATGTAAATTCGCTCTTTGGTATTTGGATGTCGCTATTTACATCTGATGTAGATTAAGCCTCTCTTACAACCGGTCGTACGAGCTCTGCGTGCGGTCTGAGTCTAAAACGTACGTTTAGTCGTGCGATGCACGCACGCGCAACGTACGATTTTGGTGGACGCAACCAAGACGCAGACTGCACGCAGCAAAGAATTGACCAAATAATTCTTTGCTACGACCATTCTGCGTCTTTTAGAACGCCAGCAGCACGCAAAATAGAAGTGCGGAGCACGTGCGTCAGGCGTGCGTGTGACGCAGGGAACGATATACTGAAATTCCAGAAAATTCACAAAGAATGCGTACTTTTCTCGAAAGAGATTCATACTTTTGACCTGCTTTGAATGTACATATTTTGAGGCGCTCTTACAACCCGTCGTGCGTGCGTCTTTATAAATAGTGCGATTTTACAGAGTTTTAAAACGAACGATTTAAAAGGACGCACGACGGGTTGTAAGAAAGGCTTAAAATAGCGACATCAAAATATCAAAGAGCGAATTTTCAACAGAGAAGACTCGGATTAGTCGTTTACAGAACCTCTATGATGGTTGCCCTTCTCATTAAAGTCACTATTTAATATGAATTGAATGAAATTTCGCATTCTTTGATCTTTCTGGGTAAAAACATTGTGGGAAATGAAGAAATTGCATATCACAAACAACTTCTTCATTTTCCACAATATTTTTCAAAGCCATTATCTTGTAGAGAGTCAAAAAGAGTCATTGTGTGGTAATGAGTTAAGAATACAAAATATTAAGTATAGGTCAAGTGATACTACATGTAATAAAAACGTGTGTCTTTTATGTATTTTATTCTGAATGACAAGAATGGCAAGACACTGAAACTATGAACTAAAAAAGGGAACCCCTAAATGGTTTCCTTTAAACAACACTTTGATTTCAATATAGAACAAATATCTTTACACGACAGTCTAAAATTTTTGTCCAACCAAGTATAAATGACAGGATTTATGATGTTGTTCACAAAATAAATTCGCATAAGGAACTTATAGAACGTCAATTGTGATGGCGTCATCAAATATTGAGTAGTCGTGTAATACGCCAGAATACTGTAAAGGAAATACGTCACCATGAAAACTAGCGTCAATATAAGCCAAATCAAAGTCTTCGAGCTGATGCCACAATCTGATATAAACGACCTCGGTCTGGATGTTGAGCATGTTGACGCTTCGTCATTTCTGCCAATTGCTGAACGTTCTGTTCGTCCATTTAGTGCGGGACTGTTTCTACTAAGTGCGGGACTGTTTCTAGAAGGTGCGGGAATATCACCGGGCGTTTCCGGTTGAATAAATTTCTTCTCGTTTCTTTGAGTATCTTCCTTGTTCAAAACAATACTTAGTTCTGTGTTAGAATTATTCATAAATATATCCGTATCGGTATCGATTCTATTGAGGTATTTGTTTGATAATCTGACAGATTCACATGTTCTATGATGCGACGCCATTTTTCGTCTGACTATACAAGTAGTCCGTAATATGAGGCCGTACATGACAATAATGGCGACGGAAATAACGAGCAGGAGAAAAGTGAATGTCGATTTATAAACCATGCGAACAACACTGTTCTCGAAATCTTTTTCCACTTCACACATGTTAACTTTAGTTGTGGTGTTGTAAATGTTGGTTTTATTCTCCGTACTGATTCCACACATGATCGGTGCAGGAATACACAATAAAGTCGCGAATATCACCACAATCACAACAATTCTTTTAGCCAGCCCTCGATTTATCTGCCGTCTTAATGGATGACATATTTTGATATATCTTTCCAAAGCTATTATAAACAACGCCATGCTAACAATGCTGTTAAAGAAAACCTGAAAGAAGCACTTGGTCTTACACAAGACCGCATTATGAAATGTGTAGACCATCTGTAGACTCACAATCTCTACCGGTATGATGGTGAGACATGAAAGTAGATCCACCACTGCCAACCAGACGACGAATATTTTAAAGTTGGTGTCCCTGTACGTCCTGCTCACACTGTAAACAACCAGCACGGTAATGTTACCGACCACTCCGATAGGTGCTAGAACAGCCAGAAATACTATCACATAAACTACGCTGTCAGAGTATCTCTGATTAAGTTCTTCCATTGATTCCGCGTCTGTGTCATTTATATCGTACATCATGTTATCCACTTGCGCTTCTTATAGGCATACACTGCATAGGAAATGACAAGATCAGCAATACAATGGTATCGTAGGTCTTGTTTCAACTGCACTTAATCATATCTCCTCATTTGTACGAATTTACTATTGACCAAAACAGTTTCGTACGTTGTCAAAAACTAATTTCCAAGAACAATTAACATAGCTTTGCAGAATCACTTTAATTACGTGTACGTCCATCTCGGCTTTCGTGGCAAGATTGTTTGTGGGTTGTCATCCAAGATACTACTTTTCATGTACAGCAGACATGTTTCGTGAATAAGCATTTACTCAGTGATGCGACAGCCAGATTATCCTTAAGTCTTGTGCAGTACTCTTTACAACTGGTTACAGACCACTATTCTGAAGAGAGAAAACAGAAAATTTTAAGCACATGAAAATATATTTAGAGCTGCTATTTCCCAGATTTGGACCCAAAATTTGTCAAAAACAAACGTAACAAATGTACACTTTTTAAGCTTTATATGACCTGATTAAATGATTACGACAAACTATTGAAGCAACGACTCATTTTTTCGCATTTTGATACCAAATTCATGAAGCGATATCGAAAGTAGGTCAAAAACAGTAGGACATGCGACTTTCTTAAATGACACCACAACATACATGATGACGTCATATTGAAATTCAAGTATGAATCTCGTTTGAATCTTGGTCCGCGCTGTATGCGCATGCGTGACAGTTAAAAAATAAATTCAACCGCATCTGTAACGGAATTGAATTTGGGTTTGGATTCTCCCTAAATTCGGCTATCTTTCTTATAATTTCGGCTCAGTCTCTGTGTGAATCGCATATTATCAACCATTCTGAGGTGGCCAACACAAAAGTTTTGCATATCTTTTTTTTAAAAAAATCATTTTTTGCAATTAGACAATCTGTTACCCTCCAGCTTTAATACAAAATAATTCAACAACTTTTCCCGCGTACTGGTTCCTTTGACGACAAACTTCATTATAATGTTTAGAGTACCGTATCGGAGATACCCAATTTTGATGGTACCAGTATTTGAAAATATAAAAGTGTTTCCTGAAAGTATGCCTGTGCTAAGCACAGTCTTGTCAGAATACATTTTTCTCTCAAACGTTTGTGTCAAGGAACAACGTGGATCTTGGTCAGACTGCGTGTATACATTGGCTGATCTAATACCACGTTGGTCTCAAATGTTTTAGGAATACGTTATTTAAAGAACACATCTTCATTTATTACGATTCTGCTAGCAGGGTTAAGCACCGATTGCCATGGAAATGTTTTGGTAGCCTAGCCTAAATTCCTTCTCGTACGAAGCTATAACATTAATAACTAAGACGCCTGGCTAAAATAAACACATTTTCTCCGCAAATGAATGTGGAATTGCTCTCATTTCTTGCTTCCACTGGAATAATCTGTTTTAGCAGAACTATAACCCACCATTCGAATGATGATGACTCATGAATTCGAGCAAAACGGATCGATCTAACGAGCTACATAATCTTATGAGATTTTGCACTTTTTTTGTAAATAAACAGGCATTTTTTTGTGTCCACAGAGTGCTCGGGTTTGAAAGTGAAAACTTGTAAACCATATAATTTACCTCTTTGTAATTATATACTTGAAAGAAGCACACATAATTCAGTCTCTTTTTTCGAAGATGTAAGAATGAGAAATTTTCAATTTGAAAGACCTTGCCCATGAAAAAATGAAGGTAGATGAATATAGGATTTGTGTTTGACATACAGCCTACAAAATATTGAGGCAACCAGCATAGATTTTTACCAAACTTTCCGTCAAAAGCAGACTTTTTCGGAAAAAGTTAAAGGTTGCTTTGTTGTTTCGTCATGCTTTCGGTATATCAAATATCAATCAATTATGTTATGACACTAAATAATTCATTATGCGCATAATGTACAACAATACTAGATTCAACTATAGGAAATGATACCCACTGTTTACCCTTTCCAAAAAGCAACAGAATAATATTTTTGTCCTATCTGAAAGCTGCTACAGACCATGAAAGAGAAGTTGATTAAGAAAATGTTTGTATATGATACAACAGGTGAAAAAAATGAGAAAAAAGGAGAAAGGTGCTGTTCATTTACATTACTATTCTCTTTGTTTTTTGTTCAATTTGGGAGAAATGATGAATTGGTAGTGGTTTGCGAGCGTAAAATCAATCAATTAATCATTTTATTAGTTCATTCATTTCGATAAAGATTTATGAACATATTATACTATATAGTGAATTAACAAGAAAATTCATATTATATTAGTAACGAGTGGTTGGTTCAAATTGCTTTAAATAGTGACCGTAAACGACTACCATAAATGGTATCGTCCGAGTAAGTATATGTTAATTGAAATCAGCTAAATCAATTTGAAATACTATCTACAAATTGACATTTAATTGATTGAATTGTCAATTTTACCATCTCGATTTCGGTCAACTCTGACAATTTAATATCATCTGCACAACCAGAGAACGATTTCATTCTGCACATTTCCCCCCTAAGAAACAAGGCCGAGGATTAAAGACGTTCTTTTGATGCCAAAATTTCATAGGATCTAGTTTACAAGATTCGAGTCTCTGATACGACAAAGTCGACGTCTGAACGCACAAGTGCTGTACATGCAAGTGAAATCATTCGTGTGATACAGCAGTTTTGCACTATTAATAATGTGCCACTTGAGTTTTCGTTATCAGCTTGTTAAGTTTGAAGGAGGCGTAAATCCACACGGAAGGAGTTTAATTATCCATACATGTTTTTTTTCTTCCGGCAGACTAAATTTGTTATACCAAATCCATACCCCATGTTGTGGGCATGTGCTCATTTAAACCGTATGGATTGAAGACACAATTAGCACATAATTATTAAACGATATTTTCTGATGCCTTTATTTGAAATGATGTGGACATCAAAACATACCCATGAGAACATGCTCAACTTCAAAGGGATACTCTCCAACGTTGAAGGATATTCGATTGAAGTTCACGTGGATTTCGTGTTATTTGAGTACGGTGCTCAGATTTGAGTCTGAGAACGTAGTTAAGTATTTTCGAGAAACCGGGACCAGGTGTTGTTGGGTAACTGCATAGGAACAATTTTGACTTGCTACCAGAAAATAGAAGTGATTTATTCAAGAGGTGAAAATAAATTAATCATTGCCGGTTAACCCTTTCCCAAACAAGACCTGGTTTTGATGTCTCTAATTGAAAAGGCTTGGGAAAACATTGAAAAAAAAGAAGAAACTGCTGATAACCAGCAGTTTCTCCCTTTGTCTCAATATTTTCTGTGCCATATTTTACACAAATCCTATCTTCAATAACACCCATTTTGCCATTTATGGCAGTTTTTGAAGTGGATTCCCCTATGTTGTTGTTTGGGAAAGGGTTAATTTATTTGAGTTCGCAGCTGTGTTATCAAGAATCCTGTTTATTTAGCGGTGTCCGAAATACTTTCATATTGACTTTTGATGGATACTAAACATGTGTTATCTTTGTAAACAAAGGAAAGGTCGAATATTTCTCTATGTTTGCCACTGTTTGGCTAGGTCAAGTGGGGAAAAATGACCGTTTGTTATTGTAAAAAGCTGTAATAAAAGCGATTTTGGTATTTTAGAACAACATAGATCCGGATCAGACCATACGCATCTTAATAATCGAAAGAACAGTCGAATTTTACATTTGGCTAGGTCGGGCGAAAAAAATGACCTTTGTTATGGCGAAAGGATATGGGAAAAGGCCTTTGGGTCATTTGAGATACATGTAAAAATGGATCGGGATCAGCTAGTGCATATGTCCAGTCTGATCAATACCCGCGTTGTTTTTTGTTGCTTATTTAGAGCATTAAGCAGATTTCATTTTTTTGCCTTTACATGTAGCCTTTAAAGAGCAAGTTATTTATGAAAAAATATGGTTAGTCCTACAGGTCCTTGGCCATCTGTCATACAGAAGCCCTCGGACCTGTAACTGGGCAAATCCGAACTCGTACGTGTATTGGAATAACATATCAGGACATTTCGGCATATTAGACATAATGTATAAAGCCATCTCGTTCCAAAATGCCAAACGGTCTCTTTTTCAGATACCAACACAAATGTTACCAAAATATTTAAAGCTTCTGTTAAGATTTTTCAACAGAATTGATAACGTATGGCACACGAAGATATGGAATCCATTATTTCTATCGAGTCAGGTATAATTTTAACCTATCCCCAAACAAGATCGAGATCTAGCATTGAACCTGGGAAACAACAAGAAAAATGAGAATAGCCTGATGGCCAGTGGAGTTAATAAGAACATGCTGCTAACTAGCTTTTCACGCTGTTGCCTCAATATCTTTGAGCTAAATTGCTAACAAATCTTGATCAACATCAATATCAGCATTAGCTTTCAGATTGGAGCAACACGATTGAATAAAGAAACCAATTAATTATCTTTCATGAAAATATTCGTTGGATTTGCTCATTCATTTAATCAAAGACCTAATTCAAAGAGTATAATGGTAAGATGCAAGTACTTTTCACCTAACCCATTCCCATATTACAACGTTTTCTATTGACCACCAAGGACACAATATATGCCTTGGGAAAGTATTGTAGAAATGAAGACATTGCTTCTGACAAACAACAAACGTCTTCCATCCCCGCTAGTGTGTGTACCTAGAAATTCAAAAAAATCTCTTTTTTTTCTTCTTCTTCTTCTTTTTTTCTCACTTTAAATTGTCGATGGCAACATCTTTGAATTTGGTAAGTCAAATTGAATTATGCCGACTGATAACGGGTTAATGTCTTACCTCGCTAAATTAATCTAACTCCATAGTGAACACATACATTTATTTCCAAAATTACATACATTTAAAACTTTCCACATGTATGCCGGTCTGTGATAAAAGAAATAATCATCCCATGCTAACTAAACTAACGAATTCCTTCACAGTGTCGTTGTAGGCGCCAGATTTATAAATATTCTGATAAACTATCGGTCTATATGACGCTATCACAGCCTTGTATAACGTGGGTCTGCTATATAGCGTAGTTCAATACGTCACCCATTCAATAAGTTAACCTTTTCCAAATGAAAAAAAAGTCTGTTCCGAGTTCAAAGATATTGCCGAAAACAAGTTCAAGTGAATTAAATGTAATATGTTTTGTATATTTGTGTAGAAAACATTGTGAAAATGAAGACATTGCTTGTCACAAGCAATTGTCACAAGCAATTTCTTCGTTTTCCATAGTGTTTTTTAGAAAATAGACAAAAATGGTAAAAAAAATATATAAAAGTAAATAAAAATCCCTTATCTTGCTTGGTGTCAAAATAAGTGACCCGTTCAATAAATTAACCTATCTCCAACCCAATTTTCAAGTTTAAATGGTGCAAAAGCATTTAACAAGGTCAACCAATAACGTTTGCAGATTAAAAGTTGGTAGATGTATCAATAGATCTAAACGGCCACTTGAAATTGGATACCTTGTTCACCAAGCAAAGTGTATAGAAAGGGATAAGAAATTGTGCAAAATGAGCAGTTTCTCTCTTTTCCATCTACATTCTAAAGGTTATATATATGAAGAGTGCAGACATTCGACTAACTAGATGTCGAGACAATTGGTGCTTTTAAAGGGGGAATGTCACTTAAAATCATGCAAATTTTCCGAGAACTTCGGACAAATAAATATGTATTATGAAAGTATGGCCTTTAAATTGCATCTATGCCAAATCTTAGCTTTCTATCTTGTGTATTGGCTAGGATGTCGACGGATTCAAAAACCCATATGTTCCATTATTGTAAATATTATCCCCGGGACAAAAAATCATGGGGTTTTGAATCCGTCGACATCTAAGCCAATACACAAGGTAGAAAGCTAAGATTTGGCATATATGCAATTTAAAGACCATATTTTAATAATATATATTTATTTTTTGTACGAAGTTCTCGGAAAATTTGCAAGATGTTAAGTGTTATTCCCCCTTTAAAATAATTAATTTACAACTGTTAACTTTTAGGTATGCAACCCATCATTAGCACTAAAGAGCCAGAGGTGAAATTTGAAAAGTGCCAGTAGTCCCTAAACTTTGTCACATTTCTATTCCAAATATAAACATTTAGCATTTTGAACGGTTTAGAATTTTGAATTAATGCATACTTATGGAAATATTTGATTCTTGAAGCATAGTCTTGACAAGTGCGTGCAATTTGATGCATTTTGTATGGCTAGATATTGGTGTTATAAACGATGGGCTGTATGCGACTTACCAGATGTCGAGAAAATAAGTGCTTTTGAAATTATTCATTCGTATTTCTCAACTTTAATATGTTGTAGCAACGAAATCAGAAGTTATACAAAATAAGTGGAGATGGGGTCGGGTGGTAACGTGATCCCATAATCGTGACTAAAAATTAAACTTAAATTGATAACTGCCATAACCTTTCAAATTTTGACAATAAAACGTAGGAAATAAATGAGCCGGGATCTGATGAAATGGATCTTTATAACATTTAAAACCACACTGAATAACAAAAAGCGAGGGCGGATCCAGGATTTTTTTTTCAAGGGGGTCAAAGCCCTCCAGGATTTTTCCTGGGGGGGGGGGGGGGGTACAAGCCCAAATGATGGCTTTGAATGTGTTATATTATATGGTCAAAATATGATTTTCGGCCAATTTGGGGGTCCAGACCCCCCCCCCCCCCCTCACCCTCCCCTCACTCAAGATCTGCCCATGACAAGTGGAATAATTCTGCAATTATTCTGTTTGAAAATACGAGTCGATTTTCTGAAACTGTTGTGTCACGTGATTCTCAACCATTACATGGTCTACTGGTCTATATTTGGCAGTCAGAACTCGGACATTTTGTAAAAAAAGAAGACATTTTGAGAATGAAACAGCACAGATTATGTTGTCCATATTTTAATTGACATACATGTATATCATAAATGCATGAGCTTGGAACTTGAAAAGGGCCTCCGAGGCATTTAAGAACACCATTGAACCATCGATACAGATCGGCCTGATGCTAAGCAAACTCAATCAGGATCTTTTAAACACATTGCGAAGAACTGTATTGATCCTGATCAGACTGCATGTATTAAGGTAGTCTATCCCACATGAGATTCGCGCGTCGTCGGAATTATTCGGGTGCAGTCGAAAACATTCGGCGGTGGAACTTTCCACCGCCGAATGTTTACGACCGCGCCCGAATAGTTTCGGATACGTAACGACGACGCTAGAAAAATATCCGATGTTTTATGAACCTCAAAATGGCTGCATTACGGGTATTCTACCTTAACGCATTACCACGCAATGACTCTTTGACTCCCCACAAAATAGTGGCCATGGAAAACATCGTGGAAAATGAAGAAATTGCTTGTGACAAGCAATTTCTTCATTTTCCACAATGTTTTCCACCCAAAAAGACCTAAAAATTAAAAATTCTGTTCACTTGAAATTGCTGTCTGCATCATCTTTGAATTTGGACTAGTCCAAAATTTTGACGTTTGGTAATGGGTTAACGCAAATGAAAAAAAAAAAAAAAAACTCGGTGGTTGGTGGATTGATATGACTCTTATATACAACGTAACATAGCTATGTACAGATAAGAGGTGACGACTTTTTGAAATGAAATATTTCATTTACATGTATTATCCATCAAAGTTGTTGGTGCTCATTGGAATAGTTCATCAAGACGATTCAAATGAGTAGGCCTACACACAACATAGGGTTAGCAGTTGAAATAACAAATTGAGAATGTATTCGTCTTCTTTTGTCTGTAGCTCTCAGGTCCGTAGGAACAAGGGGGCTAGGGGGCTGCTTAGCCCCCCCCCCCACCCCAAAGTTGGTCAAAAATGCAAAATTTTCCTTATTTCACATTGAAATTTTAAGGATATCCCATTTACCCTCCCCCTCTCCCCAATATTCAGACAAAGGGGCTTGAGCCCACCCAATGTGAAAAATTGCTTCCTACGGCTCTGGCTCTGGTATAAAACTGTTATAAAATGCATAACTTTTATAGTAAAATTTAAACTTACAATATTGTTACCAGCTAATCCCAACTTTAGTACAGAACTGATAACGTTCAAAATTATCCTCGTTTAAACTATTCATGTTCATGATGTATTAGCACCTCCACCTACACAAATAAATCCTTATTACCAAACTACCTTTTCTTATCACAGATAATGCGATTTATTGAAATAACACCTGAGACAGCCATGTTTCAATAGTAGTACATGTAGAGTCTGGGTGGAATCTACGCTGTATGGTTCTTGATCCGACTGCATGTATACGCAGGCTGATCGGGAACCATGTTAGGCTAAACAAGAGCTGTCACTGTAAAATGACAATGCCCCCGACACCGCTTTGATTTTAAATTATGGCCAATCTATGTTCAAGGTCAAGGTCATCCAGGGGTCAAGCTCACCAAAGTATGTGCCTACAGAAAGGTAATGTACCAAGGAATGTTGTGGTAAAGTATGAAGCGAATATGTTAAGTAATAAGGAAGTTATGGCCAATGTTAAAGTTTTTGGACGGAATGACGGACGGACAGACAGACGGACAGACGGACGGACGGACAAGTCAAATTTATGATGCCTCCCTATCGGGGGCATAAAAAGCCTTAATACACTAAACTAATATTTAATGCATCGTGTACATTTACGGTTTCAAGTGTTTGACAAAAAACGTGCTTGTGGTTTTAAAACGATCTCGATGGTTTCTTAACGTCATAAAAATGTAGACTAAAGGCCGTGCTTGTGCTTACCCAAGGGCGGATCTAGGGGTGGGGTCAAGGGGTCATGACCCCCCTGGAATTGGCCGAAAATTGAATTTTGACTATATATCTTCTCATTAAATGCCATAATTTGGGCTTTGACCCCCCCTGGAAAAAAGTCCTGGATCCGCCATTGTTACCCATCACGAATCAATCACTGCTTTTCAACAAAAACGTCGTAACTGCAGCTTTTTTAAGCTGCAGTTACGAAGTTTTCGTTGAAAAGTGACGAAATATAACAAAAGCCCAAACCCTACTGTATGAACATAGAGCACTTGATATCTGTAAAACGTTTGAGACTAGTTGGCGTGGTTCAAGCAGTAAGAACCTCGCATAATCTAGATCATGCCTTGGATGTACGTGAATGGTAGTTACGCTTCAAAAAGTAGTTTTCGAGGTCATCCAAATGAACAACCATAACAAATTGCGGGACTTGCAGGGAGTAATCATTCTAATAAGAGAGGACACTGGAATTGCAACGCATGCATTTGCATTTCTGTATATTTGTCGCTACATTGTTGACATTAGTAACAGACAAATGTTTTGTGTTGTTGTTCTTCTTCTTAGTCTGAAAGTAGTTCCTCGACTTACCTCCGAGTTAATAAAGTATCCGTAATAGTATCATAACTTTTTAACTTTTACACCAATTGAGATCAAATTTTAAACACAAATACTTTGAAGAATTATGCATTTGATTCTGCAACAACAAACAGGCTGTCTGCGTTAAGGCACATTCTACAGTCGCTATGGAAACATAGGGTCACCTTGAGCGGGGCAACTTTTGATGATTGGTAAAAATATGACTTATTAATCGCATTTTAAGTGATCATATTTTGTATTTCTCACATCAAAAGCTGTCCAAAATGCTTTTTATCTTTGCGCTTACTTTTATCTTTGAAAATGTATCATCTTTTATAGACATATGGAGCCAATTCCGTAAAAAACCGAAGGCGAATACATTTCCTTGCTTATAAAGCAAATAAGCAGTGGTGTTGAATAATGTTTTGCGTATTGATGGGTAAATCAAAATCAGAGATAATCTTTATGAAAATGAACACGTACGGCAATAGTTCTATGAAAACAATCAAGCCTTTATGAGTAGTAAAACGCATTTTAAAACGATTCTATACATGAAGCTGCTGACTTCAAAAGATCTGGACGTACCAACACGACGTCAGCGAAGACGTTCATGACCTGCCAATTGTGTCCGAGAAACTATCCATAAAATACCCGAAGTACAGTTCGGATCCTTCTTTGACAAAAAAAATCATAGATGGGAGAAGTAGGTATCATGCAATGGCAGATGTAAATATAAGATGTGTGAGACAGACTTTCCTGAGGACGTAACCGTCCAAGAACTAAGTTGTCCCGCTCAACGTGACCCTGCGTTGCCATAGCGATTGTCGAACGCGCGTTAATGCCAACAACCTAGTTTTTATTGCAAGATAAAAAGCACAATTCTCTCAAGTATTAGTGTTGAAAATATCACTACAATTAGTACATAAAGTAAAAAGTTATAAAACCATTCCGGATACTTTATTAACAGCCCTCGTATGATACTATAGAATTGTCCGAGGTAATCTTAATGATGGTTCAGGATCATTTCATTCCTATGTGCAGTCTGATCGGGGTCCATGCTGCTCTCTTAGAGAACAACATGAATCTAGATCAGATGGCGTGTAAACGCAGGCTCATGTAGATGCATGTTGGCCTCAGACACCACAAGGACCCAAATCGAGGGGATACATCCCTTTAAAAAGAACTGAATTATATTACAAGTAATACCTACTTCTTGATTAGATATAATAAATCATATGCGTAGAAATGATTCACTTCAGAAAAGGTTAATGCGATCAAGCAAAAAAGTTCATTTTAACAAAATAGAAAATATATTTGAACAAAAAAATGGTAAAATTACGAACTACACTTACCACTGCTTACGACCTTCCTTTCAAAACCCAACGTATCCTATATAATGATATGTAATGACAGTTTAGAATGAACTGTGGTTCCGGTATTTTAGGATCTGGCCAGCCCTTTTCCTCAATGTTTTCAAACAAAAGCGCTTCATTGATCAGTGAAACATAATTTTTTTTTATAATTTGAACAGGAAATCCCCGATCAGGAAGTTTCGTTTTCAATAGTTTCCATTTCATCCCTTAAACCTTTTCACAAAATGCAGAATAAATTGTTTTGATGTCCCTGGTTCAAATTTGCTGCCGACGACAAAATAGATGTAGATAAAGCCACCAGGATGTGTGTACAATATTACGCAAAAAGTATTGGAGCAATAGGAGAAAATGCTGTTTGTCAGCATTTTCTTTTTATTTATCAATCTTTTGGAAAGGAATAGTTCTAGCCTTCTTCTCAATAATATTTTTGTTTATTTATTTTTTTCTAAGTTAGACAGTGGACTATGAAACAAGGCCAACCAACCAAACAAAGACCATAAAAGTCCAATTTCTTTGTTTTTGTTTTGGGCAACTTTATACGACATAATTTCAGGAACTATCTTCATTATCTGCACTCTTGTATAAACTTAAAAGATTCAGAAAGCAAGCCCATTCTGTATGTTGAAAGTATCAAGCAAAGATGGTTTATTTCTGCAAATTTCTGACAACAAAACAGACAATGGTATTACTGATTTCATTTGACCTGACACTGACCTTTACTTAAAACGTGTTCATATTTCGCATAAAGTGTACACCATTCTTCAAAAAGACTTGTATCATAGTACAAAGATATAATTGGTACACAAGAAAATATTACTAAATCATTAATTTGATAAAGGCCAAGCGTGTAATTTATAATAATAAAAGCTAAAGCTGCGCCATGTGAAATGAAACATGTAATACATGTATTTGATTGTGATTGACAGTAGCATTAAATCTTTCGTTTCGATGCATAATTTATCTAAATATCCTACAGCTTCTCTTTGTAATGTTTGTGATTTTATCCTAAGTTTTGCCAAATAGCATATCGTATTTTTTATCATTATCATTCTATTAACAAATGGATATTTTTTATTACGCGATATAAACAAAAATGATTTAATAATTAAATTGTTGATTTCCGATTGACATTGACATAAATTGGTATCGTATTATTAATCTAATTACAATGGTATGCTATTCAATTGATAAAGGACTAATAAATCACACAATCACGTAAAAAACACAAATGCCGTCTACAAACAAACATATTTCTCTCAACAAATGCATTATGTTGTAATATCAAGGGAATTAACAAACGCAAATTTTGATGCACAGCTGTTTATCTAGTCAATAAATCACAAGGATTGCAGTAATTATCTTTTCCACCTTGCACAAAAAATGCTAACAGACATGGAGCGCCTTTGATAATTTACTTTTATTTCCCAAAACAACAATACTTCATTGGTACAATTTTGAATGAGTTGCAAATAGCAAAATTAGGGTTCGTCTGATTCAGATAACCCATTACCAGACGACAAACTTGTCCAAATTCAAAGATGTTGCAGACGACAAATTCAAGTGAATAAAATTTTACATTTTTGGTCAGTTTGTATGCAAAACATTGTGGGAAATGAAGAAATTGCTTGTCACAAGCAATTCCTTCATTTTCCACAATGTTTTCTAAAGCCTTTATCTTGTGGGGAGTCAAAAGGCGTCACTGTGTGGTAATGGGTTAAGAAGTCGTTTGATTAAGGAATTCCATCCATTGTTAGACACCAAACTCTTCGTGCAACTTCGGTCGTCATCCATCACAACGGAAATTGACGAAGGTATAACTCGATAATTTACGTTGTCACGGATGACACCCGAAGATGCACGAAGTGTTTTGTGACAATGACGGATTGTAATCCTTGAATCAAGTACATTAAATTTTGTGATCCTAGATCCGTTACAAAGTACGAGTGCATGTACTAGTTCAAGCTAGCACCAACAAATAACGCAAACAAATCTGTTGTTTTTCAAAAATATTCCAGACCCCGAGCAAAATATGTTTGTCTTACAAAATATTTTTGTATAATATAACGTTTGTCACGTTCAAAAATGTCGTAACTACGACATTTTAGTTACGGCATTTTTAAACATGACCGATGGTAAAATGAGGTCGTATATGACAAATTGTTTCGGAAGACAAATTATCTAATAAGACATATTACTTTATTCTGACAAGCCAATTCCCAATTCTTTATTAACTATTTCCTTAACAACCCATTGTTCTGACTTCACTAGATTCTAATCAAATGACGTCAGAAAATATTACAAGAAAAGGAGAAAATGCTGATATCCAACACTATCTTCTTTTCTCTGAACTTCATCCATGCAACAGAGTACCAAATATGTTATCATGTTATCTTGCTGTTCAAATATCTTTCGTATTCAATGGGCTATTTCTGTTGTTCATGAAAGGGTTAAATGAATCTCGGGATAGTAGTCCGTCTGATGAAATCAAATAAGGGGGCTATTTAAGGAGTTCGCTGCACCCCCCTAGGTACCAAGGTTGTTATATACCATTTTAAAGCTTGGAATATGCTGGATACGATGCACGATGTTGTCAAGTCGTAAACCTGTGCAGGTCCCGTGTAAACACACATATATGTGGGTGGGGTAAGACAACACATAATTATTTGAAATGCATTTGTCAAATAGAAATCGTCTTTAACCCAATCACTTAGGAATGTACTCTTTCGAATTCATAAAACCACAATCAAGTAAACCAGAAGAGATATACAAAATACATTTGAATCAATTTTACGCAGAAATAATGCTCATATATCTCGTCAATTTGCATATGGTGGGTGGGGTAATTTATGCACAGTAAAACACTTAGTCACACAAACAAATAATCACATTATTGTTCCATGAAACGTTTGCATAACCGTTTTTAGACTGAATACCACTTATTTAGGTCTTGGTAAAACATCTCTACCCAATATTTTAACAGATTTAAACAAGACACAGTTCTAGGCTTCTCTTGAAAATGCCCCCTCTTTCCCTGTATCTTACAGCATCGTCCGTCTAATTCTTTCAGATAAGAGGGCTTTTTAAGGAGATCGTTTCACCCTTAAGAATCAATGTACCAATGTTGTTATATACCATTTTAAAGCTTGAAATGTGCTGGATACGCTGCACGGTGTTGTCAAGTTGTAAACCTATGCGGGTCCTGTGTAAACACACAAATATGCTGGTGGGGTAAGATAACATATAGATTACTTGAAATACAATTTTCAAATAGAAATCGTCTTAAACCCAATCACGTAGGAATGTACTCATTCGAATTCATCAAATTACTCTGGAATAAACCAGAAGAGATATGAAAAACACATTTCAATCAATTATACGCAGAAATAATGCTCAGATATCTCGCCAATTTGCATGTGGTGGATGAGGTGTTTTATTAACAGTAATTTACTTAGCCACACAAACAAATATTCGCATTGATGTTCTTTGAAACGTCTGTATAACCGTTTACAGATTAAATACAACTTATTTGGAATTTAGTAAAACACATTCACTCTATATCTTGACATATACATGTGCATACAAGACACAGTTCTAGACTACACTTGAAAATGCCCCACCCCTATATCTTACAATATAGTCCATTAGATGAAATCACACAAGGGGGTTATTGAAGGAGTTGCTGTATCCGACCTCGATGTACCAATGCTGTTATATACTATTTTAAAGCTTGAAATGTGCTGGATACGATGCACGATGTTGTCATGTTGTAAACCTGCGCAGGTCCCGTGTAAACACACAAATATATGGGTGGGGTAAGAAATGCATTTGTCAAATGTAAATCGTCTTAGACCCACTCTTTTATGAAAGTTCTTAATCGAATGCATGTCATTATGATTTAAATAACCAGATAGGGATATAGAAAATACATTTAAATTGATTATACGCAGTTTATTCACAGAAATAATTCCAGATAGTCAGTCAATTTGCACATTGTTGCTAGATAATTGTTATACACAGTAGAAAACGTACTAGCCACACAAACAAATACTCGTTTTATTGTCTATTGAAACGTTTGTACAACCGTTTATAGATTAAATACAACTTATTTGGACATTGGTACAACATCTTTACCCAATTTAATAGATATAAACAAGACATAGTTCTAGGCTGCTCTCAAATGTCCCCTCTTTCCCTGTAGCTTACAATAATCTCTGCTTTAACCATTCATAGTCAGATAGCAAAACTCATTTTGTATGGATCACCAATCCCTGCAAGAGCATCCACTGAAAATATTTTAGCATTCTTTGATATAAGAGATATATTGATTGGTGAATCACAAAGATTGCACTGTGATATCACTGGACAACACACTAATAACATGATAGCGTCCAAGATGGCGACCAACAGTAGATATACACATGGAATAGATATTTAGAACATTCATTTTGATTCTGACTTGATCTGGAAAATGAATGCAAATAATTTTGAGGACAGTAAAGATTCACACAAAGATGTATACTTAGACTTTGAAAAATGGTTAATAAGAGGAACGTAATTAATTTCTGAATGACCCTTTGGGAGTAAAATACCTTCATGGGCTTAGCAAAAAGATCTCTTTTGGAGAATCGTTTTGTTAAGTTCATGTTTCCTTTTTCTCAAATTATTCTGTAAATTCCTTGATCTTTATCTATCTTTTATAAATTTACTATAAAAAAGGGGGGGGGGCACAATTCAGCTAGAGTGATCAAATGGGCCTTCTATGCCTTTATCGAAGATGTTGCAATTTAACTCATTTATTTGTATTGCACTTTCGAATAAATCAGACCATTGTATCAAGAGTTTACCTTCCTCGAAAAATTGCTAAAATGCTTTTTTATCCAACCTCGGATACCTACACATGATACAATGTGTTTAACCTCTGTTACAAAATCTTAAAATTCAATTGGTGATACAGCTGACCGAATGCAGTCACTTATTTAGGGAAGATTCAACCAAAACGGTCCTTAAAAGAGAGCGCTTATCTGATTGTACGGCTCGATGTAACGTTTCGCATGCTTTTCCGTCTGTTGATACAAACGATTAGTAGCTATTTTCGATAGGGGACGAAATGGTATGTGTTAGCTGGGTCTTCGATGATGGTTTTGACCAATAGTTAGCTAGACGGTGTTGATCATACGACCTAGGGCATATACGAGTAAGGGATGTTTTATTATATTATAACTCCATGTAAGCATACACCACCATTGTGGTCTCTCGTCATTTGTATGATATAATGTGTGATGTATACAAAACTAATTTGATTTGGAATACTGAAGTACGGGAATTCAACACTATAAAAATGCAAAACTTGACAAAACTTGATAACACTAGGTTACTGATTTTTCACAAAATTGAGGATGATTTGGGCATTGCTCATAGATTTTAATTGCATTGGTTCAGTGTTTATTTTTAATTTGGGGGGAAGGGGGTCAGGGCCCATAGGTGGGGGTAAATTTGCGCGTGAACGCCCAAAAAGGGGAAATTTCAATACATGCTTATACTCTCAAATACAGTGTTATAAATGCATTTAACTTGCTTGTATATCATAATGGGACCTTCAAACAACCATTAGAACTGCTAGAGATGCCTAGAATCTAAATATGATTTGGACTTTTCCTTGCAACAAAAAACCCAGTTCCAGGAGGGAAAAATTTCTCTGAAATGGGGGAAAAAAGTATATTCCTCAGAGAGGGGAAAGGGGCCCAATAACGACCGTTTTTTTAAGAAAAAAAATCACTGTGGTTTTTTATATATGTTAGTTTGTCTTTATTTTTCGTCATTTCTGAGCTTGTATATGGTATTCTATGTCTGTTGCAATTATATATTTTAAGTTGTTTTCTCCATTTATCCATCTGAAACAATCACTTTTGGCTCATCTTCTTAATTTGGTCATTCACATTCTGCTACATCAATCTTCTGTACCATAACTAGTTTGTCATATTCTTTAACGACATAATTGTTACAAACCTTTATTATTTGACGCAATATCTTTATAATAAAGGTCTTCTTTTTAAGCTTTCCATGGGCGTTCACACTGAATTCCTGTGATGCTAATAATTATGTCTCGTCGAAATTAGGATTCACAATTTAAAAAAGCTAGCTTTAACAAGTATCACAGTGACAGCAGTAGCTTTAGTTGGAAAGTTTTGAAGGCTAATTGATCAGATTATATAGAATGATATACTTTGATAATTCCCCATCTTATGGTGAAAAGTGTACCTTTCATAGAAATATTATAATGATTATATTGTAAAGGTAATTTTATAACACAATGGCTTTCGTAATAATTTCGTTAAGCCATGCGTTCAAAATATGGTTTGTAAACTAATAACCATCACGTTTTATCTGTTCCATCGAATTTGAATTACTAAACTGACACGATTTAAAAACGCAAAAAAGTACTTTTGCAAATAGTATCTCCTACATCTTACAAAACCGATGTATGTATATGTAAAATTGTAAATGTTACAATTATTAACATAACAAGACAGAAAATGACCTTTAAAACCACGAATAATGCCAGAATGGACGTCAGATTATGCCAAAATGCACGTTGCGTCAAGAGCCTGGCATTTAACAGGACGACGACAGCGAACCCCGTGTTTTCTTAGGAGATTTATCACCATGTCGCGATGTATAGGCCGCCCGCGATTACCAACCATAGAATTTGCTGCAGATTGAGCCGTTAAAAATCTGTTGCGTTAGTAACGTTAACGTATACAATTATGTTAACGTACAGTTGTTACACGCAGCTGACCGGCGCGTGGGTGGTCTGTAAATCTTTCCGTGTCGTTTACACGTCTCATAAACCTTGGAACCGTCGATTCGGCTACATTAAAGCGTCTAGCTACCTTCATTTGTGAAACACCGCAAACAAAAAGCCAAAAAACTCGGTTCCTCTTTCGCAAAGTAAGCCTCAGCATTTTTTACACAATTTTCTTTCGTTGTTCTCGTATGTTTTCAATAAGTAAATCAAAGAGGCAATTTGTACACAATAAATCTTAGTGATTTAACACGTGGTCTGAATGCACGAGACACACGAGAATTTGGTGACGAGCGGTTCAGATGTCCGGTTACTGTACAGAAAACACGACAATATCGCTGGGGCGTGAAGTGTATACATTTTCTCATACATGTCCCCAAATATGGTGCCGATCAAGGCAATAGGAAAGGAATGGTTAATGAAAACGTGTTTTGCGTTTTTAAATCGTGTCAGTTTACTTTGGATATATTTTTTCTGGAAGTTTAGGTCCGAATCGGATAAATAAATCCAAATACATCTCCCACTCAATTAATGAATATATCGTTTTCTCATTAACGACAACGTATAAATTCTTATAACATATACAACCTTAATAAGCATTGTAATATCCATATTATCTTAGACGTATTCTCATTTTGTACCGTTAGGTACCAGTCTCGAATTGACTTTGAATTAGCAAAACTGACGTTTCAGACTTCATTTTACCACACAATTCACAAATATAAACAAATTCTGAAAACATGTTACAATTAGATTAATACCTATAAAGTGACTGAGGCCTATGGTTATCATAAGCACTACAGCCATCACGATTATAAGCTGTCATTGTGCGATTATGTGCACCGATAGCACATTTTTGGTGTGATCACCACAAAAAGAATCTCTGTAATATTTTTTTTTGATCACAATGTGATCGTTATTAGATTGAGACTGATAATTCCAATTCTTGAGTGAACAGTCCCAATGAGCACCCATACTTCCCGCAGTTTTGATGAATTTTCTTAAACAAAAAAGTATTTACAAGTGCATCTTACATACATACAGTATAATTTGAAGCTTTAAAACATGTTTTAGTTTTCCCCAATTTAGGATAAAACGTCGCTATTTTTCCCAATTGCACTGGCCCAGGGCCCAAACACAAAATGTAGCAAGACCCTTGGCCCTGACATCACTTTCTTATTCATAAGAATTTAGTTTAGTTAATTTCTAAATTCTTAAGGTAGAATCTTGCAAAAAGTTGAATCCACTTTTGAAAAAATCATGGATCCGTCATTGTCCTTTTCTTGGTGAAATCGATTGAAATGTGTTTTGTATATCGCTTCTGGATATTTCAATCATAATGTCATACATTTGAGTGAGAAAATTTATAAAAGGGTGGGGTTAAGACAATTAATATTTGACAAATGCATTTCATTTCTTTTATCTTACCCCACCCACATATTTGTGTGTTTACACGGGACCTGCATAGGTTTAAAACTTGACAACATCGTACATTGTATCCAGCATATTTCTAGCTTTAAAAAGGTATATAACAGCATACATCGTGGTGGGATGCAGTAACTCCTTCAATAGCCCCTCGTGTGATATCATCTAACAGAATATGTTGTACGTTACAGCGGGGGGGGGGTCAAGTGCAGTCTTAAACTGTGTTTTGTATATATCAGTTAAGATATAGGGTGACGGTATCTAACTAAGATCCAAATAAGTTGTATTTAATCTGTAAACGGTTGTACAAACTTTTCACAGAGAAATAATGCGACTACTTGTTTGTGTGGCTAAGTATATTATTGTTTATAAAACAGTCCACCCACCATATGCAAATTGACTCAGCTTATAAACAATTGAAATGTATTCTGTATATCTAATCTGGTTTATTTGGTAATAATTTTACGAATTTGAATAAGCACAATCCTAAAGTTGGGTTTAAGAAAATTATCGCTTGGCAAATGTATTTCAAGTAATGTATTTGTTGTCTTACCCCACCCACATATGTGTTTGATTACACGCTACCTGCACAGGTTTGCAACTTGACAACATCGTGCATCGTATCCGGCATATTTTAAGCTTTAAAATGGTATATAACAACCTTGGTACATCATGATTAAGGGATGCAAATAATTCCTTAAATAGCGCCCTTATTTAATATAATCTGACGGACTATATTGCATGTTACAGGGAAAGAGGAGGCATTTTAAAGATCGGCATAGAACTGTGTCTTGTTTATATCTGTTACGATATTGTGTGAAGATGTTTTACTGGGATTAAAATTAGTTGTATTTAATCTATAAATGGTTGTACAAACGTTTCACGGAACAGTAATGCAATTATTTGTTTGTATTTTACTGTGCTTAAATTACCCAACCCACCATATGCAAATTGACGAGATATATGAGCATTATTTCTGCGTATAATTGATTAAAATGTGTTTTGTATATCTCTTCTGGTTCATTAGATGGTAATTTTATGCATTCGAATGAGTACATTCCTAAGTGATTGGGTTTAAATGGATTTGTATTTGAAAAATGTATTTCAAATAATTTATTTGTTATTTTACCCCACCCACACATTTGTATGTTTACACGGGACCTGCACAGGTTTACAACTTGACAACATCGTGCATCGTATCCAGCATATTTCAAGCTTTAAAATGGTATATAACAACCTTGGTACCTAGGGGGGTGCAGCGAAATCATTTTTTGCCTGGGTCATCAGACGGACTATAGTATTACCATAATATGAACTGTATATATTTCCAATAAATTTTCTCGTTCCCAACTTAAAGGGACATTTCATTCCAATTTCAATTTTTTAAAGTATGTCTTGATGCCAAGATTGGCTATTCTAATGAGTATTAATATTATTAGTTTTTTGAAGTTGTTGCCATTAAGCGAGAAACACGCATTTAAAGTTAAGACATAATCGATAAATTGCATATAAATCCGAACTGTTGTCCACAACAATTTGTTCAATTTTAACACAAAAATATAAATTTCTCCTAAACGGCGCAATATCTTGGCTTGAAATTTTCAGAATTTTCATAAGGAATTAGGCTCTTTCAGATAAAAATAAAAGTAAAATTTATGACGAAAAATTCTGAAATGTCACTTTAAAAGGGGTATCTTCATTTTTTTTCAAGAAAAGCTACGATACGTGAATATGTACATACATATGCACGGCAAAGCTAAACATAGATTAATTAGTCAAGATAAGGCAAAAGAACCGTGTTTGTTAGTTTAGCCTACTCTGGAGACCAACATGAAAGATTATCAGACTGTACACAAGCGCATGCTGATCTATATTCGCGACGATCTCAAAATGTCATGTCCACATCAAAACTCAATTTCATTTTGTAAATACCTGTATTTACGCTTCTATAAATGCATTGAAAATCCAAATGCTGTATTTCCTTTATGTTACGATCTATGTTTTGGCGAAATAAGAATATCTTATTCAACTATTTACTTAAATAATGTTGGTGAATTTCATATCGCTAACATGTTGCAACCTCTTTAAGCCTGCCTTTTATATACTGAGAGGCAAAAGAAAGTATACACTTTTTGTTTTTCAATCTCTCTCAATTTTCATCATATCAGCTCAAAATCTTATGCTTTTTATTTCTACTCATAAACCAATAATACAGTATTGGTGAATTTTTCCTTCAATTAATTGACTACTCATACTCTTGCTACATGCTGATTTTGCAAACTTTGCTAGTGCGACTTAGTGGAACATCAATTATTTTCGTTAATCCGTATTTGAATTCTTTATTCTTTATCACAACAAATCACAACGTTGAATTTTCTCTAACATTATAACACAGTTTTCGGTGGCAGGAATTAATCGATCAATATGCCACTTTTTGCATTAAGACCCATTTTTCTATGACGCATCATGATATGAAAGAAACGTAACACTATAATACACTTAGTCAGGTGGCTAGAGACATTTCTACACAAATTTTATCAAAATTCGTCAATAAATTAAAAAAAAGAGTGATGTCAGATATCTTGTTTGCTTCGAGTCCCCTTTTGCTATGACACATCGTAATACGGAAGAGTAATAACCATGTTCGCATGGCCCTAGATAACTAGGTACTTTCTGTGAAAAGTTCATCCAAATCCGTTCATAAATGTAGCGGTTGTGTCGACGTGAATGATTGCATAAACTAATTGATTAAATCCCCTTTTCCGATGACGCTGTATTCTATGAAAACACCTTCGCAACGGAAGGAAGACCGGATAGACGGAAAGGCAGAGAAGTCTACATCAATAAACGACCATATCCGGATCGTATATGATCAATTTATCGCTTTCTTAGAAAACGTGGAAGAACTAGAGTGTATACTTATTTTTGCCTCTCAGTATATAATGTGTCACTGTCACTGCAATGTCATGTCGTATAGGACCTCAACAAAATATCACAGGACAAACGCTACACGGGTTCAACTTGAAAAGAGCTATAAATGACAAAATAAGTGTTTACAACTGCATTTATGCAAGTTTTATATTAAATCACGAAAAGCATGAAAAGAAAAGGGAACAACACGAACAGCAAGAAGATACAATACAATACAATGGGTGCGTTCAGGGTTCTCCCATCGGTAACCGAGTGGATTTACCGTCGGCTACCGATGGTGCCATCGGTAGCCGATGGCACCGTCGGCAACCAACAAACTCTGAACGAAAATTGTACCGATCGGTAAAAAAAGGCAGATAATCAATTACCAAGAGCGTATTCTCCCCGCAGAGTGATCGTTCGTTTTCAAAAATTATGAATAAAAAGATATTTTCAGAAATAAATGACTAAATAAAATAACTGTAGCTTCAACTATTACAACAATTTCTATCAAGAGCGATTAGAATGCTATTCGCTTGCTATCGAAGAAAATATATGATTAGGATCGCCGTAGTTGGATTGTTATCCGCCATCTTACTGTAATGAAAACGAGGCTACCGATGCTACCCGACTTGTCTACTCTCGGGACAATTGGTTACCAACAAAATATCCATCGGTATGCCGACGGTTACCGATGGCTACCGATGGTTACCAACAGCACCGATGGCTACCGATGGGAGAACCCTGAACGCACCCAATGTATCTTCTTCAAGTTTATCTAGTTTTGCAGTTAGATTTGTCAGTTCCTCTTTGATTTCACGATTTTCAACAACCAAACCTCCATTCTCCATTATTGTTCAATGAGGAAAGATCATTTTCAGCTCAGATTTCATGGCAACTAAAAAGGCCATAAGATCAGCATTTTCTGACTGTTTTTGTTTTTTCTGCTCGAAGAAGGCGCAGTATTGAACGAACGGTCTTGTTGTGAACTTTCTCCAACAGTAGCCTCAGCAAAACTCAGGGTTTTCTGACGTTGTGGTCTGTTCGTGCCTGGGCCCGGGGTTAGTTCCACATTCCCACCCAGTGTAATTGACCAAACGCCGACTGTCAATCAAAAACATAGATTAGCCAATGGACGATCAGAAAAAATGTCATGCCCCAATTGTTCTTCGTTGCACGTGTTATTGTATCGATTTATCGACTGACTATCCAAACAATCGACATACCAATGGCAAAGAATTTTGTGCTAACAATAGACTAGGTTCACTGTTATGTTTTGATAAACCGCGTCGGTGTTGTTATAAAATCTCGTAACTACGGCTTAAATCAAGCCGTAGTTACGAGATTTTATGACAACACCTACGAAATACTATTTTGTTTGTCCGAATTAACGTGTCGATTAACTGGATAAAATCGTTCCCTATTAACGATCACATCCCCATTGTTTGTCTTAAAATCTATGTTGGGCGGAGCGATCTGTCGATTGGCGTTTGGTCAATTAGTATGGCGGTGACAAGAGTGGCTCAAATAACCGTGCATGTAGTATGCTTGTCCTACTCACAGTTAATGTCTTTATTCTTGTACGACACTTCCTGGGCATAGTGAACAGTCCAATCCTCATCCTATAAGTCGATAAACTGTCTCCCATTATGATATTTTTTCAAATTTTCTTTCCGCTCGAGATTTCACGTGCAGCCATTACAAGGGGCGTAACTCTAATGCGAGAAGAAAATACAGGGATTCATAATTTTCTTTCCTTCTTTCGGAGTCTTTGTAACCACTGGTGGTGAAATAAAACAATTTTCGCTACAACAGGGTATAGATATTTTACATTTAAATGTGAGTTTATAGATTTTTTTTCCAATGACAATGAACTTGTTCTAAAAACAGACCCGGTTTTGTATTGACAAACTGTCGTTGTTGTTATAAAATCTCGTAACTACGGCTTCGATAAACCCGTAGTTACGATATTTTATAACAACACCGACGGAATACATTGATCGCGAAAAAACGTCCCTCGCTTTGGCCAAGTTCACCACCAGTGGTAACTACCATTATCAAATCCATGACTTGTTTGGTAAAGGGGTTATCTATGTTATGCTAGAATGCAAGTTTGTGCAGGCTGGTCTTGATCCATAAGGGTCCTTTTCTCATATCCGAACTCCTGTTACATATTACTGGGTTATTCCCTGTATATGTAATTAACCCTTTCCAAAGCAGCACCTGGTTTTGACGTCTTTATATGAAAAGTCTTGGGAAAACATTGAGGCAAAAGAAGAAAATGCTGATAATCAGCATTTTCTCCTTTTGCCTCAATATTTTCTGTGCTATTTTAAACACAAATTCTCAGTTTTATCCACAAGCAATATCCCAGCAAGCAATTTGTATGGGTCCCATATGGGTCCCTTATGGGCACCTTTATGGGTCCCATAAGGGTAACCCATATGGGACCCATTTAGGATGTGCAACCGGGGGCCATATGGGTCCTATCTGGGCAGCCCATATACATGCAATCTGGGACCCATATGGGTCCCAAATGGGCAGACCCATATAGACAGCCCTGATCTAACCATTTCTATTGGCTTTCGTTTGGTGTTGATCGAAGATGAAAACCCTCCAGAGCTTCTCGCTCAGAAGGGGTAATTATTCCCCACCATAGATGATTAAGGTCTCGCCAGGTATGTCTGACGACCTTGACACATTTTCTAAGGTTTGATACCTAGGAGTTTGGTCTGAACAGTGTGTGTGATTGTAGTATTATAAGGTCCCTCCGTGAAGCACAATAGGTACGGACCCCAGAATGCAACCCAACATTCCGTTAAATTCTAATTTTCCATTCCAAAAGGGTTGAATTTCTTTCTGAGGATTGATCTTTCTTATTCGTCTTCCCAAAACATGTAAATTTTAAGCCAAATAGACAGGTACATAATGCTAATTTAAGCTTGCTTTGTACCCATCATCGCAGTGTGTTTGTTACAGAATTCGGAGTGTGTCCTTTTTCCATTTTGCTGATTACCTCTATTGATCTTTTTCGTGATGGATGTTTCTCTCTCTGATATAAGCCTTCGGTGTGGTGAAATTATAAATGAAAGTTCTCTTTATCTCATCATCATGTGTGTGCTGTTTGATTTATTTGCTATAATTTTCGAGTTTTCCTGTGCGTTGTCTTTGTACAATTATATTTATAATGTATGTAAAACATGTATTCATCTTTTTATTTACAATAAGGCTTTTTCTTCTCTTTTTATTTAGATTTAATCTTTTTTTTTTCTTTTCTTTCTTTTTTTTTTTTTTTTTTTTTTTTTTATTTTTTAATTTTTTTTTTCGATTATTTATTCTTTTTTCATTTATTTTATTTTTTATTTTATTCTTTTTCACCCCCCCCCTTTTTTTTTTAATTAATGTGCCCTCCCCCCCCCCACATATTATTCCATTTTTATCTCATTATGTCAAAGAAAAAAATGGTTTCTTTTTTTCTTTCTTTTGCTCTTGTTATTTACAATTATACTGGCTGCCTAAACAGTCTAGTAAATCTCCATCAGCCACTTCTCTCACCAGATACTTAAAGAATCGGTTTCAGATGCAAAGGTATTTGAAATTTATATATATAACATTGTGGGAAGAGAAAGACAATGCTGGTTATAAATATCTCTTCTCTTCCCACCATGTCTTCAAAATCTCTCTTTGTAAAAAAATTTTAAAACAAGACATGACCCTGGTGTCCATGATTGAATGAAGTTTGGGAGTCATTAAGGCAAAGGAAGGTAACGGTATCAGCATTCTATCCCCCGTCTCAACATTCTCTGTACGATTTTATACACATGTTCTTTATACACGTGTACCGACATGCACTCTGTCGTTTGCAGCAGCTTCAGACTCTTAAAGTTGCAATTTTCATAAACTAAGGGTTAAAACCTTCAAATCATGAGTCTGCGAAGAAATTGAGCTATAAAGATTTTCCTGTTTCTTTGTTTGTACATGATTTAAGAAAGGATATACCAAGCTGAGATTAAGACATCTGTTTTTATTTCTCAATCCAATGAGAAAGAAAGTAAATATGCAAATTAATCACCCTTTTTGTCACCTTTAATCCGCACTCTGTTTATTTGATAAGAGTAATTATTTACATCACAATATTTGTCATTGATCTTTATTTTGGCTTACCTTCTCAATTAAGCTACAGATGTTTTGCATTCCAAGACAACTCGAATATTCTATTGAAGTAGATTGTTATCAGATACCCTGTGATTGACATAATTATTCCATACTTTAACCCTTGCCATAATTTACTCCATTTTAACCACCCGCTTTAGTCAGTGTGGTGAATTGTATAATTTTTATTCTGAAGAATTTTTAACTTCGTATACATTAATATTCAATTCCAAGAAGCAGCCTTTTACTGACCTTCTTTTGTATTTTCCACCCGCTTTAGTCAGTGTGGACGTTTTCATGCATTTAACTTATTGTTATTATTGTTATTAGTGAGTTTATCTAAACACGTGGAGCAACCTTTAATCAGTACCTTATTTTGTAAGACCAACCGCCCTTGTCAGTATGGTCAAATATCATTACATGGTTTTATTTGAGATTTTCGTTTTAGAATTGCGTCCATTTTAGCGTAGAAGTTGCCATTTATTTTTATCTTGATTTATTCAAAGGTTGTAATTGAGTCTCTTTCCGAATAAAATCTGGTTTTGGCGTCTCTAACGGAATTAATTTGGGAAACATAGAGACAAAATAAGGAAATGCTAATAAATAACATTTCATCCTCTTGTCTCACTGTTCCCCTGCAGCTTTCGAATGGAGCAGTCCATTTTTTGCCATTTGGGAGGTTCAATTTTCATTTTAGTATTGTATTTAATTTTAGAGTAAAAATGGCCTTTTTCTGACTGCTGTTTTATAATTGACTGTATTTTGTTAAAGAAGCAGACAAATTCTGACCTTCTTTATACTTAAGGGGTTTATTTATTGCTTTTATTACAGTACAGAAATTGCCATTTGCAACTATCCTTTTAATATCATACCTGAGTTTATTATTGTTGTTCTTTAGAAGCAGACAAATTCTGACCTTCTATCCTATTCTCTGGTAGGCCTATTAATACATTTATTTTAGTTTGTGGTGTCGTTTTTCTGGCCCTTTTGGACATCTCAAGATTGCTAGCGTCTCGTTAATTAGCCTATTTGTATGAAGAAGTAACTAAATTCTGACTTTATGTTTAAACCACCCGCCTAAAACAGTGTGGTATGTTAGCGGTCCTATAAATGCTAGAGAATGCGACTTTAACTCATTACCAGACAACATTGCTATAGACTAGCCAAAATCGTAAGAAGGTGTTAACTTTAGCTTCGAATTGATCAAAATTTAAATATTATGGTATTTTCTTAGAAAAAAAGAAAACATGGAAAATGAAGAGAATTGCTTGTTTATTTATCTATTTATTTTATCATCACCAGACAATTGCCTGATTTAACAATGTTTTTAATTCTTTTCTCTTAACCCTTTCCCAAAAGAAGACCTGATTTCGACATTCCTTAAAATTAACATTTGGGAAGACATTGAGACAATAAAGAAACTGCCTATCACCAGCAGCTTATCTGTTTGTCTCATTTTTCACAGTCATACATTTTCGAGGCTTTCTATAACTATCTATATGATTTTTGATATATTTTTATGTCTAGATTTATTTCTATCTTTTTTTGAAAATGTGTACACAATTTAATTTCTTTTAACAGAATCATATAGGATTATCAAGCCAAATGCTTTTTTTACATAAACACTTTGTAAAAACATGATTTATTGTCAAGATTTTAAATTATTTCCCTTTAATATACATAAAACTCCTTGTAACACACTAATTGATAAGATTATGTTAGTGATTTGAACAGACTAATTACAGTTTAAACACCGTTAAAACGACAAAATAATTCGGATGATCCAACATGAAGCCCATGTTTAAAAAACGATATTGACAAAGAATGTACTTCTGTACAATATAGCGCAGAAAAACGTATGCAAAAGAAGAAAATGCCGATTATCAACTTTTGCTATTTAATATTTCTAGGCCTATGTTTTTTTTGGCAATTTAGGCCTACCTTTCTATTAGAGAAGTCAATACCAGGTTTTGTTCGAGAAAGGATTAGACATGTCTTATTGATGTTGCCTTAGGCTACTTGTCTTGCTGAATCTAATGTTGTTGTTTTTTCAATTTGTATTGATTTGATGGTCATTAATTTTGATGGATATAAATAAGATCGTCATTCAAATTGAAAACTTATAATTCTATAGGCTACATGATTCAGATTATGGATATTTTAGATATGCTCATGTATACATAATTATTCTGTTGTACTTGAATGGGCGCAAGCCGATTATTGTAACTGGGACCCCCATAGTCAAAACAACATGGGCTTTCCTACATAGGTCCTATATGGGCATACCCATATGGGCTTGCCCATACACAGCCCATATGCTGGGAATATGGGACCAATCTGGGTCCCTTATGATCAAACCCACATGGGCTTACCTACATAGGTCCTATTTGGGTCCAATATGGGCCTACCCACATGGGCTTACCCATACACATCCCATATAGGACCCATATAAGCATGTTTGCTGGGATGTCGTCATCCTAATATTTTGTCGTTTGGGAAAGGGTTAACTGCATACAAATTGAATCATTTTTCCAGATTACTATTCCCACAAGACTAAATATTTGCATAGTTGTAATTCTTGCGTTGATATTTGCATGTTTGGGCTGACATTGGTCAAAGCGATGCAACAAAACTGACCAATGAAAATCGTCGACCACTCGGGCAAGATCGCCTTTTCATTCCAAATTATCGCTGCTTTTCAAGAAAAAAACTCGTAACTGCAGCTTGAAACAAGCTGCATTTACGAGGTTTTTGTTGGAAAGCAGCATTATGAGGTTTGAAGCTGTAACCTTTCCAAATCAAAAGCGGGGTCTGATGTTCATGTAGTAGATAGGATCAGAAAACATAGATGAAAAATATAAAAAAAAGCTGATAATCAGCATTTTCTCCTTTACTTTCAATAGTATCTTTTCAGTAAAATGTATCTTCTTTTTTTATATTTTTTCGTTCTGTGGTTTGCAAATCCTTTACAAATTTCCGTTTGGGGAAGAAGACTAAGTTTCGTGGTGATCAATAGTTCAAAGGTGTTTCAGAAAAATAAAATAATTTCTGAATGTTTTAGTCTAAGACATGAAATTCCGTATTTCAAATGTGACGTTCACATTTTGTTTTCTGTGAAACCATTTACATGGGGTCGGTGTAAAATTTTCCAGTATGAGAAAACCTTAAGCCTTTCTTACAACCCATCGTGCGTCTTTTTAAATCGTACGTTTTAAACTCTGCAAAATCGCACGATTTATAAAGACGAACGACGGGTTGTAAGAGCGCCTCAAAATATGTACATTCAAAGCAGGTCAAAAGTATCAAAAGTATGAATCACTTCCGAGAACAGTACGCATTTTTTGTGAATTTTCTGGAATTTCAGTTTATCGTTCCCTGCGTCACACGCACGCCTGACGTACTTACTCCGTACTTCTCTCTTGCGTGCTCTTGGCGTTCAAAAAATCGCAGAATGGTCGTAGCAAAGAATTGTCCTGTCAATTCTTTGCTGCTTGCAGTCTGCGTCGTGGTTGCGTCCACCAAAATCGTACGTTGCACGTGCGTGCATCGCACGACTAAACGTACGTTTTAGACGCAGACATCACGCAGCACGTACGACCGGTTGTAAGAGATAGTGGAGTGACTTTCCCTGAAAAAGTGGCCTATTTCATGGAGTAGGTGGTCACAAAAGTACCACATTTTCTAACCTATACCAAAGTGTTTGTCATATCCTGAACTTTGTCAAACGGTCAATATCAAGTCTTGGATGTTGGTACGAGCTGAGAAATCCAAGATGGCGTCCAAGATGGCCGCCAGAATTGAAAACAAGGGGTTGTTGTATATGATTGCCTGTACTGATTTAATGTATATCTATACATCATACAAACTAGGTTTAATATCATATACTATGTTTGAACTTTCTCGTGATACATTTTACAATGGTCATAATGTCAAGGTCAAGGTCAAATTCAAGGTCAAATGTGAAAAATAGTGAAAAAATACGTCATCTACCAGTTTTCTTTTCTTATTACTCAAAAGTTTGCATAAAAAGCCAGGAATGTTATATACCAAAATAAACTACAGAATATAGGTTTTAATTAATTAACATGAAGGTTAAGATATCTTGTGTTTCCATGGAGATATTCAAGATGGCGTCTATAGACCCCTAGTGAAAAATAATGGAAAACAGTATTTTACCAGTTTTCCCATAATTTTGATATACATAATGGTCATTTAAATTAATGCCAAAGTGTTACTTTAATTCTTTATATTTTAGCAATGCTCATATTCTAGATAAACCTGTCATGTAAGACTAGAAAATATTCTTATTAGTTGCAAAATCCAAGATGGCGTCCAAATATGGCCGCCGCAATGAAAACCAAATGGGCTGTCTTATATGATTGTATATGTACTGACTTAATGTATATCTGTATATCAAATAAAGCAGATTTTATTTCATGCAGTGTATTTGATCTTTTTATGATACATATTTAAAATGTTTTCAATGTCAAGGTCAAGGTCAAATTCAAGGTCAGATGTGAAAAATAGTGAAAAATAGTGAATGTATCTGCTATTTTACGTATTTTTTGTTATTGTACACAAAATCTTGAATAAAAAGCTATATACTAAAATAAACAATGGTGTATGAACTTCATTAACTTGATATTAAGATTAGAATGTGTTGCATTGTCATGGAGATTGTAAAATGATGTGTACAAACACCTTGAGAGAATAATAAAAATCTTTGTTTTTACCATGTTTCAAATTTGATTTGTGTTATGGTAATTCAAATAATGTCGAAGTCTTTCATCTTTATATTCTAAATTGGCACAATACTCATTTTTTTTTATATAAAGCTATCTGAAGTATCACCATAATATTATCCGATATAGAATCGAATATGCCATGCAAAATGATAAAAAGACCATCCATCTGAATTTAGGTTGACGGTAGCCTTTTGAGCTTTGAAATGTCAGAATCCGACAACAGGGAATATGTAGAATAAAATAAGTGCTTTAAATACAGTATATATGCAATTTAGTTCTTCATTTAAAAACAAATTTGAGACACAGTTCATTTCAACAAAAGTCAAAATGACGATACTTCTTTAGTGGGTCCTATATCCCACAATACACTGTATAGAGCAATTTTGCCGTCCTAATCAGTTTAGGCATTTATTTTCTAAATTCACAAGAATCACATGTCCCATTTAAAACTTTATGGAGACCACCAATTATGATGGAATTTTTCTTTTTGTAATATATCATGACATCCTACTTATATCTGAATTATTGATAATTATCAAGTTTCGTATATACATACACACTGGTTACTTGAGAGAAGCTGCATGAACAATTAGTGCAATCAAAGATCTTAGGTAATGGTATATCCATTAGGTTGTGTGTACATTGATGCTCATATATGTCTATTCTATCACAAACAAAGTCACTGAGAAGTTCTGGTGGAGTAACTGGTAGAATCATGAGTTATGGTGCTGATTGATCTGTCTTACCGTCCATCATTTATCCAACTTTGGTGGGTCAGACAGCTGCTACATTGCAGGATGGCATCCTCTCCAGACCAGCAAGTGATACTCACATTGTAGCATATACAGCAAAATTATGTCATTTGCTGGCAGATTTTTAGGGTCTAATTTTTTTTACCTTTTCTGTTCAAAGTTTGTTCAAAGAACTATCAATATTATTACCATATAAAATACCAACACATTTTATCAACACTTCCCTTACTATTGTATGTAAGTTGTTGATAGTTCCAATTTTTAGCTCACCTGAGCACGAATGTGCTCATGGTGAGCTATTGTGATACCGCTGTGTCCGGCGTCCGTCGTGTGTCGTGTGTCGTCCGTCGTCCGTCGTCCGTCAAACTTTGCCTTGTGTGCACTCTAGAGGCCACATTTTTTGCCCAATCAACCTGAAATTTGCTCAGAATGATTGTCTTGATAAAATCTCGGACAAGTTCGAAATTGGGTCATCTGGGGTCAAAAACTAGGTCACGGGGTCAAATCTTAGAAAAACCTTGTGTGCACTCTAGAGGCCACATTTTTTTCCCAATCAACCTGGAATTTGCTCAGAATGATTGTCTTGATAAAATCTTGGACAAGTTCGAAATTGGGTCATCTGGGGTCAAAAACTAGGTTACGAGGTCAAATCTTAGTAAAACCTTGTGTGCACTCTAGAGGCCACACTTTTTGCCAAATCAATCTGAAAATTGCTCAGAATGATTGTCTTGATAAAATCTCGGTCAAGTTCGAAATTGGGTCATCTGGGGTCAAAAACTAGGTCACAAGGTCAAATCTTAGTAAAACCTTGTGTGCACTCTAGAGGCCACATTTTTTGCCCAATCAACCTGAAAATTGCTCAGAATGATTGTCTTGATAAAATCTCGGACAAGTTTGAAATTTGGTCATCTGGGGTCAAAAACTAGGTCAAAGGATCAAATCTTAGAAAAACTCTGTGTGCACTCTAGAGGCCACACTTTTTGCCCAATCAACCTGAAATTTGATCAGAATGGTTGTCTTGATGAAATCTTGGACAAGTTTGAAATTGGGTCATCTGGGGTCAAAAACTAGGTCACGAGGTCAAATCTTAGTAAAACCTTGTGTGCACTCTAGAGGCCACATTTTTTGCCCAATTAAGCTGAAAATTGATCAGAATGATTGTCTTGATGAAATCTTGGACAAGTTTGAAATTGGGTCATCTGGGGTCAAAAACTAGGTCACGGGGTCAAATCTTAGAAAAACCTTGTGTGCACTCTAGATGTCTCATTTTTTTGCCCAATCAACCTGAAATTTGATCAGAATGATTGTCTTGATCAAATCTTGGACAAGTTTGAAATTGGATCATCTGGGGTCAAAAACTAGGTCATGGGGTCAAATCCTAGAAAAACCTTGTGTGCACTCTAGAGGCCACATTTTTTGCCCGATCAACCTGAAAATTTATCAGAATGATTGTCTTGATCAAATCTCGGACAAGTTTGAAATTGGATCATCTGGGGTCAAAAACTAGGTCACAGGGTCAAATCTTAGAAAAACCTTTTGTGCACTCTAGAGGCCACATTTTTTGCCCAATCAACCTGAAAATTGATCAGAATGATTGTCTTGATGAAATCTTGGACAAATTAATAATTGGGTCATCTGGGGTCAAAAACTAGGTCACAGGGTCAAATTTTAGAAAAACCTTGTGTGCACTCTAGAGGCCACACTTTTTGCCCAATTAACCTGAAAATTGATCAGAATGATTGTCTCGATCAATTCTCAGACAAGATTGAAATTGGGTCATCTGGGGTCATAAACTAGGTCATGAGGTCAAATCTTTGTAAAACCTTGTGTGCACTCTAGAGGCCACATTTTGCCCAATCAACCTGAAAATTGATCAGAATGATTATCTTGATCAATTCTAGGTCATGAGGTCAAATCTTAGCTAAACCTTGTGTGCACCCTAGAGGTCACATTTTTTGCCCAATCAACCTGAAAACAAAAAGTTATTATTATATCAGGTGAGCGCTTCAGGGCCAATGGCCCTCTTGTTTGTAATGTTTTTGATAGCCACAAGGCCTCTCTCTCCTTATTCAGTAAATTTGTGTATCAGGAGTTTTAGCACATGACCTGTATATGGACTAACCAAGACTACTTTGGCCACAATCTGACAACTAATATAGTCAGTATGAAGTTTCATTCAAGTCCCAAGCATCTGCTTCTTCTTGATTGGAGTAATGTTCTTGAATGTATTGTGATTTCAGATGGTGAAATAATGCATAGACAAAGGAAAAGCTTCTATGATCCTTTACTTAAAAGTAAAGTAGGATCCATAAAACCAAAATTGAAATGCAAGATTAAAAAGATTGTTATGAGTTTGTAAGCGATAAACAGCTTAAAAAGGTATATAGTTATATCTTTTGAAAATGCACAAGTACCACTTAGCTTGTTTGATGAGATTCGCGAAATGGTAACAAACAAGTATGTGAGACTTGTTTGATAAACTCCAATTGTATGTTGATGAAATTGTGTGTGGGTTGACCTATCATCTTAGGTGAGATGGCAGTCGCTGATGTGTTATAGTCTCTTGCATCACCACTCCAAGCTATATTCTGTGATCCTAACAATATGTTCTAGACTTACATTAAATGCAATAGTGGAGGTGTAAATGCCGATAATGTCATCTTCAATCTCATTTTGAGAACAGAATTAAAACTCAAGCCAAGAGTTTGGAGACCTGTCATTGATGGTATCAAATAAACAAACAAATGTGAAAGTCATATATCCCAAAAAAGTTCTTGACCAGCTTTACGTAGACCTTAAGGTGACATCTCAACAGGCTTTAAACAAAATAATACTGTAAGTAAGCTCTAACTGACAGAATATTAATTCATGTCCATCAGTAGTGGATTTGATTAAAATATTGTACAAGTCAAATGTTATTTTGTACAATACATGTTTATCCCAAGTACTCTTGCTTAGTCCAGATACAGACATCTTTTATACTCCTGCTACATCATTTTGCACCAGTTTACCAAACTAG
Source organism: Fragum sueziense (assembly GCA_963680895.1). Lineage (NCBI taxonomy): Eukaryota > Metazoa > Mollusca > Bivalvia > Cardiida > Cardiidae > Fragum > Fragum sueziense. The sequence goes on from OY804609.1 coordinate 6,379,849, forward strand.
GAGTCTGAGCACTTTTATTTCAAAACCAGACATTTACATCTATTTAAAATGCCAAACCCAAGCTTAAAGGGAGATTTCTAAAAGTTTTCATGATATGTCGATTTAGTGATTTACACAACAGTTACTTTACATCTTTTTAATTTAACCCTGTTATATGAAAACAGTCATGTTTACCCTTTTATTATTGTTTGAATTTGACTCAAAGTTGTTATGATTCTTTGTGCAATACCTGTATAACTAATTGGTTATTTCATTTCAACCGATTTTGATCAGCATTTTATGTCACCTGACCGAAGGTCATGGTGACCGATTGCCACCATTTTTTGTCCGTCGTCGTGCGCTGTGCGTCATCCGTCGTGTGTTAACTTTTAACATATTCGACATCTTCTTGAGAACCATTGGACGGATTTCAACCATATTTGGCAGGAATTATCCCCCATAGAAAGCCGCCTCAGATTTGTACAAATTATGGAGTTATCTCACCTTGGGGCCCCATAAGGGCCCAAACAGTGTGTAAAAGGGAACATCTTAAAATATTCTTCTCATGAACCGGCTGTTGGATTGGATTCACATTTGGTATTTAGAGTCTTTAGGGCAAGGACTGCAAAGTTTGTACAAAAGAAAAAAAATGTCAAGAATCGGCACTGCTGAGGTGGTGGGGGTGGGGCGTGTCATTAGTGTATTAGTGTTTTTTTGAACCATTGGATGGATTTCAACCAATTTTGGTAGGATGCATTTTTATAGGAAGTAGCTTCAGAGTTACCTCCCCTTGCGACCCCATAATGGACCACTAAGGCGGTAGCCTAAATATGGTACATCTGAAAAATCTTCTTCTCGTGAACCTGCAGATAGATTGGATTCATATTTGATTTTTAGAGTCTTCGGACTATAAAGTTTGTACAAGAAAATAAAATCTGTTTAAAAATGGCTATGCTGTGTATATCTTTCATTACACTTGTGGGAATGATATTATAAGTGTACCTTATCTGTAAATACATGCCTTTCTGCTCATTTGATTCATGTGACCCATCAGGCCATCTGTGCCTCTTATTGATTATCTTTGAGTTTTAAAGGAGTACTATACATGTATGCGCAACAGACATAAATGACGATTAAATAATCTTGCTACTATGTATTGTCACATGAGTCTTTCCATGAACGATCATTCAAGTATGTGTTTTAAACAGGTTAATTGTTCAACTATGACTACTCATAAACCGGGTGGTAAAATATTGAATAAAAGTCACGAATACTGTTGTTTTGTAATTACTTTTCAAGCTGTTATAGTTAAAATACGAGTATCCTCCCTACTTAACATTTAACATATCATTGTAGTGACTATATGGCAAATCATATATGAAACATGGTTTAATCAATGTGATTTTCAATTATTTTCACAAGGTTTCTGATTAGACACCACCATGAAAATATCCATGGCTACATGACATATCCAAATATTTAATGTAGCCATGCTAGGATGTCTGAGGTAAAAAACGTATGCAAGAAATTACAAGGGGCGCCTTGGTCTAGAGGTAGGACTCGGGCTTTGGAATCGAAGGGTCCTGGGTTCAAATTCTGTCGGTGCCACAGATTTTTTCTGAGCAAAAGAATTACCCCACGTTGCTCCTCTTCACCCAGGTATATAAATGGGTACACAGCAATGTTGAAACCCAAATTGCTGTGGCTGCCGAAGGCGACAATTAATAACAGCCAACTTGAGACTCAGTGGTCCTGGGTTAAAGTGTAAAGTCGGTTGAGTGGGTTTCTCGGTTGGTAAAACAGACTTTAAACCAAACTTTAAAATATGGAATGGTCAATATGCATATCATATGTTGCTAGATTATTTCTGTCAAAGGAAATTTGAAATGAAGTTCATTTAGTCCTTATAGATCAAATCTGTATATTATTGACTGACCCACCTTTTATATTTATAGTGATATTTATGGGAAACTGGACCTTGATAGAAAGTGAAAAATTTGGCATATTCCTTTCTTTTGGCCAAAGATAATTCAATGCACCACATAACAATGCATACTCTGACTGTGCCCATGTAATTCTGATCCCTGGCATTGGCCCTTTTAACATTTAATCATAAAAAGCCTGTATATTGCTGTTTATTGTGGTATATAACATTTCATATCTTTTGCGCAAGATTTTCTGTAAAAACAAAAGAATATGTAAAATTACAGATTTATTTCACATTGACCTTAAATTTGACCTTGACCTTGAAACCATTTTTTTTTTCATTTTGAAATGTATCATTAAAAAGACCAAACACACTTTATGAGATAAATCTAGATTATTTGATATACAGATATACATTAAGTCAGAACAAACAATCATATATGATAGCCCATTTAGTTTTCATTGTGGCGGCCATATTGGATGCCATCTTGAATTTTACAACAAAAAAGATTATTTTCTAGTCTTACATGACAGCTTTATCTAGAATATGAGTATTGCACTAATATAAAAAAATAACACTTTGACATTAATTTTAATGACCATTATGCATATCAAAATTGGGGGAAAATAGATTTTTCCATTATTTTTCAGGAGGAGTCTATAGACGCCATCTTGGATATCTCCATGGAAACACAAGACATCTTAATCTTTATGTTAATTTATTAAAGCCTATATATTGTAGTTTATTTTGGTATATAACATTCCTGGCTTTTTATGCAAACTTTTGAGTAATAAGAAAAGAAAACTGGTAGATGACATATTTTTTTCGCTATTTTTCACATTTGACCTTGAATTTGACCTTGACCTTGACATTGTGACCATTGTAAAATGTATCATGAAAAAGTTCAAACATAGTATATGATATTAAACCTAGTTTGTATGATGTATAGATATACATTAAATCAGTACAGGCAATCATATACAACAACCCCTTGTTTTCAATTCTGGCGGCCATCTTGGACGCCATCTTGGATTTCTCAGCTCGTACCAACATCCAAGACTTAATATTCACCGTTTGACAAACTTCAGGATATGACAAACATTTTAGTATAGGTTAGAAAATGTGGTACTTTTGTGACCACCCCACCTTCAACCAAGCCTTGAAAGTCACCCTACTAAGAGGCTTTAATGTTAGATATATCAAATGCTAGGCTGTTAAACAAAAACGCGCCATAAATACACAGTCGTCCAGGTCAAAAAGTCAGAGATATACAAATCGAACAGTTACTAATTAATCTTTAACATGGTTTTAATTGAATTGAATTCTTGGTGTTTATCTTACAATGACCCTGGAGGTTGAATTATAAACAAATTAAAACATGTAAGGTGGTATGTGCATCTGGCTTTTACTTGAAATAAGAAACTATTATCGCTAGAATTATCTAGCATGAGCCTCTTTAATTTCAGTATCAAATTAATACCTTAAAAATGAATTAAATAGATAAATTGTGAGATAAAAATGCATAAATCATTTATGCATGGTTTTAGTCGAACAGGAATTTCGATATGGGTCCTGAGGGGATAATTTCTGAATCATAACGATCCTGTTCCATCCGTAACTCATGTAAATTTGAGAATTCATTCTGTGATTGTGATTCGAGTTCGAAAACATCATCTTTATGTTCAAAAATTATTTAGATTTTGAATTCTGCATTTAAATCGGTTGTTAACTGGTTCAAACCGCATATAGGACCTATCCTCCTTAACCCGCTACTCAACATCGCATTTATCCGTTTCGAGTACCACAAATATAGGTAATTTATGTAACGAATTTGATAACTATGTTTACATCCGAATTTAAACGTTTGAATACGGGTCGAAACGCTATCAACAGCAGGTTGCCGTAGCGTATCGTAACGGAAAGGCACAGCTTAACTTATAGACTAAACAACCCTCATTTAAGCGAGACGTGAAAATCAGTGCTTGTCTGGAAAAGGTATTAAATACAACAAAATGATACCATCCTAGAGAATTCCAATGGAATATGTCAAATATGTCCAGTATCATTAGTAATTTAATGAGAACGAGAATGGATCACATGTAGGCTGACCTACATGACGCTAATTAGTAAGTTTCTCTGCAGTACAGATTCGATTCCGTTTTTTTTTTTTTTTTTTTTTTTTTTTTTTCTCGGTAAAAAGGCAAATAGAGTTCTAGAACAATTTCGCCCATCCCAATGCAATCTTGTAAGGAACATATGTAATGTTATTTTTTCTGTCCATCTAAACCAATCTCACACCTCGTCTGTTTTAGTTAGCATACATAGTATTCAGACCAAAAGTTCATTTGTTTTAAGAAATTATTATATGTTGTTTTTCTTCAAAAACCTCGTATCTGCAGCTTGTTTTAAGCTGCAGATACGAGGTTTTCGTAGAAAAGCGACGATAGGTTGTTCTTCAACGCCACATCGGCCATGTTCTCACGATTTCAATTGAAATGAAATAATTTTCTACAAGAACAGTTGGTTATCTATGTGTACTGTCTATCACTGTCAGTCTAACATCCCGTTATGTTTTACATCTGGGCTATCAGTTACACCAATAAATATTTTATTTTTAAGAATCTAACTACATGTATTATATAACAACACGGATCTTGATCAGACTGTGTGTAAGCACAGGGCTGATCTGTATCCATGTTGTTCTCAAATACCAGAACGGCCACGTTTTTCAAGATCCCTGATAAAGTGAAATCATCCTATAAGAAACAGCTCGCTATCTACGTGTACCATCTATCTCTGTCAGTCTAACATCCGTTATGTTTGACATCTAGGCTATTAGTTACATTAAATAGCAGGATTAAAAGTTTATTTTTTAAGAAGCTATTAGATAGCAACATGGGTCTTGATCGGATTGTGCGTAAGGACAGGCTGATCTGAATATTATGTCGTTCTAAAAAAGCACATCGGCCATAATGTTCACAATTTTGTAAGAACAGTTATGTACTATCTGTCAGTATCAGGCTAATGAATTCAAGTTTAACTCATTAATCCTGTGGAACAAAACATATTTCGGGTTCAGATCTATCCATTTTCATTGAAAAAAATAAACTCACAAGAAGTTTCGTTATTTATGTTCTATCTGTCTACTGTCAGACTTAAATACCGTTACATGTAACATCTAGGATATCGTATAGCTCACGATAAATGACCTGGTAGAGCATCTCTATCGATTAGATAGAAATGCTCTTCCAGGTAATTATCGTGATCTATACTGTGATATCATGTACATTTCACATTTATTCCATTTTTTTTAAAGTATGTCTTGATTCAAAGATTGTTTATTCTATATAATGCGTAGAAATGCTATCAGTTCTTTGAAGTTCTTATGTATAAGCGTAAAAAACGCCTTTAAAGTTGAGAGAGAAATGACAAGTTCTATATAAATCTGAACTGTTGTCCGCAACAATTTGTTTAATTTTAGCACACAAATAAATATTTCTCGTAAACGGTTCAATATTTTGGATTGAAATTTTCAGACTTTTAATAAGAAAACATGCTCTTTCAGATATCATAAAAGTAATATTTATGTAAAATTAATTGTGAAATGTCACTTTAAAGCCAAGTCGCCCTTCATCCAAAAAATAGGTAAACAAAATGTATCGATTTCTTTAAAAAAATCAGTACAATCATGTATTTGACTTTTAATTTTGTGCATTAGTCGACATGATTCATGCGAATACTCACACCATAGGGTTTTAATGAGAGAAGATATAGATATGCATATGCCCAAATCCATCTTTCGAAGATCTCGACATAAAGAGAAAATTTTGTTTCCTCCAACGTTTTCGAAAGCGTAATCTATAAGAGTAGACCCAGCGGATTGATAAGAATTTCGGTAAAACAAAAACATAATTACGTTCTTTGAAACCCAATTTTCGTTATCTAAGAATTAGAGTAACTCGAACTGTTTAGAATCCAGAATTAACGTCAATTCATCTTGATTTAACACTTTCCAAAATAACACCCTTTGTTGTCCTTTATAGAAAAAAGATTCGAGGAAAACATTTAGACAAAAGAAGAAAAAGAATCAACATTTTCTTCTTTTGTCGAAATATGTTCCGAGATTTGATTTTCACAGAATCTATATGATCATTTACACCAATTTTATCTTCTGCAGTTGTGCTCGACTATGGCTGGTCTAAAACGTTGCTATTTAGGAAAGGTTTAAATGATATAATGCAGACTCGGCCTTTTCATCTCGTAAATTTATTATACAAATATAAATGAATTAGTTAAACTAATGACGCTAGTGTAGTTAGCGGAAAAGTAGAACACGTACCGCAACACTTTCCGAAACAACAAGGGTCGCATGCTAGGTCGTCGAGCATACAAAACAAGGAGTATTTTTAAGGTTTACAGACCCTGAAAAAATCACCATTTTCTAGCCATACGAAATGCACCAAATTACACACACTTGTTAATGCACTTCACAGAAGTTGATTCACCGTGTCAGATTTCAAGATTATGCTTCAAGAAAAATATAATTTACAAATATTTTTTTACTCTATATTCATATGCAAGGGAGGTAATTTTAAACATTTTTGTCAAATATTTCCATAAGTATGCATTAGTTCAAGATTCTAAACCGTACAAAATGTTTATGTTAGTGTATGGAATGGAAATGTAACACAGTTTAGGAATTATTTGCACTTTTCAAATTTCGCCTCTGGCTTTTTGGTGCTTTTGAGGGGTTGGATAACTTAATGTAGTCCGGAAATATTATATTGGTTGGTCAACCGGTATGGGTAGATAGTTTCTGTCCAAGAAAGTTTAGAATGAAGTTCATTTAGTGCTACAAGTAGCAATGAATTTCCTGCCTCCTGCGTTTGATTCCTATGCCTAACCCAGAAAATAACCATCGGTCTATTGACCTGTCCATGTTGTTAAAAAAAAGTTCACATGTTTCGTTTTCCATAAACAAAAAAGAAATTATTGGTTTATAAATTTGTCTTGATCGGTCAATATTTGGGCTGGAAAGAGTAAATAAGTAGAAACCAGCAATTTTATCAAATTCAAGGGCACATAACTCATTTGATCCGATCAATAGTTTCTTCGGTCCTCTTTTTTCACACTTAGAACTTAAAATTCTAAGAAAATCGTTTTCTGGAATATGTGATTTGAATCTTGTATACTAACTTCACACCGAATTTCATTAAATTCCGAGCGTGGACATACTCCCATGTTATTTTCCCTATTCGTGAAACACCCCCCTATACAGCTTCAACTATACATACTGGTGTCGGTCCGTTAAAGTGACATTTCAGAATTTTTTCTCATAAATTTCACTTTCATTTTTATCTAAAAGAGCATATTTTCTTACGAAAATTCTGAAAATTTCAAGCCAAAATATTGCTCCGTTTACGAGAAAAATATATTTTTGTGTTAAAATTAAACAAATTGTTGTCCACAACAGTTCAGATGTATATAGAATTTGTCGTTTCTGTCTCAACTTTAAAGGCGTGTTTATCGCTTATCATCAACATCTTTAAACAAGAGCCGTCAGAGACGGACAATGCTCCCCGAATAAGGCATTGTCACAATAAATATATGCCATGCAGAGCTAATATAAAGCTAACAAATGTTAAGCCCCCTTTTTGCATGACATATTTTGTATACGCAAATTTTAAATAGTTTATTGTCAAGGGCATCTGATTTGCTACTCAAATATGAAATTTCATCAAATTCTGACCATTAGACTAAGAGAAATTAGAGAAAAACTGTATTTAACCTTAAGTCCCCTTTTCCCATGACGAGGCCTCAAATCCAAAAACCAGGAAAAGTACATCGGCATTTTGTCATAGGGAGTTCACATGGTAAGTTTCATTTGATTTGGCCCAAGGGTTATGGAGAAATCGCTTCGGACGGACGGACGGAATGACGGACGGACAGGACGGACGGACGGACAGACAAAGCGGCGACTATATGCTCTCCCTTCGGGGAGCATAAAAACTAATAGCATTTATATCCATTAGAATAACCGATCTTGGTATAAAGACATACTTTAAAAAATTGAAATGGGGATGAAATGTCCCTTTAAGAATAATATCATTTGTATTAAGACATATAATAGGTACATAGAAAATTGTTGCTCTGTATTGATCTTAACTGTATATTTTAGATCAAGAAAAGTTAATATGTATGCTTTATTTCTGAATGATTGTCTCCCTTGATTTTTTGAGAGGCATGAACACATATACAGTTCCTGAAACAAGGCTACTTCAACTACAGTAGGCATATATACACCATGACATAATGTTAATATAATAGGGAACGATTATATCCAGTTAAGCGAGACGTAATTTCGGAAAACAACAGTATTTACGTAAGTGCTCTTATAAAATTTCGTAACTACGGCGTAGTACGAGATTTTATAACAACAACGACGGTTCTTCAAGACATAACGGCGAGCCCAATCTATTTTTAGCACAAAAATTAATTGCTATTGTGAAAGATAAATTTCATAATCTCTACACAAATCATAAGAATAGTCACCCATCAATGATCTTATGGTTTGTTCAGGGACTCCTTGACGTGTGTATCTTTTAAAAGTTTTTATTTCTTGTGGTGTAGGCTGCCTATCATGGGGCCATGGTATTGGACCACCTGCAATTGGGATATGTGTAGACCTAGGTCTATTCGTCATGGTGTTTTGGTTTTGTTGATTTTGGTTGAAGGTTGCTTGGAAGGTGTTCAACTGAGAATGTTGTTCATGTGCAGTGGTTTGTTGCTGATTTCTATCTGTGGTTTGATGACCGTAAGACATTTGCTCGTAGGTGCCCGCTGATGAAGGCCTAGTTTTTCTTCTATAAACTTCAGCAGTATCTATCTTGCCACTTCCGATACCCAGATGTGACTGCCTCCGTGTCACCTGACCTGTATTTCGATCGTCAGATGAAACAGACTTACTTCTCGCAAAGGCTGGCTCGCTATCATTCGATCTGTTGTTAAACGATGCATCAAGCTGGTCAAAGCCTTGGTTTTGAGATTGCCGCCCTACAAACTTCTCTAAGTGACGCACCGCAAATGGGGCAGGGCTTTGCCCCATTTGCGATGTGTCACTTAGGGAAGTTTGACCATGTGTAACTTCTGTTTCTGACATTCTGTCCATAGTTTGAGATGTAGGCCTATCCTTGTAGGATGCTTGTCTGCCAGTATCAGAGTCTGGAGATTCTCTGTCAATATCTGCAATATTAATATTGGCAGAGGATCGTCTAGCACCAGTCTGATATTGTGTGTCCATGTCTTTCTTTCGTTTGTCTGTTAAAGGTAATGGTTTGGCGAAGTCTTTCTTGCTACCTTGTAAGACTTTGTACTTTGTACTCCTAGTTGGCTCCCTTTTGATAGCCTGAGCCACGCCTTTACACAGAAGTGGTCCCTTGTGGTGCTGATAGAGCGGGGGCCACACCACGTAGTCGAGTTTGTCACCAGTCTGTGTGTACGGTCTAAAGAGATCAGTGTCAAAATCAGTGTCAGAGAATCTGTCCTCGGTGTCTAAAATAACAGGTGGATCCTGTGCGGCCATCATCCAGCAAACAGTGACACAACCTTTAACGTAATTCTCACAGCGACGATCACGGATAGCCTTACCGGAAGTGTATTGGTATGCTCCATTGGCTATTTTCTGTAATAGATTGATGAATAAATACATTAAGACACATACATGAGACATGAATGCAGCCATGATGGCAAAAGTAGGTGAAAAATATTTAACACCTAACGGTATTTGTTCCGAAATCATGTATTAAGGGTTAATGGCTACGATCTAGGATGACTTTAGATTAAGCCCCCCCCCCCCCCCCCCCCACACACACACACACACCAAAGAGATAGGACATTGCTTGCAGATGGCAAGTGACTAAAGCAGGAACAAGCATGAAAACGAGCATTGCTTTTTTCCAGGAATTGTCAATATAAAAATTAAAAAAGAGAGAGAGAGAAAAAAAACACACGCATTGACGGAAAATCACCTAGATGGTCATTTCATAGTTGACTTACAAGCTGAAGTGACTATTAAGCCTACTGGTTCAAGAGTCATTATTTTACCTCGTAAAAGTGCTCTATTAGCTCTGAAGCAACATTCTTTGAAACGTCCTGGTACTGTTTGATCACAAAATCAGGTAGTTCTATGTCCTAAAAAACACAAATGACAAAAACATGATTAACAGGATGAAAATAAATAACGATAATCCTATAACAACGACCAATTAGCAGCTTTATTTTCTCCACTAATAGTCTTTAAGGGAGAGGCTACAATGAAATGAAAAGTAGTTAACTTTAAAGTGGCATTTCACAGATATTTTTCATAACTTTTATTTGTACTTTTATTTAATAAAAAGAATATTTTCTTATGAAAATACTGGAAATTTCACATTAAAAAATTGCGCCGTTTACGAGCAATATTAATTCTATTTTTTAGTTAAAATTAATCAAAATCATGTGGACAGCAGTTCAGATTTATATGGAATTTGTCATTTCTGTCTCAACTATAAAGGCGTATTTTTCGCTTATAAGCAACAACTTCAAATCAAAGTACTGAAAGTACTGTTGGAAAGCAAATTTGCTGATTATGTCTAAAGGCCTTTCTAGTTGTTAGCAATATGAATTACACGGAGTTGGAAAAAAGTAATTAATTGAATTTGATTCTTTAGAAAGTTACAAAATACAAATTATGAAAGGATAATGTCTGTTCCATATCAGCAAAATATACTGAACAAAAGAGAAAACTTTACGCTGCAAGATTTCTTGTTTCTGAAAAAGTATCGAACTAAAAGCCTGATTTTATTTTTACAATATTTCCATGGCATTCGGCAATCGTTTTGTCGAAGTTTCATTGCCTTGTCTCCTTTAATGTCAGAGTTACGGCCCTTAATGCATTTACAGCTAATTTCATCTAATGCCACATACGCGCGATAAACGATTCATTATTTTTACGGAATTGGTCATATCCGGGTTGCAAAAAAACCACAAAACATCTCTCTTATCACTTGTAGCAAGCTCTAAAATAAAGGTCTAATCTGTCAATTTTGTGAATTACCCCCCTTTGACATAAACAAATAGGGAATTTAAAATGTCGAATTCTCCCAGCCGAAAACGACTATAAGGCATTCTAGCACTCTATATGTTCTCCTATACCCAATGTCATGTTCTGAAGTAGGTTTTCTTGTATAATAGACTAGTGCGACAGGTCACGGTTCATAAATCTATTTGATGTACAGGCCCGTAGGAACAGGGGGGGGGGGGGGGGCTAGGGGGGGGGGGGCTAAGCCCCTCCAATGTTGGCCAAAAATGCCGAATTTTCTTGACTGTAAATCAAATAAAATAACCATCTTACCGGCTATCAACGAATTCATTCAATTTCGTAGTTTTTGTTCCACTTAAAACTTCTCTTTATCACTGTATATTGAATGCACGTGTGCTTAATCGCTGTATATTGAATGCACGTGCGTCATCATCGATTTCTCCGCATTTTGTGGGAGCCTCGTTTTGAAAATGTCGATTTGTTACTATTTTTAGTAACAATTCACATGTATACAATGTTAATTTCCCATAAACCCATTGTTTGCCTCCGGAAGTTAATCAGAGTCTTCTCTGATGAAAATTCGCTCTTCGATATTTGGATGTCGCTATTTACATCGGAGCGCTGTCCAATTCAAAAACAAAAGAAAATTCCGACACAAGTTATGTCGCTGTATCGGAATTTTCTTTTGTGTTTGACTGGGACAGCGTTCCGTTGTAAATAGCGACATCCAAGTATCATCGAGCGAATTTTCATCAGAGAAGTCTCGGATTACCGGAAGTGTTCTGCGGGTACGGACTAAAACATAAATGAAAGGAGTCTATACCCTAATTAGAAAGCATTTGATCTCTGAAAACTACATGTCTTACTTGCTAAAACATGTGTTCCGTCACTACTTTATCCCTTTCCCAAATAAGACCGGGTTTGACAGCCCGAAAAGAAAATGTTCGGGGGAATATTGGGATGAAAGAAGAAACTGCTGATAATCAGAATTTTCTACTTTAACCTCGATATTGTCTTTGGTATTATCTACAAATAGTTCTAATTTTATCTAGGTATGTACCAATTTTGTCGTCTGCTACGGCTTTTTTTTATTTTGACCAATCTGAAATGTTTCTATTTGGGAAATGGTTAACATACCAACAATGTAAATTGATTTGATTCTATGTAGGCCTATTCATCTAGATCTAAATCCACGGTGGGTAACTCACATGACTTTAGGGAAGCGTTAACACCGAAAAAATCGTCCGCTTCAAGGTATGTTTTGTTTAATTTCTCAGCTTATACCCTATTGATTTTGATGAGATAAAGTGCACGGAACGCGCCCTTGAGAGGGCTATTCCCGGCTCTAACTCACTCTGCTCCAAATCCAGTGGTTTCTTCAAACATTCGAGCCAAAGTGTTTGTAGGTGCAAAACGAAAGTGGGAAGCATTCACATGCACCGAAGAAAACTTTCGCTTGAATGTTTGAAGAAATCACGGGATCGGAGCAGAGTTACAAACGGGAATAGCCCTCTCAAATGCGCGTTCCGTGCACTTTATCTCGTCAAAATCAACAGAGTATAAGCTGAGAAATTACACCAAACATACCTTGAAGCGGACGATTTTTTCGGTGTTAACGCTTCCCAAAAGTCACATGGGTTATCCACCCTGATATCTATAGATTAAAAAGTTAACACCGTTTTTGGGAAGCAAATTTTGCAAAATTTGCTTTTCTTTGCAGCCGTGCTTCTCTGCACTTTAACATTCTCTGCATACCACACAACATCATCCGGTCCTCCTCACTATAAATAGTTCTATCAAAAGCAAAAATTAATGAGGTAACAGTCATTCGAATGTTCATATGTAAGTCTGAAGTTATACATGTAGATATTGAATAGTGTGACTGAAAGTGAAACATTCTATTAATCATGTCTTTAAGCGAAGAAAAGACCGACGTAGTAATTTGCTTTATTATGGTTCAAAGATCAGTCCAATGATCTTCCTTGTAAATGGGTCAGTCAAGTTTACTGAACTATGAAATATATTCAAAGGCTCAAAGCTATAAATAGACAATTTACACACCGATAAACCGTAGCGTGTATACTATGTATTTACAACTGGTAGTACCTGTCAAACCGCGTCCATTGATTGGTTAGTACTAGTATACACATAAAGGTTGTCAACTTGTGCTAAAAATAGATTCAACATCACCAGCATGGAATCAAAGTATTTAAGGTATTCAAATGGATAATCAAAGTACCTAATCAAAGTAATCTACTTCTGGATATGCCTTCATTGTACATTATTAACAAATTTGCTTCCCAACAGTACTTTCAGTACTTTGATTTAAACCAAGTGGTGAAAGGATTGCTAGTCTGATTTCTATGCATTTGGAGCATACCATCACATATTCTGGTTTCCCAGATTTCTACTTTCGCTTTGAAATACCTATAGCTACACGCGAATACTAGCAAGGCCTATTAGACAAGATGTCTATGTCATTAACCTCAAAATAACCACTTAGTTGATCAATCAATTATTGTGAACGCGATTAAATGCATGGCTTATCGAATATCATTGTTTAGTTTCGGACATTAAAACATGTAAGAATTTGGGCATAGAAAGATTCTAAAAATAGACGTGTCCTAGTTCCTATTTTTAGCGCTTGAAGTGGGTCGCATATTTCATAGTTCAGTAAACTTGACTGACCCATTTTCAACGAAAGATATTGGACTGGCTATTGAACCGTAATGAAACCAAATTACTACGTGATCGTTTCTCCTCTTTTAACACATGTTTAATTGGATGTTTTATCATCGGTCACACAATTGAATATCTTGTGTACAACTATAGAATTCAATATTGAATATTGGAAAGGTTGTTCTTGTCATTGATCTTTGCTTTTGATAGAACTATTTATAGTGAGGAGGACCGGGAGATGTTGTGTGGTATGCAGAGAATGTTAAAGTGCAGAGAAGCACGACTGGAAAGAAAAGCAAATTTTGCAAATTTGCTTTCCAAAAACTGATAGCATTTATACGCATGCGATTAACAAATCGTGGCATCAAGCCGTACTTTAAAGAAATGAAATTGGAATGTTACGTTCATATTAAGATTTATGAAAAATCATTAGTTGTTTGGGGTTGAATGTTCCTATGTTCAGGAAAGAAGTTTATAATTGCTTTATCTTTATCATAGTGCTCGACCTACTTTTTGGACCGATGAAATTCCAGTATATTTTGAAATTTCGCCGCTGTAATTCGCATAAACGGGCTGCCAGCTAGTTTATGTGACGTTTATACATAGTCAGATAGAGTCTGTATAGTAGATTCTACGAGAAATAAACATTCAAATGTGCGCAGCGCATTGAATATTTATATGGCGTAGAATCTACTATACAGACTCTATCTGACTTAGTGGTCGCCGGTGGTTTATTGGAGACTGGGCGTGGCTTTCTATAGACGTCACATAAACAAGCCAGCTGTCTCTTTTAGGCGAAACATAGCGGCAAAATTTTAAAATATACTGCACTTTCATTGGTCCAAAAATAGGTCGAACACTAAGTTCATAAAAGATTTTTTTATAAATTGCTTGATCTTTATCATAGAATTGTAAGCCTACCGAGTCTGCAGTAAGAGTCCTCTCCAGATTTGTGGTATACTCCTTCCAATATTCCTGACACTTTCTGTTCACATACTGTAAACAATTAAACGAATTAATAAAAGAATATTAAAAGATGCATAAAGTCTAATTATAAAACAAATTTCGCGTTAACCTTGTATACTGTTTCTGTTGTTGTTTTGTTGTTGTTGTTGTTTCCTTCTTTTTTTCCCACAATGTAAATCCCACAATGCACCAGGATAAACAATATTGTACATTGGTAACATAAGAATACATGTTATAATTCTTTTGAAAATATGGATTAAAATATGTAATCATTTTGTATAAAACGATTCCTTTTTTTTTTTGCATATTCCTACTACGACAGGTCCTAGTAATTAAAACTTAACTAACACGGAAGGAAATCTTGACATTCATCAAGTTTTCATTTCCGATACAGTTGTAGAAAAATAGTATTAGTGCGCTTGTTACAACTTTAACCTAAACCACACGAAGATTCTCAGTTGAAACATCTTCCTTTAACACAGTTTTCCTCAAACTTGACCGTAAAAAATGAACAAACGCAGTTTTTTCTTGCCTATTTCTGTGGAAATATAATTACGGCTTTAAATGTGAATCATATTGTGTGAGGAAATGCCTCAGAAAGTAAATACATTTTAGAATTAATGGGAATGGCAATGAATTTTGTGCTAAAAACAGACTAGGTATACCGTTATGTATTGACAAACCGTCGGTATTGTTATACAATATCTTAAATACGGCCTGATTCAAGCCGTAGTTACGAGATTTAATTACAACGCCTTAGAAATACTATCGTTAGTCCGAAATTATGTCACGGTTAACTGGATAAAATCGTCCCCTATTTGACATGAGCCGTCAGAGACGGACAATGCTCCCCGTCACAATTAATATATGCCATGCAGAGCTAATATAAAGCTAACAAATGTTAAGCCCCCTTTTTTGCATGACATATTTTGTATACGCAAATTTTAAATAGTTTATTGTGAAGGGCATCTGATTTGCTACTCAAATATGAAATTTCATCAAATTGTGACCATTAGACTAGGAGAATTTAGAGAAAAACTGTATTTAACCTTAAGTCCCCTTTTCCCATGACGAGGCCTCAAATCCAAAAACCGGGAAAAGTGCATCAGCATTTTGTCATAGGGAGTTCACATGGTAAGTTTCATTTGATTTGGCCCAAGGGTTATGGAGAAATCGCTTCGGACGGACGGACGGACGGAATGACGGACGGACAGGACGGACGGACGGACAGACAAAGCGGCGACTATATGCTCTCCCTTCGGGGAGCATAAAAATGTCGCTATAATTATAATGAAAACATTCTTACACATTAAAAAATGATCATACCATCAGTATGTCCAAAAGCGTCTTTATTGTCTCCTTTTCATCACATCTTTTATTAATCTCTTCGTATGCACCTTCCCACTCCTTGTCGTAAAGTTCTGAGTATTTTTCTCCCAGTTTAGAGGGCCTGTTTCTATCACTCAGATCAGGGATAGCTGGATTGTTGTCTGTCTGTTTGCTATCCATCACCTGTCTTAGACTGTATAATACAAAATACATTTGAGACAGGATTTAGAAAAAGGCCTATAAAGTACAGGCCCGTAGAAAGCAATTTCATATTGGGTGGGCTAAAGCCCCAGTGTCTGAATACTGTGGGGCTAAATTGGATTTTCCATAAATTTTCAGTGTAAAATAAGGAAGATTCGGCATTTTTGGCTAACATTGGTGTGTGTGTGTGGGGGGGGACTTAGCCCCCCTAGCCCCCTGTTCCTACGGGCCTGGAGTATTTGAAACTACTGATATGATCATGCGATCAGCCTGTAAACATAGGTGGTGAAACAAATATTGCTCCAAAAAGATAATTTTCACACGAAATCCATAACTTTAGAATAATGCGTAATAAGTCCATGTTACGTTGTACAATTGCCTTGTTCAGAACGAATTTTTTTGTATCTGACCAGTTTTTCTAAGGTAGAATACCCGTAATGTGGCCATTTAGAGATTCATAAAACATCGGATTTTTTAGAGCTGCGTCGTTACTTATTCGAACCTATTCGGGCGCGGTCGTAAATGTTCGGCGGTGGATATTTCCACCGCCGAATGTTTTCGACATCGCCCGAATAATTCCGACGTCACTCGAATCTAATTATGGGTGGTGTGGACTACCTTAAAGAAGATATCAACACTAAATAGCTATAGTACTTACCGAGACCGTAGATTAGCAATTTCATCCAAGTTTTTCTTCTTTTCTTCCATCATTTCTTTCATAGTAGTTTCTCCTTTCAGTATGTCTATTTTTTTCTGCTTCACCTCTTCTTCCAAAAGTTCTTTATCCTCTCGGAGAATAGCAATTTCTTCCGTCATTTCTTCCATTATGATTTCTTTTTTCAACATGTCTGTTTTTGTCTGCTCCACCTCGTTTTCCAAAAGTTTTTTATCCTCTCCGAGAATATCTATCATCTCCTCTGCTTCAGCTAGCTTTCTTTCAATATCGCTTTGGGCAGCACCCTGTGTCCTCAACTCTTCTTTCTTGCTATCATATTCTAGCCTTAAGTCAGTGATGTCTCTTTTAGCAGAAGCGTGCTAAAAAGAGAACCGATGGCAGAGGTTTGTGCTAAAAATAGACTGGGTTTGCAGTTATGTTTTGATAAACCGTCGGTGCTGTTACAAAATCTCGTAACTACGGCTTGGAAGCCGTAGTTAAAATATTTTATAACAACACCCACGAAATAATGCTTGTTTGTCCGAAAATACGTCATGGTTTACTTGATAAAATCGTCCCCTATTTTGTGCTAAAATAGAATGGGTTTACCGTTTTATTTTGATAAACCGTCGGTGTTTTTATAAAATCATGATTACAAGAAATCGTGATATAACTCATCGGCTATAACTGTACACCTGTATACAAACACTTTACTTCTTGTTGTTGATAAATGGCCCAACACAAACATTTTCTCTTTTGGGAATAAAAGAATTAGGACATTAATTCGCTCGTATAGCTAACAATAAATGGTTTGGTAAATGTTAAAACTATGTATTTGTTTTTTAGTGTTTGTATACAAGTGTATAGTTATAACCGACATACTATACACAGTAAAAGGTGTTTGCTTAGACAATTATTTTCACATTTTGATTTGCCCAATATATTGAAAAGGAAATACATTTTGTTTTGTTCTCCATTTTATTGAAAAAACAAATATCAAATAACCAAAACTATTGTGCAATGTTTAATCTTCTTGTACAAGAGAAACCCATCATAAAATTACTTGAACCAATGTCAAAGTACACATGGGAGAAACTTTATGTAGAAACAATTATCATAATATGTAAAGCTAATAGAAAAAAAAGATAGTAAAAATTTATAGCAGAATATATAAAACAAACTTTTTTTGGCCCATGATTCTTTGAACAGTCTAATCAGCCATATAGGAAATAGTTATTCATTAATGAGCCGGGATCTGTAAAAACGTCCCCTATAGCATTTGAGAACGACATGGTTCCAGGTCAGCCTGCGTATTCACGCAGTCTGACCAGGAACCATGTTGTTCTCAAATAGCTTCCTCATGGTCTGTAGCAACCATTTGAGATAAACATGGCTGTTGGCTAGACTGCATCTAAGCATGGCCTGCCCTGCGTTCAGTAGGACAAAACGTTAGCTCAATGAGCAACCGTCACGTAACATTTTCCTACTGAACGACCTGTTAACTCCTACCTTTCGCACCATTTTGCTCACAGATTTGAAGGTGGTGTGCAAAAGCTAACAAAAATGGCGGCTAGTCTGGTTCCCTACCTTCTATACTGCGGAAAGAAGGAGGGAATCCAGACTAAAATAGCGACCAGGTTTACGAATGTAATTTTTGTTTCATTTGTAAATATATAGATTATCTACTGCCTTACAGAAGCTACAATACATGATTTCTTGTAAATGAAAATATAAATATGTTATATGTAAAATTTGCTTTAGGTAATTGCGTTCGGTAAATCCCGGAGGGTTTCGGAAAAGACCCGAGACTGGTTATCGCCCTGAAATCTACTACGGGTACCATTTTATATTCCGCAGAGCGTTCAGTAGGACTGTTTAGTAAAAAAAAAAAAACTGGAAACTTCTAACGTTAAATTTAACTGAACGCAAGGCTGATCTTGAGACATGGCTGCGTCAAATGCTATAAGGGACGTTTTTACAGATCCTGGCTCATTTAATGTTTTCTATACCTGTTCAATCAACTTCTGCTCCAAGCCTTCTATTTTCATGAGGACATTATCACTCTCACTTTGTTCAACCCAATGACCAAATCGGTTGGCCGCCATGTTACACGTAGTTGTCTGGCTATCTGAAAGTATTTTATGTGGGTATTTGAGTCAATGCAGGAGCCAAAAGCAATCAGTGTTTTTAAGACTTAAATAATGGTAAATATTTGTGAAAGAAATATCTTCAATTTCAAATAAGATTTCAAACAAGTAGTCATATTTCATCGTTAGACAATATATAAGACTTATTCCTGACTATTTTGTCTAGGCATTAGGCTGAAAACATAGGCATTAAGCTTAATGTCTATAGTGAATAAGGCAATAAGCTAACTGCCTAGGCAATAGCTTTATTGCCTAGGCATTAGGTTTATTGTCTTATTTTACTTATTGCCATTGCCGCTAACATAAAATACATGTGCGTGAATATGAGAGTACTTTGTACTGCAGTACAGAAATATGGATTTCATTTCTTAGTAATCCAAGTGATTTTCTACTTGCCAGATGATGAACTGTACTTGTCCAATGCGAATCGACAAGCAGACCAAGTCTTCGGCTTAGGGCAAGGATAATCGAGGTCGGATAACTGCCCTTTTTTTAATTTGATAATGAGCTATAAAAATATCAACCAAATATCCACCCAAGGTGGACACGCGTCATGCATTAGATGGACGTGGTGGATTTTTTGGAAAATCAGCTGAAAAGTTATTGAAGATCAACCAAAATTGTCAATTACTTTTTGTCAGTCGATTTTTCAAAAATTCACAACGCCCAGCTTATTCCTGGCATTTTCATACCTTCTCTGCTTCCAACCGAATTCAAATTCGACAAAATTTATATTAACAAAAATAATGATGATATTCTGAAATTCTGAGTCACGTGATTAACCACCGTGGTAAAAATTTATATTCTATCTCTTTTTTCCCCCTCACAAACCCCTGCACTTTTTCTAAACAGAACCTGGTTTTGACGTCCCTAGCACAGAAAACGGTTTGTTTAAATGGTTAAATTAACAAAACATCCGACACAGGCTACATTGTAGCAGAAAGCATGTGACAAAGTCAAAGGTTCCGGTTCCGCTACAAAATAACGAACAATGGCAATGACTTTTGTGCTAAAATAGATGAGTCTACTGTTATGTTTTGATAAACCGTCGGTGACGTGTTGTTATACAATCTCATAACTACGGCTTGAATAGTTACGAGGATTTTATAACAATACCCACGAATACTATACTCAAAAGAAAAAGTTTAGTCAGTATTTTTGATGGTCAATTATTCGGCCAAAATACAACATATCAGTGTAGAATTTCACACAATATTTGTTCAATCAAAGCTTAACAAAAACTTACAAGTAATGTTGCTAAATTTAAGTGTTTATGTTTGCGCTAAAAGAATATCAAAAAGTGACAGGTGCACTTGCTGCAGTAAAGGCGCAAGTCTTTTTCCTATATAAATGTTTGCAAACCAACGACAATAGTCCAGATACAAAAAATCTACAATGAAATTGGTACCAGCCTACATGATTTTAGCACCCTGGCTTAATCAATTTGGCCAAAAATGACAGTGTTAGAAACCATCTACCTAGCCTGCAAACTCTGGTGGTTTCCTACAGTTTGAACTTGGCAAGCACTTCCTGTTTTAAGCATTGGAGTAGTTGTTGTCAAAAATGGGCACATGCATGAGATTTTGATCATTGATACCTCTGAAAACAGCGTATCTGGAATAAACGTTAAATGTGACGTCATCAAGTTACGTCACGTCCAATCTGACGAAAGCACTATGAAAATTCACTACACTATAACCAATTTGTTCAATAAAGACATTTTGTCAAAAAAATCTGTCGTTTACTTGCCTGGCCATTTACTCGAGAGTTGGCTTTTCGAGCATTGACTCAGCCAGATCTCGGGCATTGTTTGACAAACATTGAATGTTATGTATTTTTTCTAATTGTCTGTCTACCATAAATAACTTTGTATCAGTGGTAAACCGGCTACTGGTCCTGATAGAACGATTTCTTGAAAACGCAGTAAAATGCTAGGAGCAACAGGTTGGGTGCTTAAGTCATCATCATCTACTGTGAATTCCATCATAAAGAAGTTTCCTCACTCACAGTCAACAAAGAGACTTCTAATCTACTAAGAAATGATACAAAGATCAAATTTTCATGTCAATTACCAGGAATTTAGACTCTACAAAAACGCTCTCCTGAATCTGTGACTTTTCAATTTGACCCCTTTTGGATTGAATTGTTGAAAGAAAGGTTAAGTAAAACATGGATGCCAATTGAATTTCACCTACTTGTTCTAAATTGATTGAAGATTGTTATGAGTAAATATTTTGGCAATGTAAAACGTTTTAGACAAAATTATTGACCAAAATTTTTTTACTGACTAAACTTTTTCATCTCAGTATATTTGTTTTGTCCGAAATTACGTCACGGTTAACTGGTTATTTAAGTCGTTCCCTATTTTGAATTGAAGATGGTATTTCTAATCTCAACATCACTTAAATCGAAACTATACTAAGACTAAAAAGAAACGCCGGGTACATGAAATATGCAACACATATTTTATTGTTTGGTCTAGAATAACGAAAATCGGTCAGATTTATGTGTTGATCGCTGTCGAACGCAGACTGGGTTCCAGACTGATCATTTTCCCTCTTTTACTTTCTCCTGTCTAAATATCAATATCGACACAATCAAAAACGGATGCCGCGATATCTAACGGGTATTGATTTTTTATGCGCTATCTTATTGACCAAATTGTATATTGACGACTGGACCCAGGCTATGTCGAACGGTACACACCTTTAAAACTACACAATACCTTACATCTTCGCACCACGAGAGGCACGTGCTCAAATGCAAGAATCCCGTGCAGGGGAAGGTCATTGAGTTTG
This sequence comes from Fragum sueziense, assembly GCA_963680895.1. Taxonomy (NCBI): domain Eukaryota; kingdom Metazoa; phylum Mollusca; class Bivalvia; order Cardiida; family Cardiidae; genus Fragum; species Fragum sueziense. Next base: position 6,401,609 of record OY804609.1, read on the forward strand.
CCAAAGGAAATGTTCAGTCTATTTGATACTATTCAAGTATTCAGATCGATTGTTCAACGTTTATTTCAAATTGAGCAATTTGCATCAATGCCGCGATTGTCGGAAGTCGAGCGGGGACAAGCTATAGCAATGCTTGTGCAGGGTCAAGGCCAACAACAGATTGCTGCACATTTTGGTGTGCATATTCGAACTATTGAACGTCTTGTTCAACGTCTGCGAGTGACGGGGAAGGTCAACGACCGACCGCGAAGTGGACGTCCGCGCGTCACGACGCGACGTCAGGATCGATTTATGGCACTTTCTCTCTTACGTAATCGCCATCTCAGAGCTAGCGAAACTGCAAATAACACTATACGAAGTCATACTCGCCATATTCATCCCGATACGGTTCGAAACGGTTACGCGACAATGGCCTAAGAGCCCGACGTCCCTATGTCGGTCTGCCGCTAACTCATGTGCGTCGTTAAAAGGGGGTATGTTTTCACATAATCAGCATCGGAAATCGACTAAAACTTCGACAGGTGGTTTCATACAGATAACATTTCTTACAAAAATGAATATAAGAGGACCATGATGGTCCTATATCGCTCACCTGAACCAAAATGATATAAGCAACACTTTTCTTCAATTCAAAAAATACTTATGACTTTAAGACTGAAAACGAACTTATGGTCAACAACATTGTGAAAATCGAACTCATCCAAGTTTTCATCGTGCCCAACATTGTGTTCAAGATTTGTCTTGTTTGATAAATAATTGTAGATTCTGGAGTATAAACAAGGTCGAAAAACAGCTGAAAACAGCAATTCTGTCAAATTCAAGGGCACATAACTCTCGACTTTCTAGTCAGATCAGGCTGAAAATCAAACTCATCCGAGATCTTATGATATCCAACATTGTGTCCAAGAATTGTCTTGATTGGTCAATAATTGTAGATTCTAGAGTGTGAACAAGGTCTAAAGCAGCCGAAAACGGAAATTTGATCAAATTCAAGGGCACATAACTCTCCACTTTTTGATCAGATCGGACTGAAAATCAAACTTATCCAAGATCTTATGGTCTCAAACATTGTGTTCAGGGAGCGGAGGTGGTGCAGCGGTAACGCGCTGGACTTATAACACAGGGGTCGCTGGTTCGATCCCCCGCTTCTCCGGTCTTTCGGATGAGACTTTAAACCGAGGTCCCGTCTCCATATGACCTTAGCTGTTGAGTGGGACGTAAAACTCCATACAATCCAATCAAACATTGTGTTCAAGTTTTGTCTTAATTGATAAATAATAGTAGATTATAGAGTGTAAACAATGTCAAAAACAGCCGAAATCAGCAATTTTATCAAATTCAAGGACACATAACTCTAATTTTTCTGGTCAGATCAAACTGAAAATCAAACTCATCTGAGATCTTATGGTCTCCAACCTTGTGTCCAAGATTTGTCATGATTGGTCAAAAATTGTAGATTCTAGAGTGTAAATAAGGTCGAAAACAGTCAAAAACGACAATTTTGTCAAATTCAAGGGCTTTTAACTCTCAACTTTCTGATCAGATAAGACTGAAAATCAAACTCATCCCAGATCTTATGCTCCCCAATATTGTGTCCAAGTTTTGGATTGATTGATCAATAATTGTAGATTCTAGAGTGTAAACATCGTCTAAAACAACCAAAAATGACAATTTTGTCAAATTCAAGGGCAAGTAACTCTCAACTTTCTAATCAGATTAGACTGAAAATCATACTCGTCCGAGATCTCATGGTCCCAAATATTGTGTCAAAGTTTTGTCTTGATTGATGAATAATTGTAGATTCTAGAGTGTAAACAAGGTCAAAAACAGCCGAAAATAGCAATTTTGTCAAATTCAAGGGCGCATAACTCTCGTCTTTCTGGTCAGATCAGACTGAAAATCAAACTCATCCGAGATCTTATGGTCTGCAATGTTATGTCCAAGATTTGTCTTGATTGATCAATAATTGTAGATGCTAGAGTGTAAACAATGTCAAAACTAAGTATTTTTCGCATTCAAGGGCAGATAACTCCTGCATTTCTAGTTCGATCTGACCCATAATCGAACTCATCCGAGATTTTATGGCCATACATGTTTTGATCAAGTTTGGTCAAGATTGGCTTATATTTGTAGATGCTAGAGTGTAAACACGAAATTGTGGACGGACGGACGGACGGACAGACGGACAGACAGACGGACGACGGACAAAAAGTGACCACAATAGCTCACCTTGAGCACTTCGTGCTCAGGTGAGCTAATAATAATTCAATAATACAATTTATCCCTTAAAACATCTATAATAGGTTACCCGGCGTTTCTTTTTCGCCCTAGTATATATATTTTAACCATTTCCCAAACGACATCAAATTGGAGTGCCCCCTTTTCACATCTGCTACCGACGACAAAATAATTAACATCAAAGGAAGAAGATTGGGCGGGGTATTATGACAATGAATGTTGAGGCAAAGGGAGAAAATGTGGGTTGGTCATTAGCATTTTCTTCTAAAGTCTCAATGTTTCCCTATCATTTTATATTAGGGACATAACATTTGTTTTGTTTAAGAAACTGCTAAGAGCAAAATATATAAAAGAATTTAACCAAAATGAATAGACATTCACAAACCTATCTAGTGCGATTTCCAAATCTGTAATGCTCGGTTGTTAATTCAATAAACTTCCTTAATCGTGAAAGTTTTCAAATTCACCGAAATCGTGTATATTCATTTTAACATAATTTAACCATTTTTTTAAATATAGGCAAGGGCGGATCCAGGATTTTATCAAGAGGGGGGGGGGGGGGTCCAAGCCCAAATGACGACTAAAATCATGTGTTATATAGCAAACGTTATATTTGAATGTTAGCCGTTATTAGAAACATCAGATCTACCAGCTCTAACCATGGGAAGGTCTTTGCAAGCCCTTTAGTTGAGCATTTCAGTATATTTATATACTTTTTAATGCGTCAGCGTCAGGACCCTGGTTAAATTTCGCTTTTTAAGTTTTGAATTTTGCCTTTTGGGGACTTACATTACACCATTTCATTGCCTAATAAATGGGTGTTTTTGCATCCACGTTTATGTGGTTTTAATTGCTTTGGCTATGGAATAAAAATACTTATACTATAAATGGAAAAGTCAAGTTTGCAATTTAAGTAATGGCCATGTTAGAGTTTGTCTCGTGAGAAAACAGCCCTTTTTGAAATGGATTTTTAATTTGAAACATTTCCAGTGTTGTCTCATGCAGATTTTCATTTCCTGCCACACTTTAATACACGTTTGACTGTTTTGGCTTTATGACGTGTGTTTAGAGAAATCGCTATTTTCTAGATTTTTTAATGTTCTTAATTAAAAAAAATGCAGTTTAAGATATGGTTGAATTTAATTTCGTCGTCTATAAACAAATGTTCTTATTAACGTAAGAAAGACATGCCTACATTATGACGTACATTTTTTGTTTATTTTTGTTTTTTTATCATATATATATATTATTTCTTTGTTTCATCTGTTAATTCCGAGCATAATTCTGATAACGGAGAACTTAGCTGTCTTCTGTTTATCATTATTTTCTGGGATATTTCTGCCAGAAATCAAACTATAATAGTAAAACTCTTGGTATTTTTCATAAGCATGAAGTAGTCATGAAAGATATCTGCATTTTATCACGGTAATATATCTGAATGTCTCGACAATTGTAGTCTGATTACCGTATAGGAGGTCCGTTCTAAAGTACTTCATAATTTTATATAATATTTCATAGAGATATATAGGTAGAGATTTTACTGAGTCTCCTCTTTCCAAACTTGATGCAACGATGTACAAGCATTGCAACGTTGATACCAATGGAGTATTTAGGGTGCAAAAGGGTAAAGCGTGACAATGGTTTTTTCTTCTTGCATCGAATTTCACAAAAATGTTTCATTAACCCTTTCCCAAACGACAAAATTTTAAGGGTGTCCCATTTGAAAGCTGCTGTCGATGATAAAATGTGTGTTGTTAAAGGTCGAATTTGTGTATAATACAATACAGAAAATATTGAGACAAAAGGAGAAACTGCTGGTTATCAGCAGTTTCTTCTTTTGTTTCAATGTTTTCACACGCTATTTCTTTTAGGGACGTCGAGCCAGGTCTTGTTTGGGAAAGGGATAAAAGCAAGGTAATCTGTCTTCCTGCATCGCATTTCACAAAATATTTCCAAATGCATGTTTTGCGCAACCAAAACAAAAACCCGTTCTTCTTGACAAGTACTAACAGGAAGCACGCGGCCAACATGAAGAAGCGAATTAGTATTTGGAAACATGTATTCGTTGATGTTTTAACAAGCTCATCAAGTCATCCAGTTTGTCAAAAACATCGCTCTGCTAAGGTCTTTGTAATGCCCTTTTCATTGTGAAAGTGTAGTAGTTTGAACTTATTTGAATGGGAATTTGGAATTATGCACATTCTAAAGGTTAAAATTTGGTTGGCGACATTGAAACGCACAAATTCAAATTTGTTTCGTCTTTATAAGTCAAAGTTTAATTCAACCATCTAATTCTATTTCAGAGGGGGTCCGGCGAATAACATTGTGTGTGTGTGTTGGGGGGGGGGGGGAGGGGTCCGGCCCCCTGATCCCCTCTAGATTCGCCCATGTAAAGACATGTTCGAATTACAAGGATATCAAATCAAGTAAAAACCGAGAATATCAAGTTGATAGGGTAAGTAAATATTGAAATAAAAAGTACAAAATTTGGCTATTCACATTATTTACACAATCTAAATTTCTTTCTATTAACCCTTTTCCCAAACAAGACCTGCTTTTGACGTCCCTTTTAGAAAAGTCTTGAGAAAACATTGAGACAAAAGAAGAAACTGCTTATAACCAGCAGTTTCTCCTTTTGTCTCACTACTTTCTGTGCCATATATTACACATATCCTATCTTTAATAACATCCATTTTGTCTTTTGTGGCAGTTTTTGAAGTGGATCACCCTAAAATTTTGTCGTTTGGGAAAAAGGTTAATATACCCCGGCAAAAAGAATGTTTTTGAGGGTACACTGAAATCAGTATGTCTGTCCGTCCGTCTGGTCGTCCATGTACAAAATAACCGCCCGGAGCATATGACAGTAGTTATGATCCTGAGACTTCAAGGGTAAATCTATAGATCTCACCAAAGAGTACTATCTAAAGAACAGAGCACATTCTCTCTTCATTCCATTATGATAGAATGATGCTCTGTTCTCGCGGGGTCATTTCACGTCTAATATCGGGGCCTTGGCGGGATTTCGGTATCCAATCGGTGGCTACATATACACAGCAAAACATTCGAATAAACTGATACAACTTTTCATTGGCTGACGCTTCAAATTACCGGATTTAGCCAACAAGAGGGCCATTGGCCCTGAAGCGCTCACCTGTGACTAGAGTGCACACAAGGTTTTCCTAAGATTTGACCCCGTGACCTAGTTTTTGACCCCAAATGACCCAATTTTAATCGTGTCAGAGAAATCATAAAAACACACTTCCTGAGCAAAAATGAGTACATTTGGACAAAAAATATGGCCTCTAGACTGCACACAAGGTTTTTCTAAGATTTGACCCCATGACCTAGTTTTTGACCCCAGATGACCCAATACTTGTCCGAGAAATCATCAAAACACACTTCCTGAGCAAAAATGAGTACATTTGGACAAAAAATGTGGCCTCTAGAGTGCACACAAGGTTTTTCTAAAATTTGACCCCGTGACCTAGTTTTTGACCCCAGATGACCCAATTTCACACTTGTCTGAGATTTGATCAAGTCACCATTTCAGACCAATTTTCAGGTTGATTGGGCAAAAAATGTGGCCTCTAGAGTGCACACATGGTTTTTCTAAAATTTCACCCTGTGACCTAGTTTTTGACCCTAGATGGCCCAATTTCGAACTTATCGTAGATTTCATCAAGACAATCATTCTGACAAATTTTCAGGTTGATTGGGCAAAAAATGTGGCCTCTAGAGTGCACACAAGGTTTTTCTAAGATTTGACCCCGTGACCTAGTTTTTAACCCAAGATGACCCAATTTCTAACTTGTCCGAGATTTCATCAAGACAATCATTCTGAGCAATTTTCAGGTTGATTGGGCAAAAAATGTGGCCTCTAGAGTGCACACAATGTTTTTCTAAGATTTGACCCCGTGACCTAGTTTTTTACCCCAGATAACCCAATTTCATACTTGTCCGAGAAATCATCAAAACATACTTCCTGAGCAAAAATGAGTACATTTGGACAAAAAATGTGGCCTCTAGAGTGCACACAAGTTTTTCTAAAATTTGACCCCGTGACCTAGTTTTTGACCCCAGATGACCCAATTTCTAACTTGTCCGAGATTTCATGAAGTCACCATTTCAGACAAATTTTCAGGTTGATTGGGCAAAAAATGTGGCCTCTAGAGTGCACACATGGTTTTTCTAAAATTTCACCCTGTGACCTAGTTTTTGACCCTAGATGACCCAATTTCAAACTTATCGTAGATTTTATCAAGACAATCATTCTGACAAATTTTCAGGTTGATTGGGCAAAAATTTGGCCTCTAGAGTGCACACAAGGTTTTTCTAAGATTTGACCCCGTGACCTAGTTTTTTACCCCAGATGACCCAATTTCACACTTGTCCGAGATTTTATCAAGACAATCATTTTGAGCAAATTTCAGGTTGATTGGACAAAAAATGTGGCCTCTAGAGTGCACACAAGGTTTTTCTAAGATTTGACCCCGTGACCTAGTTTTTGACCCCAGATGACCCAATTTCGAACTTGTTCGAGATTTCATCAAGACAATCATTCTGAGCAAATTTCAGGTTGATTGGGCAAAAAATGTGGCCTCTAGAGTGCACACAAGGTTTTTCTAATATTTGACCCCGTGACCTAGTTTTTGACCCCAGATGACCCAATTTCGAACTTGTCCGAGATTTCATCAAGACAATCATTCTGAGCAATTTTCAGGTTGATTGGGCAAAAAATGTGGCCTCTAGAGTGCACACAAGGTTTTTCTAAGATTTGACCCCGTGACCTAGTTTTTTACCCCAGATGACCCAATTTCAAACTTGTCCGAGAAATCATCAAAACATACTTCCTGAGCAAAAATGAGTACATTTGGACAAAAAATGTGGCCTCTAGAGTGCACACAAGGTTTTTCTAAAATTTGACCCCGTGACCTAGTTTTTGACCCTAGATGACCCAATTTCTAACTTGTCCGAGATTTCATGAAGTCACCATTTCAGACCAATTTTCAGGCTGATTGGGCAAAAAATGTGGCCTCTAGAGTGCACACATGGTTTTTCTAAAATTTCACCCTGTGACCTAGTTTTTGACCCTAGATGACCCAATTTCATACTTATCGTAGATTTCATCAAGACAATCATTCTGACAAATTTTCAGGTTGATTGGGCAAAAAATGTGGCCTCTAGAGTGCACACAAGGTTTTTCTAAGATTTGACCCTGTGACCTAGTTTTTAACCCAAGATGACCCAATTTCTAATTTGTCCGAGATTTTATCAAGACAATCATTCTGAGCAATTTTCAGGTTGATTGGGCAAAAAATGTGGCCTCTAGAGTGCACACAAGGTTTTTCTAAGATTTGACCCCGTGACCTAGTTTTTGACCCCAGATGACCCAATTTCACACTTGTCCGAGATTTTATCAAGACAATCATTCTGAGCAAATTTCAGGTTGATTGGGCAAAAAATGTGGCCTCTAGAGTGCACACAAGGTTTTTCTAATATTTGACCCCGTGACCTAGTTTTTGACCCCAGATGACCCAATTTCGAACTTGTCCGAGATTTCATCAAGACAATCATTCTGAGCAAATTTCAGGTTGATTGGGCAAAAAATGTGGCCTCTAGAGTGCACACAAGGTTTTTCTAAGATTTGACCCCGTGACCTAGTTTTTGACCCCAGATGACCCAATTTCGAACTTGTTCGAGATTTCATCAAGACAATCATTCTGAGCAAATTTCAGGTTGATTGGGCAAAAAATGTGGTCTCTAGAGTGCACACAAGGCAAAGTTTGACGGACGACGGACACCGGACGCCGGACGACGGACACAGCGGTATCACAATAGCTCACCATGAGCACATTCGTGCTCAGGTGAGCTAAAAACAACAGACTAATATATCCATTTCAAGAAGAATTTTCAGACAATAAATTAATCCTTTCCAAAAGTACACACAAACATACTCTCTTATGAACAGAGCACATTATCTCTACATTCCATTTCGATAGAATGAGCTCTGTTCTCGCGGGGTCATTTCACGTCTAATCTCAAGGCCTTGGCGGGATTTCAGTATCCAATCGTTGGTGATACACAACAAAACAATTTAACAAGAGGGCCATTGGCCCTGAAGCGCTCACCTGATATAATAAATATTTGAATACCAATTTTCAGGTTGATTGGACAAAAATGTGACCTCTAGGGCGCACACAAGGTTTAACTAAGATTTGACCTTGTCACCTAGAATTGATCAAGACAATCATTCTGATCAATTTTCAGGTTGATTGGGCAAAAAATGTGTCCTCTAGAGTGCACACAAGGTTTTTCTAAGATTTGACCCCGTGACCTAGTTTTTGACCCCAGATGACCCAATTTCAAACTTGTCCAAGATTTCATCAAGACAATCATTCTGAGCAAATTTCAGGTTGATTGGGCAAAAGTGTGGCCTCTAGAGTGCACACAAGGTTTTTCTAAGATTTGACCCCGTGACCTAGTTTTTGACCCCAGATGACCCAATTTCAAATTTGTCCAAGATTTTATCAAGACAATTATTTTGAACAAATTTCAGGTTGATTGGGCAAAAAATGTGGCCTCTAGAGTGCACACAAGGTTTTTATAAGATTTGACCCCGTGACCTAGTTTTTGACCCCAGATGACCCAATGTTGAACTTGTCCGAGATTTCATCAAGACAATCATTTTGAGCAAATTTCAGGTTAATTGGGCAAAAAAATGTGGCCTCTAGAATGCACACAAGGTTTTTCTAACATTTGACCCCGTGACCTAGTTTTTGACCCCAGATGACCCAATGTTGAACTTGTCCGAGATTCCATCAAGACAATCATTCTGATCAATTTTCAGGTTGATTGGGCAAAAAATGTGGCCTCTAGAGTGCACACAAGGTTTTTCTAAGATTTGACCCCATGACCTAGTTTTTGACCCCAGATGACCCAATTTCAAACTTGTCCGAGATTTCATTAAATCAATCATTCTGATCAATTTTCAAGTTGATTGGGCAAAAAATGTGGCCTCTAGAGTGCACATAAGGTTTTTCTAAGATTTGACCCCGTGACCTAGTTTTTGACCCCAGATGACCCAATTTCGAACTTGTCCGAGATTTTATCAAGACAATCATTCTGAGCAAATTTCAGGTTGATTGGGCAAAAAATGTGGCCTGTAGAGTGCACACAAGGTTTTTCTAAGATTTGACCCCGTGACCTAGTTTTTGACCCCAGATGACCCAATTTCAAACTTGTCCGAGATTTCATCAAGACAATCATTCGGAGCAAATTAAAGGTTGATTGGGCAAAAAATGTGGCCCCTAGAGTGCACACAAGCCAAAGGTTCACGCACGACGGACGACGGACGACTGACGACGGACGACGGACGACGGACACAGCGGTATCACAATACCTCACCATGAGCACTATCGTGCTCAGGTGAGCTAAAAATAGAAGCGACGTAATGTATACGTAATCAAACAAGATAAAACTGAATGACCTTGATTCGATCATTCAAATGTTACCGGCTTCAGCCAAAAATAGAAGCGACGTAATGTACACGTAATGATCACGCAAGATAAAACTGAATAATTTGATTCGGTAATTCAAATGATGTGCTATAATTAGATTATGACGACCAAATAGGCTGTTGGAGTATCAAAAACGGCAGAGGTCATATTTGATGGCTAATCAATAGACCTCGGCTTTGGAGAGTAACCAAGGAGAAGTTCAGTTTGCTAATAAATTGTGACAGGAAAAGTTTAATTTTAAAACATTTTTACGTTGTCGTCTCCCTTTCAGTTTTATACCAATCTAATATTTAGTCTAAGTAACAGACTAATCTTTAAAGGTCGTCAAAAACAGAGTAACTAGGGAAATGGGTTCAGAACTTCGAAAACATCGAAAACGTAATCCGTTCTTTGAAACCCAATTTTCGTTGTCTAAAAATTAAAGTAACTCAAACTGTTCAGAATCAAGAATTAACGTCAATCTATCTTGATTGAACTCTTTCCCAAACAACCCCTGGTTTTGTCGTGTCTTTTAGAAAACGAATTGTAGCAAAACATTTCGACGAAAGAAGAAAAATCTGATAACAAACATTTCAATCGGTTGCATAAATATTTTCTTGGTTGTAATTTTCGCAAAAATCTGTTTTAATTTATACCCATTTTATAGAGTCTAGTCTGCAGTTGCCTCCAACTTTGACTGGTCTGAAATTATGTAGTTTGGAAAGGGTTTAAATGATATAATGCAGACCCGCCCTTTTCATCTCACGTATTTATTATACAAATATAAATGAATTATTTCTACTAATGATGTTGATGAAGTTAGGGGAAATGTAGAATATGTGCCTTAATGTTTTCCCAATGGGTACAACTGAGAGTATAAGACTATGTTTTGTGGTTAGCCATAGGCGCCGAGTGTTAAGGGGAATGCTCCAGTTTTTCGGAACACTCGGCAATTACTGTAGTAAATTAAATGTTTCGTACCAATATGTTTCGCTACCATATTTTCAATAATATTACACATCATTGCAATTTACCATTTTCGACGGTAAAAGTGTATTTATTATGCGAAACTGATTTCCTCAAGATGCAAATCGATTATTTGGAGCAAGACAGCCGTAAGTGTGTATGCAGTTACCACTGTTTTGCGTCATTTCATTCATGTGTAGCTGATTAAAATTGCTGTAATTCACTAATAAGTGCGCTGACCTATACATTTTCTTTTTGAATTATCACCAGGACATGTTGCTTAATACAATGAGGGAGTTTTATCAAATTCTATTATATAGAACTTGAAATATTTCCAAAAATATGCAAATTTTGGCATAAAACACTCCAGCTTCCTTGATCTAACCGAACACGTGAGCATGCTGTTTTATACATTTACGCATTTATAATAGCACACATTTTGGGTTTTCTGTTCTTATTCAATGTAAGACGTTACTTTAAAACCGTTTTCGGGACTAAACGATGAATGTTCAGCATTTTATTAGCGTTTTAGTGACCTTGGACAGGTGCAATAAATTGTGCAATTTTTCGATGTAGGGGTATGTGATACGAATGCCTATAAAATTCAAACAAGATCGCTGACCATCCTTTTTTATTTTATCTTTCAAATGGTAATAACATGTTATTTCAACATACAAAATATAAATAAATTCTATTATTGGGAAAAAAATTAGGAAACTGCAGCATTCCCCCAGCCAATTTGAAACTCGATGATTTTGGTCAAAAGTGTATTTAGCATGTGAAATCTGCTTGAAAATATACAGACTTTAAGCCATGGAATCCTGTCATTTACAACAATATCAAATCCGAGCCTCCAGCTACGCATTCACATACGGGCTTTTCACATACTATTCCGCGTCCACATCGCTTCCAAAGTAAACTGACCATCTTTGAACATGCACAGGCCGTCATCTGTACGTGGAATCTTATGGCGTACCAAATGGGTCAAAAGTCTATATAGAGCGTGCACACATAAAATATACGCGTCAACGCATATATTGCAACTGCTCGCGTAAATTTTATGCGTCGACGCGTAAATATGCGTGTCGACGTATAAAATTTACGCGAGCAGTTGAAAAAATATGCGTCGCCGCGTAAATTTTACACGAGCAGGAGTGAAAAATGTGAAACCGAGGCTGGCCAATGGGAGAGGCGGTTAGAAACCTTTCCCTTTATACCATAAAATTGGATGAAACGAAGGATCTGATTGGTTAACAGATAAAATACGCGTTGATGCTTATATTTACGCGAGCAGTTGAAAATTTACGTATCGTCGCATAAAATTTCAACTGCTCGCGTAAATTTTATGCGTCGACGAGTAAATATAAAATTTATGCGTCGACGCGTATATTTTATGCGTGCACGCTCTATATAGACTTTTGACCCATTTAGTATGTCACAGAATCTTGTATCTGACAGGCCTTACAATGATTCGCATCTATTAGTGAGAGACAAATGACTTTGTCAGATGCAGGAAAGGATATTGGTAGAGCCAGGGTTTGACCCCTCAATCTTAAAATTGACAGTGTCCAACGCTACAAATTTATTTATCCTGACTCCGAAATTTTCATTTGGGGACGTTAGGATGAATATAATTAACTAATAATTTTTTGACAAATTGTTTTTAATCACATGTATATAATAATCCCGGTTTCCATTTGTTAAGTTTATTTTGTTTGTACAGTATACAACATAGGTAAAATAAAGGACAGAAAGAGACAGACAAACAGACAGACAGAGACACAGACAGTCATGTTTTAACCCTTTCCCAAAAAACAAAATTTCAGGGTGATCCAAATTCAACATTGATGCAGACTACGATTTCAAGTGAATGAAATTTAACATGTTTGTTTGTTGTTTTTTTTTTTTGGTAGAAAACATTGTGGGAAATGATGAAATTGCTTGTCACAAGCAATTTCTTCATTTTCCACAATGTTTTCCAAAGCCTTTTTTCTTTTAGGGAGTCAAAAGTGGTCAATGTGTGGGAATGGGCTAGCCAAAATCATCATATCACATGTACAACACATATATTTTGATTCTGAAATCTCAAATTTTGGTGGAAAGAGAGTGGTTATTTTGTTTGATTTAATGTTTGTTTATTCAAATATCACAATATTAACATGAAATATTTCATTTTTCTATGAATATGCCCAATGAATATATTTATGAATATATCAAATGAAGAAATTGGTAATCTCATACAAGGCTAAAATAGTAGTTCTCAGTTTTGTTCTGTACATGTATATTCTTAAAATGATTCCAGATCATTTTCAACTCAATTTAGTATAAAAAAGTTTCAAAAATAGAAATATTAGCCATTTCTTCTTTAACCTTTCCAAAACAAGTATTGATATTTTTTAAAACTCACATTAGTTTTATAAGCAAGATTTGTATCTAAACTAATCGTGCATTGAATAGAAAGATGGGTTCAGAATTTCCCAAAATTAAAAGTCATCAAATTCAATGAACATGGCAAAATGAAAATTGATATGTGTACATGTACAATGTTTATTTTAAAAGAATTATGACATTAGAAAGAGCTTTGATCTAGAAATAAAAGGCCATTACTCTATTTGAAACCACCATGGATCCAGATCAGCAAGTACCTAAGTGGAGTCTGATCAGGACCTATGATGCACTCTTTTTTGTATGGATGAAGAAGTTTTAACCCTTTCCCAAACAAGACCTGGTTTTGACATCCCTAATAGAAACTGCTTGGGAAAACATTGAAACAAAAGAAGAAACTGCTGATAACCAGCAGTTTCTCCTTTTGTCTCAATATTTTCTATGCCATATTTTACACAAATCTTTTCTTAGATAACATCCATTTTGTCATTTGTAGCTGTTTTCGAAGTGGATAACCGTAAAATTTTGTCGTTTGGGAAAGGGTTAAGAGAAAAATATTGATCTTGATCAGGCTGCTCATAAGCACAGCCTGATCAGGACCTGTATTGGTCTAAAATGTCATAAAGGCCCTTTAGAAACAAAATCTCAGTTTGAAGGAATGTATAGGTCCCAATAAATGACCTGGCAGAGCATCTCTAGCTAATAGCTAGAGATGCTCTGCCAGGTCATTTATTGGTACCTATGAGAATGTACAAATACAATTTGAGAATGTACAAATACAATTTGCCAAATAAAGATATATATGTACTCATTTTAATCTTTTATATTCTGTATGTCTTCATTATTTATTTCTCTCTATATATAATTTGTTTACAATCTAAATTATTGTATAATCATTATATTACAATTAAATAAATCTATTTTACATTTTTTATAATGTTTATAATACAAATTTTACAGTCATAAACAAATGATTGACAGAACGAAAGACAGAAATAGAAGAAAACAACCTTTTATGAATTGCCCTTAATGAAATGGGACTTGAAACTGAACCCATTATATGTATTCAGTAAAAACAAATTTCCTTGTCGATCGGTAATGAATTGCTGGAAAATATGTTGAATCAAATCAGACTCAATCAGGAAATCTAGTCAGCTGATTCAGACTCAATCAGGAAATCTAGTCAGCTATCTGGGAAATATTGTAGGAAAAGATGATATGGCAGATTATAATATGGTTTTCATATTTTCCAACAACACTTTTGTTCAGAAAGATGCTACCAAAAGCATAGCTGTTCAAACAAATAATTTCCTAAATAGCTCAAGGCTTGAAACATTGAGGTAAAAGGACAAAATGCTGGTAATAAATATTTCTCACAACCAAGTGCACCACACAATTCTTTTATCCATACCCATTATGGCAAACCTGCGAAAATTTCAACTATTTCAATTTGAAAGATGCAGTAACCAACATACTCCTGTTAGCAAATGTTCAAAAAGGGATTTTTTTACAATCAAGCACAGACAAAATTGAGGCTAAAGGAGAAAACAAGCTAATAATTAGCATCTTCATCCTCAATTTTTTTCCAAACTCAGTCATAAAACTGTGCCTCATTTGGTTAAGAACAACTTATTTTTATGTAGAATTAACGAAACATACATATTATTAAACAACCTCCTATTCTGGTCTAATTGTTGCCAGGTCTGCATGTCGATCAGCAATTTTAATGTTAACGACTTCTGAAGCACTATGATACATAATTCCCAACAAAATATCAATGTTTTCTAATTATGATGCCTCGTAAATCTCCTTACAGCCTTATTCTTTAGCCCTTTCCCAAACAAAGGCTTACTTGGGAAAGGGCAAGATGCATCAAAATTATACTGGCCCCTATTTATGACCCTAAAAACCCTTTCTATTCCAAGGCATACTTGATTAGTATGTTCAATACTTGGGTAACAGGGTTTTTTCTACATCTATGTTTCCTTACATAGAATAATATTCCTTATTGAACATGGAAATGTTTTCCATGCAAAACAAACAGGCCTCTGATTTAACTCAAATAATTTTAGAAAATGAAAACCTCCAAAAAACACAACACAAAATTCAAGCAATGCAGTTCTACATGTATACAACTCCGCCTTATGCCAAATATTGCTGCTTTTCAACAAAAATCTCTTATATTTTAAAGATGTAAATACAGCTTATTTAAAGTTTTAGACATGATGAAAAGCTACAAAACATTCCACATCTATTTGTGAAAGACAAATAGCACAATAGAAGCACTAAAAATACCATGTCAATGTGTACAGTCCAGGAATATGTTTGAATCTTTTTGTGTCTTCTAAAACAAGTTCCACTATCTGAAATTCATTCAAGTAATCAAAGGGTGTATTGTTTTTCTTATTTTGTTTTCCTTTTTAGTAGACCATTTGCTGCAATTTTCAAACTTGGGGAGGGAATCTAAATGGGTTGTGCTCAAATATCTAATGAGCAATTACAAAGCAAAGAAAGAACCTTTTATCATGTAACATTGTTCTAATATAAAGCATACGAAAAGCAAATGGTCTACCAAGGAACGAAAATAGTTGGGTCATTTATAAACTATACCTTGCCAAAACATGGCAGGTATTTTGTTCAACATTGAACAATATCGCAGATGAATTCTTTCCCAGTGACAACTTTTTATGTCCCTAAGTTATAAACTCTTGGAAAACCTTGAAGCATAAGAAGAAAATGCCAAAAAACAGCATTTCCTCCTTTTGTCTCAATATTTTCTATGTTATATTGTACACAAATCTTATCTTTACTGACATACATTTAATCTATAGCAGCTTTCATATTGAAAGTAAATTTTTGTTGTTGTTTGGGAAAGGCTAAAAATCTGCATTACTCAAAATAATTTGGGCCAGGCTTCAGACTTGAATTTGGTTGAGTACATAATTTTATTGTTTTGGCAGGGGATTAAGTTGTAAATCCAATGCCATTTTGTTCATATCAAATGGAATTGAAAGGGTTTACACCAAAATGCTTGTAACAGTCTATATAAAATGTAGACAACCATTAATTCCACCACCTAGCAACAAACCCTTCAAAGTGATTAAGGTATTCCGACTATCATAAAATACCAAACACTCCACAAAATATTGGCATCATCCAAGGCAACAGATATTGACGAGGGTATCTAGATTTTTAAAATCTGGACACCCTTGTCAATATCTGTTGTCATTGAAAAGATGTAGGTGAAATTGTGCAAAGTGTTTGGTATCTAATGATGGGTGGAATACCTTTATGATCAGATCTTACCATTATTTAAAATCTCATTTTTCGAATACTTAACCATTTCCTAAATAAGCCTCAATTTGGACACTTGTACTTATTGATGACATTGAAAAGCATTGCAATAAAAGGAGATTATGCTGAGGACCAGCATTTTCTCCTTTTCTTTCAATGCTTTCCATGGTATAATATATTACTTTTCAGGATAGTACATACAAATTGAATATGCAAAGCAGCACTTTTAATTATCTAGTACAAGTTTCTTCAATTTAGACCTGCAGGCAGTCCAAAATCTTTTGGGTCATTTAGGAAAGGGTTAAAATAATCACAACAAAAGAATTATCACAGCCAAAATAACATGTTGCCCTTAATTTAGTATTTATCTTTCCCAAACAAGACTTGGTTTTGACGTCCCTAATAGAAAAAGTTTGGGAAAACATTGAGACAAAAGAAGAAACTGCTGATAAACAGCAGTTTCTCCTTTTGCCTCAATATTTTCTTAGCTGTATGGTACGCAAATCCAGCCTTGATTAGCATTCATTTTGTCATCTGCAGTAGCTTTTGAAGTTGATCACCCCAAAATTTTGTCATTTAGGAAAGGGTTAATTTAGTATTTACATTTCCCAAACAAGCCCTATTTTTCATTTCCATAACAGGTAAAGCTTTGATAAACATTGAGGCAAAAGAAGAAAATTATGATAACCAGCATCATCTCCTTTTGCCTAAATATTTCCTATGCTATAATTGTACAGCAAATCTATATTTATCAACAGGGTTTGCGTTGTCTGCAACCATCTTCAAGAATTGAATCCGTCTTAAGTTTTACCATTTGGGAAAGGGTTAAAAAAAAAGTAAAATTATCAAAAACTTTGCCATCCTGAAAACATGTACCTGCCATTGTATTTAACTTTCCTTTAACCCTTTCCCAAACAAGAACTTTTTTGACAACAGAAAAGACAAAGGAAAACATTGAGGCAAAAATAGAAAATGCTGGTAACCAGCATTTTCTCCTTTTGCCTCAATATTTTCTTGGCTATATTTTACACAAATCTCATCTACATCAACATCCATTTTGACATATGTAGCAGCTTTGTCATTAAACAACCCTAAAGTTTTTCCATTTGGGAAAGGGTTAAATGAACCAGGATCTGGTAAAAGGGCTTTCAACCCATTCCCACACATTGACGCTTTTAGACACCCTTCAAGATAAACACTTGGGAAAGCATTGTGGAAAATGAAGAAATTGCTTGTGACAAGCAATTTCTTCATTTTCCACAATATTTTCCAACCTAAAATGGCAAGAGTTTTAAAGTTTCATCAACTTGAATAGTCGTCCGCAAAACCTTTCAAATTGGAACGGTCCAAAATTTTGCCGTCTGGAAATGGGTTAAATAATTTGAGATCAACATGGATCCAGATCAGCCTGTGCATACACACAGTCTGATGAAAGATCCATGCTGTCCTTCCATATTTTGTTTATACCTGTAGCAACTACCACAGAGCAGCATTTGATCATACTGCGAAGGCTGATCTGGAAAACGCATACAGTCGACACTCGTTATCTCGACATCGGATAGGTTGAAATTCCGCTTAAGTCGAAGTGAAAGTCATGTCCCATCCTCAAAAAATTGATTTTAAAATGTTTAATCAAAGTAATTCCGAATCAAATACAGCAATTGAAATTTAGTAGGAAAATGATAGAAATTCTCGTTTCGAGCAATTTCTTTCCTTTTCCTACTATATTTCAATCATGGACACATATGATGCCCATCAAAATGGTTAAAACGTTTTCATCGAAAATAATCAAAATCAAATGAGTCGAACTCCAGATATGTCGAGGTATTTTGACTGCCCTTCTGACTTCGACACAACGAGTGTCGACTGTAGTTTTAAATGTTTGAAGAGCCTATTTTCCAGAACGTCCATATACATTTACTATCACTGATTGGCAGATATTTGCTTTACAAACAAGTAGATTTTTGTAATTAGTTGGTGTGCCAGTAGATCTATACTTACTTAACAAAATCTAAATTTCTTGCTAAATAACAATGAAAATAAAATTGAATCACAACACTAACGGTTTTGAATATTTGGCACTCCTTTATAAATTGTGACATTAATAATAAACCATTTTGCATTTATTCATAAAGTGAAATACTACGTTGGGTTTCGCTATTCATGTCTACTTTAAAGTAAAACGCATTTTTAAAACACTCAAAATCAACATCAAACATATAGACAAAAGCAGAAAATGCTGATAACCAACAATTTCCCCCTTTCTTTCAATAATTTCTGTTCTATGCTATCGTTGTAAACAATCATTTTCTCATTTGAGCCGCGACGCGAGAAAAGCGGAATTTAGCATAAGCGAAAACAAAGACGCAGATCAGCTTCGCGGTAAACGTGAATCTGATCAGCGTCTGTGTTTTCGCTGGTGAGAATGTTTAGTTCTTCTTCTTCCCATGTACGAAATTTCGTGACTCTAATCACTTTCTGCCGCTGTACAGCCTCATTTGTGTTGGATCTGGTCAAAACTCCCGACGACCAATTTTCTCACGTCCGGGCTCATTTTATCTATCTCAATCTATGACATTCTTTGACACACTTTTGTATTAAGACTTTGACAAATATTGTAGAAAAGTAAGAAAATGCCGATTACCCACATTTTTCCCTTTTTCTTAAAATTGTCCGATCTTTTTTGAAAAATTTTGGTAATTTGTCATACACCTATTTTGAATTGGTGCAAACTTTGTCATTTAGGAAGGGGTATGCAAAATCAACTTGCTACATATCATTAATATGTTAATGAATAATTCTTAAATATTAGCAAAATCATTTACAACATTTTCTTGAACAAACTAGAACTGTCGCAAAGCGGACAAATACCCCCCACTAGCGCGTTGTCACTGAAAAAGTGCTAAAGTTCAAAGTGGCATAACTCTGAAACTACTGTCTGGATCAAGATGAAAATTGCAGGTGCACAACTTCATATGATAGGAAACAACCTGCTAAAATTTCAACAAAATCGGTCAAAAACTGTGGGAGGAGAAGAGGACACAAAATTATGTCCACGGACGGACGGACGGACGGACAGACGGACGGACGGACAGACGGACGGACAGACGGACGGACGGACAACCTGAATCCAGTATACCCCCCCATAACTTTGTTGTGGGGGGTATAAATATAGGAAAAATTAATGAATTCTGTTTAAAAGTATTAGTTAATGAAATATACAAAAGTCGAAATTGAACACTATAACATATTCTTCATTTCATTTAACAATATGATAACTGTAGATTATCTCTTTCCAAAACAAGATATTTTCTAGGGAAAAATACAAAGAGATAAGAACAAAATGTTAATGCCAGCATCTTTCCCTTTTCCCTAAATATTTTAATTGGGAAGGGATTACACCTGTAGATGAAATATTTTGAAATGGTAAGAACACATTAACCCATTACCAAACGACAATATTTTTGACTGGTCCAATTTCAAAGATGTTGCAGACGACAATTTCAAGTGAGTCTGTGTAGAAAATATTGTGGGAAATGAAGAAATTGCTTGTGACAAGCAATTTCTTCATTTCCCACAATGTTTTCCAAAGCCATTATTTCATAAGGAGTCAAAAAGAGTTAATGTGTGGTAATGGGTTAATGCTCTTCAATAAAAACCATGTACCTGACCCTTAAAACAAGCTGTAGTTACGAGGTTTTTGTTGAAAAGCATCAAATGTATTCGGATAAAAAATTTCAGAAAAAAATGATTCCATTTTAAGCAGGTTTCAGCCAATGTAAACATAGTTACAAAAGGACAAAAGGTCTACATATTTCATGACACGCTAGAAACATAAAATGTAGTAAAATATCTAATATAATATAGAGTATAAAGAGAGAAAAGACAGAAAATACACAAGTCCTGCATATGTAAATGAATACACTCACTGTGGATAATCACGTAGTACAACAATTTCAGAAAATCTTCAATAATCTTGTTAATATGGGTTCAATTTGAATTCAGTTTGGAGCAGAGAATGTGGACAGACGTCAGGCATTAGATGGCCATGTCTGATTTTTGAAAAATCAGCTGATAAAAAAGTTATTGAAGATCAACCAAAATTTCGGTTGATCTTCAAAAACATTTTTGTCAACTTATTTTTCACAAATCTAACACATCCAGCTTTTACCTGGCATTTTTCCACCTCTGCTTCAAACCAAATTCAAATTGGTCCAGTATTAACAAAGTTATTGAAGAATATTGAAAATTCTTAGTCATGTGATTATACACCGTGACACTGCTTTGTGTAAACAGTGTGTTAACACATTTTTTTTCAAATTGATGCATATAGACATATATATATAAAAATAGAATCTGTTTTTGTCTATAAAACTACTTTTTCTTTGACAATTTCTTTTGTTCTTTTTCTTTTGCTTTTTGTTCTTTTTCCATTTGTTTTCTCTCTTTCTCTTGTTGTTTTCTTTCCTTTTCTAGCACCAGTTTCAACTCTTTCACTTTTTTCTTTAAAATGTCTCTATCTTTTGAGTTTGAAATTCCCATTGCCTGCAAAACAAGTATAAGTATAGGAAACACTTTTCCCAAAATTTCAGGATGATATAACATCCAATTTGAAAACTGATAGGCCTACTCACAACAAAATTATCAATCAGCATTTACCTCTTTTGACTAAATGTTTTCCATAGACTTTTCTTTAAGGGATGTCAAGGGATGTTATTGGGCCAACCAACTGCCAGATAGGATGATTCCAGTATACCCCCAATAATTATAGTTGCACCTAACCATTGATTCCTGTTATTTCTCATACCTGGGGTAGTTTTCAGTTAAAATACATCTTAAATGTTTTGATGAAACAGGCCCAGTTCTACTATAACATCCTTACTGAGCTTCCAGATGCTCGCCCACATAGGTTAATGATTATTAAACCACTGCATTGGTGGTAGACACTTTTGTCATGAAGCATGTTTGCTGCCGCCAGGGATAAAATTTGGGACCTCATGAGTGAGAGTCTGACACACTATTACATATGCTATGGCCGCAGGTGGAAAATGACCTAAGAGAAAACATTTAGGACCATTATGAGCTTGCCCAATACCGGTCGATACTTTTAACACTTCCCAGATAGTCCATTTTGGCATAACAAATTACATGTTTATAACTATTAACTTACCTTTAATTTGTTAGCATCCAAATTAACCAGCTGTATTCCATTAATAGATTTATCCATAAACAATTGTATATATTTGTCCATTTCTATGCCTATTAACCATGTCCGTACATGCTCCGTGTTCCACTCTGCGATGGGACTTGACTGGAATTGGTTTTGTACATGAGCCGTTGCATGGTGGGGATGGTCCTGAAAGTGATACACGAATTAGATTGCGAGAAATATCTTTATTGTTTCCTATGCAACAGATAATTGTCCAGGGACAACATGGAGACACAGCTATTCAACAACTGAGTATACATGAAAGATTAAGTTGAAAATAAAACAAAGGACAATAATTCAAAATAATGAATTTAATTTCCAACAGATGGATAGGCATAAAACAAGGTTAACAAGGGTAATGCACAACCTGATTAACCCTTTCCCAAACAAGACCTGGTTTTGATGTCCCTTATAGAAAAGGCTTGGGAAAACATTGAGGCAAAAGAAGAAACTGCTGATAACCAGCAGTTTCTCCTTTGGCCTCAATATTTTCTTGGCTATTTCACACACAGTTTCAATCTTTATTTCCATCCGTTTTGTCGTCTGGAGCAGCTTTTGAATTGGACCTGCCTAAAATTTGTAGTTTCAGAAAGGGTTAAGATCAATGCTATTCTTAAGGTTTACAGACCCCAGAAAAAATCACCACTTTTTAGCCATACAAAATGCATCAAACTACACACACTTGTAAATACACTTCACATAAGTTGATTCACCATGCCAGATTTCAAGATTATGCTTCAAGAAGAAAATAATTTACAAATATAATTTTACTCTATATTCATATGCAAGGGAGGTAATTTTGAACATTTTTGTCAAATATTTTCATAAGTATGCATTAATTCAAAATTCTAAACCGTGCAAAATGTTTATGTTTGTATAAATTTGGAATGGAAATGTAACACAGTTTAGGCATTATTAAATAATGCTCTTTTAAAATTTCGCCTCTGGCTCTTTGGTGCTTTTGAGAGGTCGGACCATGATAGGACTGCACTTAGGATCAGACCATAAGGGATCCCTTTTCCTGACCTTTATGCAAAAGACTTACACCTTCAGCATATACAGGATTTCAACATTTATTCTGATATATTTACCTCGGTGGCTGGAGTTCCTGAGAAGGAGTATGACGTTGATTCTTGTTCACCCACCATGTAGCCTGACGACGTATCACTGACTGTGCTTATAGTACTGGCACCTGCAATGTAAACAAGGTCAAAAGGTCATGGTCACAAATTAAAAGCGAGAGATATTCATGTGCAAAATGTGGTGCTGTACCTCTAATAGTACACAAGATATAGGCCATGTAAAAGCTGTTTTTAGACAGTAAAATTCAAAATTCAAGGTGAACGACATGAGGCAGTCTATGATAAATATTCCCAAACATTATCAGTCAAGTGACCATAGCAACGTTTCACATCCTGTAACTTTAACAAGAAGATCCGTAACTTTTTTATCTGCTGATTTTTTAAATATCATTTGCTTTCAGCAAATTGTCTTCTTTTGTCTAAATGTTTTGTTTAGTGTCTTTTATATAATACACAACAGCTATGATGTTGTTCTTCAAAATTATGTAAGTCACCAAACAATTCAATCTTGGCCTGTACCCATTACCTTTACAAGTGAACAAAATGCTTCTGAAGTCATTTGCTTTTGTGAAATAAAACAATAACAGTTGTACACACATCAAACAGAAGTGCTTCCCTCATTTTGTGTATCATTTGCTACATCAGACAAAGTGAGACTGCTTTTTTAAATGAAGCCGATGATATAATGATGTTTCCATTGAGAGTGCTTCCATATGCGATATCTTTAATTGCTGTACAAAAAAATCCAAGTTAAGGTATACCATCCATCATTAGATACCCAACACTTTGTGCAACTTCAGAGAGTCATCTGTGACACTCCTGGTCACCCTCGTCAATTTCCGCAGTGTAGATGACACACAAAGTTGCATGAAGTATATCGTCGGTGTAAATGCAAAACCTCGTATGTCGATTGGTGTGATTTTCAAAGTAACAACTTGTGTGCCCTGCGTAGACGATTCTCGAAGGTTTTGAGATATGTTGACCAATCAGTATTATTGACACATTATCTGTGAACAATATGTCCAAATATAAAGTGAGACATTTTAGTTTGGGCAAAGTTACTACATTTTTTTCTCCCCCCTTTAAAATTTTCCAAAACCGAGATACGAGGTTTTGCATTTACAACGACAATATGGTATCTAATGATGGATGGAATACCTTATGGTGTGTCAAATTAGGCCTTAATGTTTCTTGTTAGTAAAGCTCCCTTTCTTAATGCATCAATTACATACAGATCATGCAATTTTACATACATTCATTGTAACCTATCTACATGTATTCTAAAAAGCTCTATGTGCAACATGATTCAAAGACAACCAAAGCAATATTGTTATCTAGAGTAATGGATTTATAGCCCTGTGTTGCAGGTGCTAAAATGTGCAAACTTTTGAAATCAATAAAATTAGAATTTGTAGTGTTATAAAAACCTTCACCCTTTCCCAAACAAGACTAGGTTTTGAAGTCCCTTTATGATTTGGCTTGGAAAAACATTGAGGCAAAAGGAGGAAATGCTGGTGACCAGCATTTGCTCCTTTAGCCTCAATATGTTGTGTGATATATCACTCAAAACTTCTTTACATGCTGACACATATCTTATCATCTGCAATGGCTTTCATGGGCCTGAAGTTTACTGTTTGGGAAAGGGTTAACTAAACGCTATGCCTAGACTGTCCAAAGTTTTGGAATTACTTCCCTTTTATTGCAATAATTAAATACGGTATTATACAGAAACTTGAAAAGAAACAGAAATACTTTTAACAGAAAAAAGTTAGTTGTACATTTAAGGTTTAATATAAAGCAGACAATCCATATTTATATATATGCATTCTTTTGTAATATATTAAAACAGGTTTAACTTAACCTTTTCCCAAACGGCCAAATTTTAAGATGATCCACTTCAAAAACTGCCTACAGTGACAAAATGTATGTTATTAAAGATAGGATTTATGTAAAATATGAGATAGAAAATATTGAGACAAATGGAGAAACTACTGGTTATCAGCAGTTTCTCCTTTTGTTTTAATGTTTTCCCAAGCCTTTTCTGTTAGGGACGTCAATACCAGGTCTTGTTTGGGAGAGGGTTAAGTCACCATGAAACAACAAACTAATCTTACAGAAACATAGAGAATAAGATAGCTTTGAAAAATACATGTATTAAAATAAATGACATTCACTTAAGAACTAATGCCTACAAATGAAATCAAAAGTTTGGGAGTCAAATATATTAATTCAACCTAGGAAGGTATAAGTGAAAGAGAAGACATTTTAACAGTTTTCCTAACAAGAACTTGCTTTGATGCACTTTTAAAAGTATTGAAGAAACCAGCATTTTCGCCACTTTTTCTGTAATATTTTCAACCTATCAAGGTGAATTTTCAATCCAGCAGATTAATTGGTATTGCCTTTCAGTTTGGATCAGTCTACATTTTTGATGTTTGGTAAAAGGTTAAAATGCGGGATGGATGGATGGATTATGGAGCATAATGTTAATGTGCAATGCTATACAAACAACATTAGTATGTACTCTGTCTTTCTGATTCAAAGATAACAGGGAACCGTTATCCAGTTAATCGTGACATAATTTCAGACAAACAATAATTTATTGTATAATAAATTCTGTATGTGTTGTTATAAAATCTCGTAACTACGGCTTGATTCAAGCCATAATTACGACATTTTATAACAACACTGAAGGTTTATCGAAACGTGACGGAAAACTCAGTCTATTATTTCAACACAAATTCATTGCTATTAAGCGTTTTCAATGTAAAAATACATGTCTTTTTGGGGAAAAAAAAGACAAAATCAGACAGTGCACATACAATGTCATACATGTAAGATGAGATGAGGATGACAATGCTCTCCTAGGTTTAAAAGCTGTTTTAGTAATGTCACATGAACTAAATGATTCTCAATCAAGTCTATCTTTCTCCCCATCAATACATTATTGCTTCCCAATCAATTTTTACTAAATGGCACCTAAGTATTTTTGACATTCAACCAATTCCACACATTGACACTTTTTGACTCCCTCTAAAGAAAGGCTCAATAAAACATTGTGACAAGCAATTTCATCATTTCCCACAATGTTTTCTACCCCAAAAGACCAAAAAATAATATTTCATTTGCTTGAAATTTTCGTCTGCAGCATCTTTCAAATTGGAAAAATTTGGCATTTTGATAATACCCCTATTACATTTAGGTAAACATTTGGACAAGTTCATGTGACATTTGAATTTATCTAGATCTTTGTGCATAGCTATAAATCATACCAGTAAATTTTCCTTTTTTGTCTGCATATGAAATATGATATCAAATATCGTTCAAGTTGTTAAAATTACGAAAAATATTATAAGAACATAAACATGCATTTTATCAAAATTTTGTTAGTCTCTACATGTAAATGTATAATATTTATAAGTTAGATACAAAGTTCTAGTTGTATTAAATTTTATATTTTATTATTTATCCAAAATTTAACAAATACCATTACATTAATGTGACCCATTTTAAAAAAAAGACCATTTGGGGAGAATAAAAATTATCTGCCATAGTCTTGAGTCTAGACAGAATGCACAGGCTGTTGAGAAAAACTTTTCCCTCAAACATGTCCATCGCCAAATGTTTATGACGCCAAAAAAAATATTCCGGAGTTGCATGACCTTAAGACAGTTTTCTGTATCTAGAATTTTTTTTACCTCACAAATACTTATGTTCATTTACAAAATCCATTATCTGGTTAACCTCTACTATGGTCTGATCTTATTTTCATAAATTGTCGGTGTAAATGCAAAACCTCGTATGTCGATTTTTGCAAGTTTCAAAGTAGAAACTTGTGTATCCAGTTATGACAATTCTTGCAGGTTTTGAGATATTTTTACTAATCAGTATTAATAACACATTACTTGTGAACAATATGTCCAATTTTCAGGAAAGTCCTGTCGGTTTGGGAAAAGTAATAATTTTTTATTGCACTTTTTCCCTCCCCCTTTAAGATTTTCCAAAAACGAGATACGAGATTTTGCATTTACAGTGACGAAATATGGTTTTACAGATTTCTCCCAAAGTCCTTTATTGTGAGATGGGTCACCAACTCACCATTATTTCATTACATGCTTATGATAAGGTTACTCATAAATTTATAATTAGGCATTAATTCTAAATCTTTAGGAAAACAAGAAAAAAAGTTATCAGAATCCCTGTAAAACATTAACAATTGAATCACCAAGAATAAAATTGCCATAGAGCAAGAATAAACAGAAAGCGGCATTATACAGTGCATTCCTTACCATCAAAATCAATCCCTGTGTCAATCTTCCGTTTGGAAATAAGCGTAATTCCCCCGTCATTGCTAGCTGAATCGTCACCCGCATTTAGAGAACGAGAGGAAATTAGCATAACTCCGCCTTTATCCCGCTCATTGCCGCCAAATTTGAACGGCAGTTTGGGTAAATTAAAGCCTGAATGAGAACATGTTAGTAGTAAGATACATGCAGCAAATAGCCTTTTATGATCATGAAATAATTCCCTTCTACAAATTTTTCAAATGTTTTTAATACCTTTCCCAAACAATGAAATGTCAGTTGACATAATATGGAATTTTTAAAAGTTTGAAGTAGTAGATTGACTGGAGTTTTTAGTCCCACACAACAGCTAAGGTCATATGGTGATGGAACCCCCGTTTTAAGTCTCATCCGTGACTGTGAAAAAGTCTGGAAAATATTGATGCAAAAGCAGAAACTCTGGTCCCCAGCACTTTCTTTTTTGCCTCAATGCTTTACAAAACAAAGCATGCTTGGACAGAATGCAAGTTATTTTCTCTTCTTATTCATTTAAAAATACTTTAAATTCAGAACAAATTCACTCAATGTTTTTAATCAAGGCTATTTGCTACAGAGCACACTACAAGGCTACAACAATAAGATGCTATTAGTATGAAATAGTAAGGTACAAATAGTTCAACTATAACAAGATGCATTGGGGCTATGATCGGCAAATATGGCCCTTATGGTATCATCAACCAACAAGGATCTATATCAGCCTGGACATACACACATTCTGAGTTGCGTTCTTTAGAGCGAGATTTCTTGAGATATCTTGAGATTTCTTAATATATTTTAGGATAAAGCGTTCTTTAGAGCAAGATTTTTAAGACACTCAATGGGAGGCGCCATTATCCTATACTTCGTGCGGAACCCCTTGGTCTACTCTGTACAAACAATATAAAAGAGATTTGACCGAGTTGTTCCGAACACTCCATAATTCATAAACCGGGGTGTTCCGAATGCTCCATACTTTATACAAATGACGTCATGATGACGTCATTTGTATAAATATGGATCATTCGGAACAGCTCGGTCAAAGTCTCGGTCTTAAAAACGCTTTATTCAAAACACCTTAAGAAATCTTAAAAAAGCTCGCTCTAAAGAACACGCCTCTGATCTAGATCCATACAGCTGTCTAGTAGTTTCTTCATAACCTGTAGCAAGCCTCAGAGGGCAGCATACAGGATCCTGATCACACTGCACTAATTTCATGGTGATCCATAATGCAATAAGGGCCCACTTTCCGGATAACAGTTCATTTGTAAAAACTATATGCAATAGCAACAGATAATTCATAAAACTTCAACAAGATCCCCCTCATGCTGCACAAAATGTCTAAGAGAGGCTTGCCAATGAAAAAGACCATTACTTGAAAGGACAATAATTCATTGAGCCTATGAAATGATGTAAATATTTGAAATAGCCAAGCAGCCAACAAAACATTACATACACTGCAGCATGTCTGATTTCAAAGAAATTTTGCAAAATTTGCAGTCTAAAAGATTGACAATTTTAAGGTAACAGCCCTTATAATGAGACAGACAGAGGTAAAACACGTGATACAATATTTTCAGAAAATCTTCAATAATTTTGTAAATACTGGACCGATTTGAATTCAGTTTGAAGCAGAGAATGTGGACAGACGTCACGCATTAGATTGATGGGTTGATTTATGAAAAATCAACTGATAAAAAAGTTATTGAAGATAAACCAAAATTTCAAAAATCCGACACATCCAGCTTATTCCTGGCATTTTTCCACCTTCTCTGCTTCAAACTGAATATAAATTAGTCTAGTATTAAAAAAGATATGGAAGATTATCGGAAATTCTGAGTCACGTGATTATACACCGTGTTATAGCTTGATAAGAAGTTTGTTAAGGTAACACTACCAAATTAGGCATGCTTTATTGTCATACCAAACACAATTCAACCTCATATATCATGATAAATATTGACCTTTACATAATGTAAAGTAGCCTAGCCCTATTGAGATTCACATATAGTAAACATTTGGTGGTGAAAAAAGACAATTTTTTTTTACTAGTTACATCTCGGTATAGATGGGATATGTTACCAATGATTAGTACCCCTAATGGAAGATTCCAAAGTCGCATGAATCTCTATAGGGATGGATTACCTTAACATTTTCCCACACAACAAAATTCTAGCATTGCAGAAATTTTAAGATGTTGCATATGGTTATTTCAAGGGAATGAAAACATTTTGGGAAATGAAGAAATTGCTTGTCACAAACAATTTCTACATTACCCTAAATGTTTTCCAAATCATAAATCAAAGGCCTCAAGTGTTAATATGTGGTAATGGGTTTAATCAAATCAAAAGTCTTACCTTTGGATTTTTTATTGGATAGCGAGGAAGACTCTGATTCATTTTCGTGAGTTTCGGAGGGCGTGTCGATGGAGCCCGTGTCCAGGCTACTGGGTATCTCGGAGTCTTTACTTCGAAAGTTGGGTTTAGATGGGTCGTATGATGACTGAGACACAGTGGAACTGGAATCATTGGATTCACTGTCATTCCTGGAAAATAATTGATTGCTTGGTTTCAAGATTAATAAATTGATTTTATGTGGTTAAATTTATTACAAAATGGTAAAATTTAGACTTGTCTAAATTCAAAGATAATGCAGACAACTATTTCATGTAAATGAATTATTTTGGGTTATTTTGTCATTCTTGGCAACAGACATTGTGGGAAATGAAGAAAGTACATGTCACAAGCAATTTCTTCATTTTCCACAATGTTTTACAAAGAAATTGTCTTGTTGAGATTCAAAAAGAGTCATTGTGTAGTAATGGGTTGACACATCTTTCAACTGCCATGGTCATATAACAGCAGCTGTTTGTCACCCGGGATCAAACCAAGGACCTCACGAGTGAATGAAATTTTTCACCTTTTGGTTATTCTCTGTAGAAAACATTGTGGGAAATTGAGAGATTGCTTGTCACAAGCAATTTCTTCACTTCACACAGTGTTTTCCAAAGCCTTTATGTTGCTGGCGTCAAAAAGCGTCATTGTGTGGTTATGTGCTAAATGGTCATACATACCGGAGAAGCTCTTGGGTAAAGTCATAAAAAGCTTTGGGAAAGAGGAAAGCAGAAAGAAATTGCATAGAGAATTTAAAAGAGAATGTCTTATGAAACTACTGGAAAACACACTTACAATTAAAACTATTTAGCTTCTCATTACCTTAAAACTAGCAACAGTAAATGATTCCAACAATTAATTACAAGAGCTGTCCGAAGACAGCGTGCTCGACTTTCTAAGTTGCTTAGTATAAAGGGGGCATAACTACAAATATAGTAGAGCCAGGGTCATGGGCCCTGGTAGTAAGGTAGAGGATGTGATGGTGAATAAGTATTCCAAGTTTGAAGTGAATCCCTTTGATAGTATGGAAGTTATTGATGTTTGAAAAAACTTTAACCTTAGTTGCAACGCCGACGCCAACGCCGACGCCAGGGTGACAGTATAAGCTCTCATTTTCTTCGAAAAGTCGAGCTAAAAATAACCAAGATATTGTGAAGCATATAAACTGACAACAAACTCAATATAGAAACACAACACAAAAGTGGACAAGTCACATCACCATTCTGCAGGTATAATTTCAAAAGATAAATTCTTTCCCAAACAGAAAATTTTAGAGAGGACCAATTCAAAAGCTGCTGCATATGACAAAATTTATTTGATAACAAGATGTTTTTGTGAAACATGAATGCCCCCGAAATGGCAAATGTTAAATGTTTTTGGACAGACAGACGGATGGATATATGGACACGAGTAAAACAATATGCACCCTGCCTTTAAATACGTGGGCATGAAAATTGGTTTGGTTTATTGGGGTTTTAACGGTTTTCAACTGCTATGGTCATATCACGGCCACTGGAGCACCTAACAATGGATTCCTGTTGTTTCTCATATTAGTACTACCACAACACCCTAACTGAGCCTCGAAATGCTCCCCCACATAGGTTCACGATATTAAAGCATTGAATGGCGACATCAGAAAGGGTATTTGCCGCGGCCGGGTATCAAACCCTGGACCTCTCAAATGAGAGGCAGATGTGCTAACAACTACGCCATGGCCGCGGCCTTGGCATGAAAATTAGAATTGGGTACAAAATAGCACAGAAAATATTGAAAAAGGAGCAAAATGCGTATTATTATCTATTCACGCTTTCATATCAAAACAGTCTATTATTATATTGTTTTGAAGGGAAGTGTTAATTCCATAATAGAATTTTTGTAGCCATTTAAATGATGTGACTTGCCCAAAAGAAACAAACAAAGAACAGTTGACAACATTTACCTTTCCCTGGCAGGATCTACAGGGTCGGTTTCTGGAAGAGAAGTGGTCGAGACAGAAGGTGGGGGAGGTGGGGGTGGGAGGTCATCCCCAGGGGTCAACGGCTCAATCACAGACACCTTGACCTCTGGCGTGACCTCTGGGTGAATTTTGACCTCTGTGGGATCTGGTTTTGTTGTGTCAGGTTGCGGGGATTGGGGTTCGGAGCCCTGTTGTTGGGCCCTTCTCTTCCGAACGTCGCTCTTTTTGACTGTGTTGTCGCTGAAAGGCAAGAAAGCGAAAGTGAAGAAGCCCCGCTCCTGAACAAAACACAAACTAGCACTGTTGTTCTTATTCATCTTCAATCAATTTTTGTCCATTAGATGAAATGACACACTATATTTTTGATAGATCAGGTTACCTGCACAACCTATTTTACAATTTTGACATGTGAAATGCTGCTATAACCATATCAAAGATAACTGCTTAACCCTTTCCCAAACAAGACCTTGTTTTGACGTCCCTAATAGAAAAGGCTTTGGAAAACATTGAGACAAAAGAAGAAACTGCTGATAACCAGCAGTTTCTCCTTTTGCCTCAATATTTTCTGTGCAATGTTTTACGCAAATCTTATTGTTATCATCATTTATTTTGTCATTTGTGGAAGATTTTTCATTGGACAACCCTAAAAGTTTGCTGTTTGGGAAAGGGTTAAGGATTACAACCCATCATTACATGTACGTGCAAAACATGTGCAACTTCTGGGTTCATCCATAGCAATGCAATTGACCAGTGTATCCCTCATCAATTTGTTGCCACGAATGATGCCCGCTAATTGATGAAGACATCTCCATTGTCACGGATAATGCCCGAGGATGCATTAAGTGTTTGGTATCGAATGATAGGTTGTAATACCCAAGTCTATTTGAAAGAAAACTTTTTATCTTTGTTGGTTCAACTCCACACCCAACTCCAAGAACTCTGTAGCCTTTGATTGTTTCAACAACAATATAAATTCTCACATTTAAGACAATTAAGCTTAAGAACATGAAGAATTGATTGATAAGAACAACAGTTTTAAATAAAACATTGCAAGTGAGCTTAAACAAAACAGATAGACTAGCAGTGCTCCCTAGTATTGTTATAAACAGTATGCATGAAACAGATATGATCCCATTTTTGTCATTTTTGGAGTAAGGAAAAGATCAGCTTGAATAAGAATAGCATAGCATAATAAGTTTCTTTTGCCTTAACATTCTCCCAACTTTTTTTCCTATAAAACATCACATCCAGGTTTTGAAAGAGTAAGGTTGATATTCCTTTCCAAAGAAATGATTCACAAAGCATTTTTGATATCCATTGATGATGTTGGATCCACTTTCTCACTTCCGACTTAAACAGAAATTTGACTTATCCAATGTTGACATAACAAGTGTCAACTGTATATCATTACAATTATTGTTAAAGGAGCACTGCTGGAACATAAAAAGAAGACCCTGTACCAAAGATTTACAAAACTGATATGTGAAATAGAACATAAGTACAAGTGAAACATAAATAAGTTTGGCTAATATAAACGATATCTATACTTATCAGTTTCACAAAATTGTTTCACAATATTTTAACCCTTTACCAAACAACAACATGTTGGACTAATCCAAATTTAAAATCAATGAAATCTAAAATATTTTGGTCTTTTGGGATAGAAAACATTGTGGGAAGTGAAGAAATTGCTTGTCACAAGCAATTTCTTCACTTTCCACAATGATTTCCAAAGCCATTGTGCTATAGAGCGTCAACTGGCGTCACTGTGTTGTAATGGGTTAAGAAACATATCACTAAAATCTAGTTTATTAATTTTACAATGACTAGCCAAAATAATTAAAGCTTGAAACTGGCAAAAAGGCCACTTGAAACTTCATTTTTTAAGACTACAGTTGCTAAATTACTTTAGAGCCTTTCACAAACAAGACCTGAGTTTGATGACTACAAGTAAAATCTTAGGAAATCAATGAGACAAAAGAAGAAAATGTTGATTACTAGCATTTTATTTTTTGTCTCAATATTTTCTATACTATCTTGTACAATAATTTCATCTTTATATTCATAATTTTTTTTTTAAATTAATCTTGAATTTAACTTTGTTTGGTAAATTATCTACATTTCCTTTAATTCTGATTAACTAAGATATTTTTTCATTCTAGTTAACTAAACAACAAGTCTGATTTCTCATGCAGAAAAAAAAACATATAAAACAAGCAAATTCATTGAATTGATATCCCCCGCCGAACATATTTTCATTGTCAATATCAATAAAGTAGCGCGGAAACGAATATAACTCTGTATGTATATGGCTTCAACAGAACGAATATCACTGTATGTATATGGCTTAAACAGTCAGGGGCAGTAACTCTAAATTCGACGGTCAAACCGGGTAACCCCGACGTTATGTGCATGTCCTCTTTGTAGTAAAGCTGTGTGCCAAGTTTCATTACAAGAGGACCATGATGGTCCTATATCGCTCACCTGAACCAAAATGATATGAGCAACATTTTTGTTCAATTCAATAAATATTTATGACTTTAAGACTGAAAACGAACTTATGGTCAATAACGTTGTGAAAATCGAGCTAATTCAAGATCTTATGGTGCTCAACATTGTGTCCAAGATTTGTCTTGTTTGATAAATAATTGTAGATTCTGGAGTTTAAACAAGATCGAAAACAGCCGAAAACAGCAATTTTGTCAAATTCAAGGGCACATAACTCTCAACTTTTTTTTATCAGATCAGACTGAAAACCAAACTCATCCCAGAACTTCTGATCATCCCCAACATTGTGTCCAAGTTTTGTCTTAATTGATCAATAATTGTAGATTCTAGAGTATAAACAAGGTCGAAAACAGTCGAAAACGGCAATTTTATCAAATTCAAGGGCACATAACTCTCGACTTTGTGGTAAGATCAGGCTGAAATTCACACTCACCCGAGATCTTATGATACCCAACCTTGTGTCCATGATTTGTCTTGATTGGTCAATAATTGTAGATTCTAGAGTGTAAACAAGTTCGAAAACAGCCGAAAACAGCAATTTTGTCTAATTCAAGGGCACATAACTCTTGACTTTTTAATCAGATGGGACTGAAAATCAATGTCATCCAAGATCTTATGGTCTTAAACATTGTGTCCAAGTTTTGTCTTAATTGATAAATAATTGTAGATTCTAGAGTGTAAACTATGTCAAAAACAGCCGAAAATGGCAATTTTATCAAAGTCAAGGGCACATAACTCTCATTTTTTTGGTCAGATCCGATTGAAAATCAAACTCATTTGAGATCTTATGGTCTCCAATATTGTGTCCAAAATTTGTCTTGATTGGTCAAAAATTGTAGATTCTAGAGTGTAAATAAGGTCGAAAACGGCAATTTTATCAAATTCAAGGGAACATCACTCTCGACTTTGTGGCAAGATCAGGCTGAATTTTAAACTCATCCGAGATCTCATGGTCCCCAACATTGTGTCCAAGTTTTGTCTTGATTGATGAATAATTGTAGATTCTAGAGAGTAAACAAGGTCAAAAACAGCCGAAAATGGCAATTTTGTCAAATTCAAGGGCGCATAACTCTCGTCTTTCTGGTCAGATCAGACTGAAAATCGAACTCATGTGAGATCTTATGGTCTGCAACATTATGTCCAAGATTTGTCTTATCAATAATTGTAGATGCTAGAGTGTAAACAATGTCAAAACTAGGTATTTTTCGCATTCAAGGGCAGATAACTCCTGACTTTCTGGTTCGATCTGACCCATAATCGAGCTCATCCGAGATCTTATGGCCATACATGTTTTGACCAAGTTTGGTCAAGATTGGCTTATATTTGTAGATGCTAGAGTGTAAACACGAAATTGTGGACGGACGGACAGACAGACGGACAGACAGACGACGGACAAAAAGTGATCACAATAGCTCACCTTGAGCACTTTGTGCTCAGGTGAGCTAAAAATCCGGTCTATAGTTTTCAAGACATAGCGCGGAAACGAATATCACTCTGTATGTATATGGCTTAAACAGTCAGGGGCAGTGACTCTAAATTTGACGGTCGAACCGGATGACGGTCGAACCGGGTAACCCCGACGATATGCGCATGTCCACTTTGTAGTGAAGCTGTGTGCCAAGTTTCATTAAAATCCGGTCTATAGTTTTCAAGAAATAGCGTGGAAACAGACGGACGGACGGAAGGACGGACGGACATGGCAAAAACAACATCTTGCTTAAATATGAAGAAATTAGTTCCCAATCAATTTTGTACAAGGTCACAAAACATGAAGCGAAATATAAATGTACCTTAACCCATATGGTATAACTCAATTAGCATAATTACAACCAAGACATATTTCATCACGTTTAAAGAAATTATGTTGTTAGTCAAATCTGTATTGTTCCATCTTTTAAATGATTCTTTAAAATGAAATCCATGGTTTACTATATCATCTTGCCTATAAAGCTTTCAAAGTTAAGCAGTAAAATAGAAAGCTTGCCCTGAAATGAGTATACAGTTTTAGAGAAAAATTTGATCTGAAAACCTATTGAATCATAAGTTTTTAAACTGGATAAAAAACTCTTGAATATTATATTACATCACACTCATGTTATAAAATTGGTGTATGTAAGTCCACATCTGATTGGTTGATTAGTCTTATTTAAGTCTTTCACACATTATTATTTGACCAATGAAATGTCTGGTTACATAAACAAAATCCAAGCAACTCCCTAGCCACTTACAAATTTAAACTTCTAATATACTCAGCAGTCCTAGAGTTAGAAAATATTCTTTAAAAGTCTTAATTTTGATACTTACAATTCGTAACAAAGATGACAGATTTCTGCTAAATTAAGGTAGTCCACCCCTAATGAGATTCACCTAATGTCGCAATTTTTCGTGCGATGTCGTTAACATTTGCTATTTATTGATCCCATTAGGGTGGCGATTCCGCAGCGGAAAATTCTACCCCCAATCTTTACGACCTTGCCCAAATATTTCTGACTGCACATGAATCTGATTAGGGTTGGACTGTCTTTAATTCTTTTTTGCCTAAATATCATAAGGTAATGATGAAATGGTAAGCCTATAATCTGGAAACATAAGCAATAGATTGTAAAGATTACATAGGAAAATTGTATTCTCAAATAAAACTTGTGATTTTATCTTATTCTATAACATGTCCATGTATAATTCATGGAAAGTATGAGAGGAAAACTGTAGGTAAATGTATAAGCAATTAACGCTTTCACTGCCAGAGGCGACTTTTGTCGACTACAAGGGGTCCCTGCCATAGGCGACTTCAGTCGACAAGTTTATGGGGGCGAAATATATGAGTACCCACAACATAAAAAAGAAAAAAAATATTGTCATTTCATAAATTACCTTTAACTTTTGGTCACATATAGGTGCTTAATTTGTCTGTATGTGATGAAAATTTGAAAGGAATCCAACAAATGAGTCAAAAGTTATGCATGTTTTTGTGTACAAGGTATTGATTCTTGGAAATTTCTTCGAATTAATTCAACAGTGAGAAACGCGTCCGAAATAAAATTTGGCAGTGAAAGGGTTAAGGCATTGCCAAATTAAGTGACAAATCTGATTTGCTCCTTTCCACTGAATTTTTCCTATACCAACAAGAGCTGTCCGAAGACAGCGCACTGGACTTTTTAAGTTGCTTAGTATAGAGGGGGCATAACTCCAAATATAGTGGAGCAAGGGTCATAGGCCCTGGTAGTAAGGTAGAGGGTGTGATGGTGAATAAGTATTCGAAAAGTCGAGCCAAAAATTTCAAATATTTGCCTGAGCCTGTTTCGAGACATTTCTAACAATACAATACAGACAAGCTCCAGATTGATCCCTCCCTTGCTGCCCCAGCCTGATCCAGATCTGTGACCTAGTGGCTGTCACAGTCTGATCTAGATCCATGACCTACCTATCATGTCTGATCCATGTCTCTAGACCGCTCTCATCCTTACTGGTACCATTCTCCATCATATCATCACTGTCCTGAGACTGAAGAAACAACAATAACATTTGTTAGCCCTTTCCCACACATTGACGCTTTTGGACGCCCCACAAAATAAAGGCTTTGGTAAACATTGTGGAAAATGAAGAAATTGCTCGTGACAAGCAATTTCTTCATTTCCCACAATGTTTTCTACCAAGAAAGACCAAAAAATGCTAAATTTTGTTCAATGGAAATTGTCGTCTTCAACACCAATGAGTTTGGAGTAGGCTAAAATTTTGTTGTTTGGTAATGGTACAATTGTAAAGTTTCTTTATGGTATTCAATCAATTATTAGGTACCAAACACTTTGGGCAACTTTGGGCATTATCCATGGCAACAGAAATTGACGAGGATACCTTCATAATTTCCATTGCCATGGAAGATACTAAGAAATTGACAAGGGTATACCATTGTCATTTTCAGTTGCTACAAAATTAATAACGCCTGAAGTTGCAAGTGTTTGGTATCTTATGATAAGATTGAAAACCTTCAAAGTTTTGACATCAAAACAAACATCAACTCCCTATCTTATTTGGGAAAGGATTTTAAACTTATGGCCTACACAAGTTTTCTATCTTTCTTGATAGGTTCTTTTCCTTGAAACCTGACCATGAATGTAGCCCTAGAGGAGAATACTGATTCATCTTTTTCTAAAACTGGTTCTGATGGTACTTATAGACAGTAATTGTACAAGAGTTGACAAAAACATTTCGTCCTTTTACTTTGAAACATTGAAAAATGCAAAAAAAGCATCAATAATTTTTCTAGCTGCTAAGGGTTAAATATTTCGTACCTTTGACCTCTGTTTGGTAGGTGGCCGGCGTGAGTTGTTGGCTACCTGAGCCTTGGCTCTGTGCACGGATGTATCTAGTGTCTCATGTACTGGCATAGATTCAAACATGTCAACTCTCGTAGCCTTTATCTCTCCCTCTAGAAAAAGAAGAAATATAGGATTGTTATTCTATTAATGTATGAAATATGTATTTGTAAGTTGTTACTATGCTTTTCCAATTAATGCCTGATAATTTGAATCAAAAGTGTTTGTATCATCTTCTTTTTACTTAAATTTCAGAAACTTTTTCTATTAGGGAGGTAAAAAGCAGGGGATTAATCATCATATCAGCAACAGTGACACTACAGACTTCAACCATAAGATAATTTGTACAATGGACCAGGCCAGAAAATTGCAAAACTAGATTGCATACCATTTTAACCCATTACCAAACGACAAAATTTTTGACTGTTCCAAATTCAAAGATGTTGCAGACAACAATTTCAAGTGAATAAAATTTTGAATTTTTTTGGTCTTTTTAGGTAGAAAACATTGTGGTAAATGAAGAAATTGCTTGTCACAAGCAATTTCTTCATTTTCCAAGATGTTTTCCATGGCCATTATTTTGTGAAGAGTCAAAAAGAGTGATTGTGTGGTAATGGGTTAAGGAACGACCAGTCATAACAAGAAATACTCCCTAAGAACCATAAAAGTAACCTCTGGCTCATATATGAGCTAAATGACTGGCTTGAACTAGATATTGATATGACAACCTGACTCTACAATTCACAGGAAATAATTGGCAGCAAAAGGTTTGGTTTATTGGGATTTTACTCCGTTTTCAACTTATATGGTCATATCGTGGTGGCTGGACCTCCTAACCATGGATTCCTGTTGTTTCTCATACCAGTACTACCACAACACCCTAACCGAGCCTCCAGCTGCTCGCCCACATATGTTAACAATTTCAAACCATTGGTGGGTGAAGTTTTCTCAGAAAGGATATTTGCTGCGGCTGGGTATCGAACCCCGGACCTCTCAAATGAGAGGCAATTTCGCTACCAACCACACCATAGTTGCGGCCATGGGAAATGATTGGCAACAACAGGAATATGACATGAAAAGCATACCTGGAGAGATGACATCAGCAGACGAGGTCTCACTCTCCGATGACACAGAATCTTTGTCTAACACAGGACTGGTAAGGGGACTGCCTGAATCTGAAGTATAACATAGTGCAACATGAAAAGTTGTCAGAGAATGAAAATCTTTATCGACATCATGTGTTTGTCCAACACAAACGCCCCTGAAATGGCCAGTGTTAAATTTTCAGACAGACAGAAGGACACAAGTAAAGCAATATGCCCCCGATCTTTCGTTACAGGGGCATGAAAACTTTTTGAAATGTTCAATCTAGGTATGTGTTAGTCTGAAATACCATAAGAGCCACTCTTTTTCATATTTTTCCCCAAGCTAAAATTTTCATAGTTCTCATACAGTTTGTTCAAAAGCAAAGTTTTCTTATATTTGCCGAATAAATGAATTGAAATGAACTGAATCATTAACATTCTACTAACCATGAACAAGTGGTTGAGACTTGACAAGTTGAACACTGACTGGTGTAACAATGGGCTCGGACTTGGCACCTGCACCTGTAGGTTCTTGTACTGGCAAACCTGCTGCTTTCTGAGCCTCACGAAGATCACCCTCTAACAGGAATATCTGAAAATGGATGCCAAGAAATGAAAGTAAGGCAATTTTTCGGTCATTTGCTCTGAAATGCAATTTTCTATTGCCTTTTATTTTTCTGTGTGCCAAATTTTGGCTTCATCTGACATGTAATTGCTTTGATTTGGTCGAATATATAAAACCCATAACAAATCCCTTTGAAAAAAAATTCAATTTGACACAATTAATCGATTTATCAAATTTTCAGTATGAATGTTATCCCAACCGATCTAAAGTCTTTACATGGTCAAATAAAATGCTAACAGCCAACTTCTAAGGTTTCATTTTTAATGTTGCAGACGTTAATCTAAAGTCAATAAAATTTCACATACGCTGATGATTTTGGGTACAAAATATTGCAGAATTTGCTCGTGACAACAGTGTCTTCCAGAGTTTTTGACTTGTAGAGCGTCAAAAATCATAATTGAGTTAAGGTAAACTTACTTTGTCTTTTAAAGATTTTACTAATGCATTGTACTGTTGATCTTTTTCTGTTTGTTGTTGTAGTAAAGACTCTCTCTCGGCCAGAAAATCTTTCTCTCTGAAAGCAAAAAAGTTGTCAACTTAGAGGTCTTATACGGCACAATAAACATTTTTAGCTGGACATTTTTAAGGAATTCACTCAATTGCCTGTGGTGTGTTTTGTTTAATTTCTCAAACAAGATATGAATTTGATGCTGCTAATCAGAAATGCCGCTATATTCAAAAATGACAACCTGTAGTTACATGGTTTTGGAACATAGCTAGGGATTTGCTCCTTTTCCCTCAATATTTTCTAGGCAACAATGTAAAATGTACATAAATTTTGTATTTATCAATATCAATTTTGTTGTTTGAAACAGTAACCAAATTGTACATCATATATCTACCCAAATCTTATCTTTATCAACAATCATTTGCTCAACTGCAACAGTTTTTGTAATAGCTAGAGATTCCCTGCAAGGTCATTCATCGAGACCTATACACACAATGTAAGTAATGATTTTGACACATACCTTTGCTGATATTCTTTGATGAGTTTCTTGGCTTTGTGGTATTTTTTCTCGAGGGCTGTGAAATCTCCAGACATTTTCTTTTCTAGTTTGATATACTGGCCCTGTGAACCCTCCAGTAAATCCTGAATGTAACAAAAATTCATTGGAAATTAACCATCGCCAGGCTAAATGAAAAATTCCTTTTCAATATTTTTTTTTTCAATTCAAAGGTTTGAAAGCACTATAGGTATGGTCTTTATAATGTATCTATAGTCATATAGAGAAAATACTTATTTTTCTGTGCTATTACATTCCAGCTTCCTATCATCAAGCTTCAGAAACATACTTTTGTAATTTGCAACACCTTTCAATTAAGATTGATTTGATTTATTGGGGTTGAACAAAGTTGTCAACTGCTATGATCATATCACTGCAAATGAAGCACCTAACTGTGAATTCCTGGTATTTCTCTCACCAGTATCACACCATATCCAAACCGAGCTCAATGGAAACTAGCCGAGCTAGGGTTCCAACAGCAACCCCTGGACTGACAGAATCTGATGTTACCGACTGAGCTACCGGGGCTCTGCCCTTTCAATTTATAGTCTCATGAAATTGTCAATTGTTTAAGGGTTAACAGCTGTTGTACCTGATAATGATTAATCTCTTTTCTTGCGTTTGTCAGTGACTTCTCGGTCTCTCTCAATCTTGCTGCCATTTCTTCATTCTTCTTCTCAAATTGCTTCTTTTGTGTGTCAGCATTCTCCAATACTATCAACTTAGCCTTAAGTTTGGCAAGTTCAGCTTCTAATACGGCTATCCTTAGTTGTGCCTAAAATTAGAGGATACAAAGCTCTCAGTGAGAGAATATTAAAAAGCTGAAGATCACAAAATGATTGAAGAAGTTGAATTTTTGGATTGAATATTCTTGATATTGATGTATGGATTATATGTTTCTTCCATTGCTGTCTTATGTTTGACTCTTTTTATATCGTTTTCTGTAGTTTATTAGGCAACTG
The DNA here is from genome assembly GCA_963680895.1 of Fragum sueziense. Taxonomy (NCBI): domain Eukaryota; kingdom Metazoa; phylum Mollusca; class Bivalvia; order Cardiida; family Cardiidae; genus Fragum; species Fragum sueziense. Next base: position 6,443,445 of record OY804609.1, read on the forward strand.
GTCAGCAGTTGAAGAATAATTCAGTTCAATTGAAAAGTCTATGTCTCCAATGGTCAATATTTCACTTTCATTTTCCACTGAAACATTTTCAACATTGCTTTCAATTTGTTCATTACTTGTTTCTTTCAGAATGTCAGTTTCCTGACTGTTAAGACATGTTATTGATTTGTTTCATTTGATAATTCATATGTGCAGTCTGATCTGCCTTTAAGTGCTTTGTCTTACCACTTTAAGGTTTACGAACTGAGATTGAAAGCACCACTTTCTAGCCATAAGAAATGTATCAAATTACACACACTTGTAAATAAACTTCACATAAGTTGATTCACCAGGCCGGATTTCAAGATTATGCTTCAAGAAGAAAATAATTTACAAATATTATTTTACTCTATATTCATATGCAAGGGAGGTAATTTTGAACATTTTTGTCAAATATTTCCATAAGTATGCATTAATTCAGAATTCTAAACCATACAAAATGCTTATGTTTGTATTTTGAATGGAAATATAACACAGTTTAGGAATTACTGGCACTTTTCAAATTTCGCCTCTGGCTCTGAATTTCATTCTCAGTTCGTAAACCTTAAGTTTCACAAACAAAGCCTGGGACTCCATATCAGGTGAGACATCTTCACTGTAGCTTTCTTGTAAAACATAAATGGGTGCACAGTGAAAAACATTTGATACCAATGATTTCTTTATTTCTTTTTGGCAATAGACTTAATATTTAAATTGTCTTGGCAAGCAGAGTAGAACAAGACCAGCCTGCACATATGTGCAGGCTGGTCCTGTTCTACACTACTTGCAAATACTTCTTACCTCTTTCAATTTACTCCATATCAGGTGAGATATCCTCATGGCTGTTTTCTTTTAGATCAGAAAAGATGCAGTGAAACAAGATGTGTTTGTGAAACACTAATGCCCCCGAAATGGCCTTTTTTCTAAAATGTTAAGTTTTCGTAGAGTAAAGGGTTGATAAGGGTTAACAGATGACCTTGAGGAAGGTCAAACTGCATGGAACAGATAGATATCATTGAAAGGAAGTTGCATACCAAATTTGAGCTTTGTATGTCAAATACTTTTGGAGAAAAAGCCAATGTTAAGTTTTCGGACAGACAGACAGACGGACAAAAGTAAAACAATATGCCCCCGATCTCTCGATATGGGGGCATAACAAAAGAAAAACAAAAACGAACAAAAAATCTAAAAGGATCACACGGAATTACCTTAGTAAAACTAAAATACATGGAGTGTAAAGGTCATTTTGAGCGGCACTGTATGCAGTCTGATCTGCCTGCAAGTGCTTTGTCTTACCACTTGAAGTTTCACAAACAAAGCCTGGGACTCCATATCAGGTGAGACATCTTCACTGTAGCTTTCTTGTAAAACATAAATGGGTGCACAGTGAAAAACATTTGATACCAATGATTTCTTTATTTCTTTTTGGCAATAGACTTAATATTTAAATCGTCTTGGCAAGCAGTGAAGAAAAAGACCAGCCTGCACATATGTGCAGTCTGGTCTTGTTCTACACTGCTTGCAAATGCTTCTTACCTATTTCAATTTACTCCATATCGGGTGAGATATCCTCATGGCTGTTTTCTTTTAGTTCAGAAAAGATGCAGTGAAAAAACATTGGATACGAACAAAATGTAATATTACAGTAACTTTGGCAAGCAGCGTAGTACAAGATCAGTCTGCTTATCCCATTACCAAACGATGAAATTTTAGCGTGATCTAAATTGAAAGATCTTGCAGACGACAATTTCAAGTCAACGGTGGATCCAGGATTTTTTTCAAGGGGGGGGGGGGGGGGCGGGGGGGGGTCCAAGCCCAAAATATGGCCTAAAATGCAGTAAATATGTAACGTTACACTAAATTATATAGTCAAAATTCAATTTTCGGCCAATGCCAGGGGGGGTCCGGACCCCCCGACCCCCCTCTAGATCCGCCCATGCAAGTGAATGAAATTTCACATTTTTCGGTCTTTTTACATAGACAAGAGGACCATGATGGTCCTATATCGCTCACCTGAACCAAAATGGTATAAGCAACACTTTTCTTCATTTCAAAAAATATTTATGACTTTAAGACTGAAAACGAACTTATGGTCAATAACATTGTGAAAATCGAACTCATCCAAGATTTCATCGTGCCCAACATTGTATCCAAGATTTGTCTTGTTTGATAAATAATTGTAGATTCTGGAGTATAAACAAGGTCGAAAACAGCCGAAAACAGCAATTTTGTCAAATTCAAGGGCACATAACTCTCGACTTTCTAGTCAGATCAGGCTGAAAATCAAACTCATCCGAGATCTTATGATATCCAACATTGTGTCCAAGATTTGTCTTAATTGATAAATAATAGTAGATTATAGAGTGTAAACAATGTCAAAAACAGCCGAAAATGGCAATTTTATCAAATTCAAGGGCACATAACTCTCCATTTTTTTATCAGATTGGACTGAAAATCAAACTTATCCAAGATCTTATGGTCTCAAACATTGTGTTCAAGTTTTGTCTTAATTGATAAATAATAGTAGATTATAGAGTGTAAACAATGTCAAAAACAGCCGAAATCTGCAATTTTATCACATTCAAGGGCACAAAACTCTCACCTTTCTGGTCAGATCAGACTGAAAATCAAACTCATATGAGATCTTATGGTCTCCAACCTTGTGTCCAAAATTTGTCTTGATTGGTCAAAAATTGTAGATTCTAGAGTGTAAATAAGGTCAAAAACAGTCAAAAACGGCAATTTTGTCAAATTCAAGGGCTCATAACTCTCATCTTTCTGATCAGATAAGACTGAAAATCAAACTCATCCCAGATCTTATGATCCCCAATATTGTGTCCAAGTTTTGGATTGATTGATCAATAATTGTAGATTCTAGAGTGTAAACATCGTCGAAAACAGCCAAAAATGACAATTTTGTCAAATTCAAGGGCAAGTAACTCTCGACTTTCTGATCAGATCAGACTGAAAATCATACTCATCTGAGATCTCATGGTCCCAAACATTGTGTCAAAGTTTTGTCTTGATTGATGAATAATTGTAGATTCTAGAGTGTAAACAAGGTCAAAAACAGCCGAAAATGGCAATTTTGTCAAATTCAAGGGCACATAACTCTTGTCTTTCTGGTCAGATCAGACTGAAAATCGAACTCATCCGAGATCTTATGGTCTGCAATGTTATGTCCAAGATTTGTCTTGATTGATCAATAATTGTAGATGCTAGAGTGTAAACAATGTCAAAACTAAGTATTTTTCGCATTCAAGGGCAGATAACTCCTGACTTTCTAGTTCGATCTGACCCATAATCGAACTCATCCGAGATCTTATGGCCATACATGTTTTGACCAAGTTTGGTCAAGATTGGCTTATATTTGTAGATGCTAGAGTGTAAACACGAAATTGTGGACGGACAGACAGACGGACAGACAGACAGACAGACGGACGACGGACAAAAAGTGACCACAATAGCTCACCTTGAGCACTTCGTGCTCAGGTGAGCTAAAAACATGGTGGGAAATGAAGAAATTGCTTGTCACAAGCAATTTCTTCATTTTCCACGATGTTTTCCAAAGTCTTTGTCTCTTGGGGAGTCAAAAAGAGTCACTGTGTGGTAATGGGTTAAATGTGCAGTCTGATCTTATTCTATCCTGCCTGCCTCTTCTTAGTCCTTACCTCTTTCAATTTCACAAACAACGCCTGGGACTCCATATCTGGCGAGATATCTTCACTACTGCTTTCTTGTAAAGCAGAAAAGGTGCACAGTGAAAAAAACATTGGATCAAAATGATTCCTTACTCTCTTTTTTGGCAATAGATATAATATTACAAATGCTTTGGCAAGCAGCGTAGAACAAGATCAGCCTGCACATATATGTGCAGTCTGATCTTATTCTACACTGCCTGCAAGTGTTCAGAGCAATAGATAGGAGTGAAGGCACTATTTTTTTTACTTTAAATCCAAACCTATGTTGTGTTTGCTCTTTTGAATTGTCTCGAAGACAATTCCAGTGATTATCAACAACATGGGATTTGATGAATGATAAATGAAACATTGCATTTTGAAAAGCATTTACTCTCCTTAATTATCTGCAATTTTGTAGTGTTTCCTCTTACCTCTTTCAATTTAACAAATAAGGCCTGGGACTCCATATCTGGTGAGATATCTTCACTACTACTTTCTTGTAGATCAAACACTTCCACTACAGGCTTGCTGCCTCCTTCCTCAGGGGAGCTAACTGAGTTATCAGTGTCCACTCCAGATGGCATGGACATGGGAGTAGCCTCCCCTGCCTGATACTCTTCAGAAAATTGACCTTCAGAAATCTCCTTTTCTTCTGCTTCTTCAACTTCGTCTTCGAGACTTGATTCGTCCAAATCCTGAAAAGAATTAGATTTGAATGAGATCTAGCACCATTCTTAACCCATTCCAAAATAACGAAACTTTTTAATGTTCTACTAAAGTCTTTGGAAAACATTGTGGAAAAGGAGGAAATTGCTTATGACAAGCAATATCTCCATTTCCCACAATATTTTCAACCAAGAAAGACCAAAAAATGTAAAATTTCTTTCATCTGAAATCGTCGCCTAAAACATCTTAGAAAGAAGACAAGCTAAAATTCGAAGTCTAGTTATGGGTTAAACAAGAGCTTTGCCTGAATGGTGCATATACTAAAGAAAGTGAAATTGTCAGAGATATTGGACATTTTTTTTTAATTCAAGGGTGTTTCATTGAAGAATGACAAGAATTATCTGAATTCCAAAAGCAGTATGCATGACTACATGCCCTGGAAAAGGGGCTGAGTATGAAGCACTTACGACATTTTCTTCTTCCTTTTCCAACTGTTCATGAGCATCATGGTGTAAATGTTTATGGTGCTCCTTTTCTAGCACTTCATCTCGCGGTTGTATAGACTCTTGTAGACGTTCTTGCTCTTGTCGTCGTAACTCGTCACGCTTTCTGTCTAACTCCAGCGACTGTTGTATAAGGCGCGCTACTTCACTCTTACTTGGGTCTTTCTCTCTTCCTATCATAAAACTGCAAAGAGAAGAGAAGAATTTCACTTAACTCATTCCCAAACAGGGGAAGTTTAGGGTGGTCCAATTCAAAAGCTGCTGCAGACAGCCAATTTTACGTTAATGAATATAGACTTTGTGTGCAATTTAGCAAAGAAAATATTGAGGCAAAAGGAGAAAATGCTGGTTATCAGCATTTTCTTCTTTTGCTTCAATGTTTTCTCAAGCATTTTCAGCCAGGGACGTCAAATCAAGGTCTTGTTTGGGAGAGGGATAATTAACTATAATATTCAACCCTGATGAAATGTTCCTTTCCACATTGAAGACATCAGCATAATGAGAAAATGGGTGTAAATGACTGTGGATTTTGTGACCATGAATATCAGCATTTTTTTCTTTTCCCTCAAAATTTTCTGAAACTCTCTCTCTTTCAGGGACGTCACCTTTAGGCAAGGGTTTATTATAATGTACAATTTTCTGTGTTATCAGATTTTTCTTTTTTTGCATCCATATTTTCCAAAGTCTATTCTCTCATGGTCGTCAAAATCCAGCCTTGTTAAGTCTTTACCAAACGTAATTAATTTAGACAGGTCTAAATTCAAAGGTTTTGCAGACAACAATTGCAAGTGCCTGAAATAATACAGTTTTTGATAATTTGTGTAGAAAACATTGTGGGAAATGAGGAAAATGCTAGTCACAAGCAATTCTTTCATTTTCCTCAATGTTTTCCAAAGCCTTTTTCTTGTCATATGTCAAAATGCATCACAGTTGTGTGGTAATGAGTTTAGGAAATGGTTAATAAATCACCCCTCTACAACCCAACATGTCCATTATATTTAATCCACAACTTTTTCTTTAAAAAGCCTTAACTTTTTTAACAAGAAGATATGGAAAACATCTAAAGAAAAGAATCAAATTCTTTCAGCAATGTATTCTTTTTGCTCATTATTTTGGGCGTAGCAGTCAGTAAAGCAACAAGTTTTTGGCATGTGGACTGCTTTCAAATTCAAACAGTAAAAGATATTGCAGTGTGGGATAGGTTAAACCCATAATCAGATGGCAAAGTTTTAGACATGTCCAAAGTCTGTAGATGACGTAAATTCAAGTGAATGGAATTTCAAGCTGTTTGGTGGTCTTTTTTGGTAGAAAACATTTTGGGAAATGAAGAAATTGCTTGTGAAAGCAGTTTCTTCATTTTCTAAGTTTTCAAAAGCCTCTATCTTGTTGGCAAAATGCGTCATTATGTGGGGTGGGAATGTGTTAACCCTTTTGCAAACAAGACCTTCTTTTGACATCCTTGATAAGAAATGCTTTTGAAAACATTCAGGCAAAAGAAGAAACTGCTGATAACCAGCAGTTTCTCCTTTTGTCTCAATATTTTCTGTGATGTATTATACATAAATCCCTTCTTTAGCAACATGCATTTTGATTGCTGCATCAGTTTTCAAATGGGACAACCTTAAAATTTTGTCGTTTATGAAAGGGTTAACCTACCGTTAGTTTCTTCTTACAAAATAAATTCATTGTCTTTATATTAGACTTCAGTCAATGTAGTTAGATGATACAATTTTTGACAAGCTTGAATTAATTTGATCAAATTGCAGTAGACAAACAGAAAACTGGAATTCTATTAGCTTAAGTTATCTCGCTCTAAAGAATGCACCTCTCCTAACAGGAGTTTCATTATCAGAAGAAAACAAGATGTGTTTGTGAAAAACAAATGCCCCCGAAATGGCCATTTTTTTAAAATGTTAAGTTTTCGTAGAGTAAAGGGTTGATACGGGTTAATGGATGACCTTGAGGAAGGTCAAACTGCATGGAACAGATAGATATCATTGAAAGGAAGTTGCATACCAAATTTGAGCTTTGTATGTCAAATACTTTTGGAGAAAAGGCCAATGTTAAGTTTTCGGAGTAAAGTGTTAAGTTTTCGTAGAGTAAAGGGTTGATAAGGGTTAACAGATGACCTTGAGGAAGGTCAAATTGCATAGAACAGATAGGTATCATTGAAAGAAAGTTACATACCACATTTGAGCTTTGTATGTGGAATACTTTTGGAGAAAAGGCCAATGTTAAGTTTTCATGTTAAGTTTTCGGACAGACAGACGGACGGACAGACGGACATGAGTAATGCATTATGCCCCCGATCTCTCGATACGGGGGCATAATTAACCCATTACCAAACAGCAAAATTTCATACTGATACAAAATCAAATAATTTATTATGTTGCAGACAACAATTTCAAATGAATGAATTTTACATTTCTTTGTCTTTCTGGGTAAGAAACATTGTGGGAAATGTAGACACAAGCAATTTCTTCATTTCCCACTATGTTTTCTACCAAGAAATATCAAATAATGTAAAATTTCATTCACTTGAATTTACCGTATGGAATGCCTTTGAGTTTGGACAATTCTAAAAGTTTTGCCAGTTGGTAATGGGTTAAGAAATCAAATTGTATTAAAGTGTGAAAATTATAATTACTTGTCCTGTTGTATGTGTTGTCTATTTGGTGTTAATTCCTCCAGTGTTACACTAACAGGTATCACAGATTCTTCCACAGACGCACTTTCAGGAACAACTTGGTCTTCGATATTTATCACAGAAGGTTCACTAACATCAGCTAGTACTTGATTGTTTGATATATCACTGTTAATTTTGTCATTGTTTTTAATTGCTTTAGAAGATACTTCAATATCATCTACATCATTGTTATTACTGCTAATTTTCTTTTTGTCTTTATTTTTAAATTTGTTTTCATTTTTCTTGCTAATTTTGTTTCTGTTTTTATTTGCTTTGGAAGATGCCTTAGAATTATTATCATCATCCTCATTACTATCACTTGAGTCTGAACTGCTTGAACTACTAGAACTGCTAGATGAATCTTTGGAAGTCAGTGTTATTTCACTTGGCTTTGCAGTCTCAATATCATTATCTTTGTCACATGTATTTACTTTGGTTAAATGTTCAATAGATTCACTCAAATCCTGATCTTTTTCTAACAAATCTTCATGGTTTTCTTTTAAATTGTTTTCCTCTTTTTCTGGCAAACTCTCACAAGATTGACATAGTTCCTTATCATTTGTATGTTCACAATCTGTATCAATATATGTGCTACTCTGCCTCTCATGATAATGTTTCCTCACATCACCATTTTGAATATCATCTTCTATTATGTCTTCATATATTTCACCATCTTCAAAAGTTTCTGGACTAGCATCATCAATCAAATCCTCATAATTGACTGTTTGATACACATGGTCTTCATCAGCACCAGCATTCTCATAATCCACATCAACATTCATGTCATCAGAAGTGCTACTAGAGCTAGAAGAGCTGCTGGATTTCTTTCTTCTGACAATCTGTGGTTTCGTCTGACCTTGAATAATGTTTTGTAACAAATAATCCTCGACATCTGCATCTTCTATCTGTCCTGTATATACAGCAGCTTCATCTGGTACAGGCTCAAGGACTATATCCTTCAAATCTCTAGGGACTAGATACTCATCTGTGTTTAAATCATCATAAAATATTTGGTCTTGATCGAGTGTATCAGGGTAACTTTCAAGGGGCATGACTACAGCAGGTTCTGATTTGTCAAGGTCATTGTCTACGAGTACAACATCTTTAGAGTCACTGATGTCTTGATTTTGTAATAAAGGTTTATCTACTGGCCCATCCGGTATCACAAAGACTTGTATATCTATAGGTTCAGGGTTGAAACCGATGTCTAAAATATTGTAAGGAAGTTCACTGCCTTTCACATTCATATCATCATATTCAGTTTTAATCATGTAACATTCAGGCAAAAGATATATCTTATCTTCAACATCTTTTTTGTCACTTGTATACAAGTCATCTGATGAGTATACCCTCTGCATTTTGTCATTAATGTCCCCTTCTTTATCCTCTTCTTCTTTATCATTTTCGTCTTTCTCACTATCAGATGTTACAACTGTTTCTAGTAATGGAGCTTTGAATGGTTGCGAGTCTTCAATGACTATCTTCAACAAGTCATCTTCTTGATCCTCATTTATAATATCATCTTTCATATCTTGGTCAGATTCAGATGAACTACTTGAATATGATGTTGATGATCTTCTTGAATCTTGTTTCTCTTCCAATTTATCAAAGTCATCAATTTGTGGATGATCTTTGTCAGAATCATCTCCATCCTCTTCTTTGTCTTTCTCAATATCATTTTGATTCTCTATTAGGATAGCATCATCTTGATTTAGGTCGGGTTCTGGTTCCGATGTATCACAAGGAGAATCTGTAGAGATGGAATTCTCTGTATCAATCTTGTTCTGGTCTCCTTTTGCAGTTGCTGAAGATTTTACAGGTATTTCCTCAACAAGTTGATGAGTTGCCCTGAATGTTTCTTCAATGTCTGACAGAACCACATTTTCATCTATTTCAGAATCATTGGCACTAGATGTTGATGTAGAAGAACCCATCTTTTCAATTGTAGAATCAATTGTTTCATTTTCAATTGGAATATCAAGAGAATCTGGATCTGTTTTCTTGTCCTCTTTAACAACAGCTTCATTTTGTTCTGATTCTGATGAGCTACTAGAAGATGAGGATGAGGTTGATGATGACCTTGACCTTGGTTTCTCTGATTTCACATTTGAATCATCAATTTGTGGATAATCCCTGTCTAATTTGTAATCTTCTTGGTCAATTTCTGATTCGGAAGTATTACATGGAGGTTTGGAGAAGAGGTCATTAGAAGTTGATACAGCAGAACCTCTCTTTGCAATTCTAGAATCAATTGGTTCACTTTCAATTTGATTATCAAGAGGATCTGGGTCTGAATTCTTGTCTTCCTTATCATTGGTTTCTTTCTGTTCTGAGTCTGATGAGTCACTAGATGAAGATGAGGAGGACGAAGATTGCCTTGACCTTGGTTTCTCTGATAATTCATTTAAACCATCCATTTGTGGATGTTCCTTTACAGATTTATCATCTCCAGCTTCTTGGTCATTCTTATTTTCTTTGTCCAGCAAGTTACTTAAATCACCAAAACATGGATGATCCTTTTCTGATTTGCCATCTTCACTTTCTTGCTCAATTTCTGGTTTAGAAGCATAACATGGAGAAGGTGTGGAGATGGGTTTCTCAATATCTTTATTGTTATCATGAATCATAATTCCTGTTGGAATGACAGTTGTATCTTGAGGTTCCTGTACTGCAAGACTAGGACAGGTTCCCTCAACATCAGAAATGACCTCTTTCTTGTCTTCTTCGGAATCACTAGCACTAGATGATGATGATGATGATGATGATGATGAAGGTCTCCTTTCTTCAACTTCAACTACTGAAGGTCTTCTTTCTACAACCTTAGGATCTATTGGTTCTTTTTCATCATGGTGATCAATACCATCCTTTATTATTATAAATTCACCCTCTTCCTCAATTAGCTCTTTATCAGGATCAAGAGGTGTATTCCAAGCTTCATCTTGGTCAGATTCACTATCACTTGATGAGGATGAGGATGACGATGATGAAGAAGTTGACAGCCTTTTATAATCAATTTCCTGAATCTGGTTCACCATATCATCTTTTTCTTCTTGGTTCTTAAGGCTGGGTACATCTGACTCCTTTACTGAATCTTGTGACTGTTCAATATAAGAGGTAGGATTGGTAGCAATAGATCCTATTGCAAGTGGAATGCCAACATCTGCCTCTTTTGGTAAGGTTACAATATCATGTGCCACATCAATATCAGGTTTAGTTTCAGCAGCAGGGTCCACAATTTTAGCTTTACCTGTAACTGCAGGCTCTAAAGAATCATGCTTCATATCCGAATAATCCATTTTTAGTGATTCCTCAATGTGTTCTTTCACAGTTAATTCTATATTTGGTATTTCTTTCAAAATTTCTTTACTGCAGGTCTCAATGAATTCTTTCTCATCAAAACTTTTGTCTGAATTTCTTGATGTTACTTGGTTGGTCATTTTACTATCATCATTTTCTTCCTCTGAATCTGAAGAGGATGATGAAGAGGATGATGAAGAGGATGATGAAGAGGATGATGATGATCTTTTTTCTAATACAGCTGGTGCTTCTATGATCAGTTCATTTGTAACATCTTTAGGAAGTTTATTTGTTGCCAGTTTATCTAAGTCCTTAGAGCTTGGCATTTTGGAATCAATATCAGGTTGTTTTTCATGATGTATGCTAACTGGATCAACTGATAAAGTCATTTCAACACCATGCACTAATTCACCTAGATGCTGCTGATCTGGTACATTTATATCAACCATTGTATCATCTTTCTCTAGTATAACATAATTGTCAGAGGCTGGAATCTCTAAATCATCATCATTCTTTAATGACGGCTCACATGTGTCATAAATAACATCCTCACCATTATCATCTTTTTGAAGGGTCTCATATTTGTTATCAGACTTATATACTGCTTCTTCAGCCTCTGAGTCATTGCTTTCACTATCAGCATGGTACCCTTTTTCTTGTCTCTTATTTTCTGTTCCTTTATTCTCTTCCTTTTCCTCATTACTGTTGTTTTCCATATCAAGTCCCTTAACTTTGGAACCTTTTGTGCTGCTTTTACTATCGGTACTTTTAAAACTACCGTCAGAGCTTGAGTTATCAGAATCAGAAGATCCTGAATGAGTTTTCTTTTTGCGCTGCTTTTGCCTTTTGTCACTTTTTGGACTTTGTTTGTCACTACATGAGGTACTAGATTCAGATTTATCTGGGGACTGAAATTTCTCTTTTGCAATATTTTCAACCTCATCCGTTGGTAAATGATGTAAGATATCTGGTTTTATTATTGGCACACTGTCTTTATCTGCATTCATGTTTTCTGAATATTGTGGGTCTGAATCAAACCTAATTTCTTCTGCATTATTGATTTTAGAAGAAAAATTTAAAGGGTTTATTTCAAATTCTAAATCAATGCCAGGCTTAGTAATATCAACTGTTGACATCTCACTTGGCAAACCTGAGACAGATGCTTCTAATTGACTAGATTCATTATCCTTGGATTTTCTAATTGGAGAGGATTGCTTCCTATCAACATATACATAGTCTTTATCACTTGAAAGCTGTAAAATATCATCTTCAAAATCTGTGCTGTCAATACTGTCTTTCATAAACATCACATTGTTGCCTAAGTCAACACCAATAGAGGCATATATTTTGATATCTCTATCTTCCTCTGGTTTTCCCTCAACATCAAGTGCTAAATCATCATTTTTATCCAAACTATCTTGACTCTCTGTAGTATTTGAAGACTTGTCACTCCCAGTTGATATCTTCCTGTCCTCCTGCTTATCATTACTTATAGCAGAAGAATGGGATGTATCACTGTCCTTGGATGAATCATTTTCTTTCTTTTTATGCTCATCTTTGTCACTGTCATCAGATTCATTTTGACTAGATTCTGAACTTGAATCCGAACATTTCTCCTTTTTCTTCTTTCTCTTTTTTTGCTTTTTCACTTCCTTTTCTTGACTTTCATTTGATTGTATAACAGCCTGCTCTGTGTCTTTGTTCTGAATTTCAACATTACTTTTCTTAGTATCTTTGTCATGATTTACCAAGTTTATAGGCAACTGTTTAGATTCTCCATTTTGGAAAAGTGTTGGTTCATTCAAGGTGACTTTAAAGACAATTTGATTTTCTACAGCAGATTTTGGTATTTTTGTCTCAACACAAGGCAATTTTGCTTCAACTGCATTGATTTGTTCAGTTGAGATCAATGGTTCTTCAGCAGGTGGTAAATTATCTTCAAGTACTTCATTTTTATCCTTTTCTTCTTGTTGATTTTCATTATCGGTGTTAGCTACTTCATTTTCACTATCATGGTTATCCATTTCTTTTTCTATATCCTTAATAATGGTTTCAAGTCCTTCTTTCAGGTCTAACTGTTTTATCTCAGCTGAGGCATTTCTTGGAGATTTTCCATTTTCCTCTTCACTTGAAGACTGATTGCCACTCGATTCAGATATGTCCTTTTCCCCTTTCAAATCACTAATTGACTCTTTGCTTTTGTCATCTTCCTTTATTAATACAGGACCCTCTGCTACTTTCTTAGGTTTAGTGGAGCTGAATATTGAACTGCATTTCTTGATTGTATTTTCTTTATCAATGTGATATTTACTGCTTACATCTGACACATCTGTTTCCAGCTGCATTGAGAATTGAACAGGAGTATTGACTTCAAAAAATGCTTCTTCTACAATTTCCTTTTCTTGCATGCATTCACTTTTGTCTTGACTTACAATTTCTGTTGTATCCTCAGGCGTAGATTTTTCAAGAGATTCTGTGTCAGTAGTACTTTCCTTTTCAACTACAGATTTAACAACATTATAGAGACTTGATGTTGGTTTGTCATCTTTTTCTGTTTCTTTTGAATCAGTACACTTTGTCTCCAAAGCATGATTGGAGGCATTGTTGTCAGTATTTGATGTATTGTCATCCTCCTTTGGTCTTTTAAAACTACCAATCAGGGATAAAAGGGACCTTCTTCCCCCTCTAATTGGACGATGAGATTCTGTTGAACTAATTTTGTCATCAGATTCTTGTGCAGACATTGGTAAAACTGAGACAGGAACTTTATTCAGGCTGTTATGCAGAATTAAAGGCTTTGTTGCTAACTTTAAACTATTCTGTCTTTCTATTTCTTTTTCTTTCTTCTCCGCAATTTTCTCTTCATCAGATTTCTGTGCGACAACTGGCCGAACCTTAACTTCAAATGAGTCATTTCGCTTCAATTTTGGAGAAGGCGGCATCTGAGATTGATCACTCCATACATTTCTATCTCTATCTCCAGAACTGCTTCTTGATCTGGTTGGTGATGATAATGAAAGGCTTCTTTTTGGTGAGCTCTGCTTCTTTAGGGAATCCTGTCGCTTTATTTCCTCTTTGTCATCATTTTTTTCTGAAGGCTCACTTTCATTTAGCTTTTCCTCCACTGGTTTAACATTCAGATTGATTTTACTGAGACTTTTTCTGCTGGATCTAGTCGGAGGTAGTGGAGGCTTTGAGGCATCCTTGGTTTCTTCCTCATATTTCACTTCTAGAGATAGAGGTCTGATGGGTAATTTGACATTATTATTCTTTGATCTAAGTTTTACAATAGGCCGTTGTGAGAAAATAGCAGATGGTGTTATTTCCTTCGTTGGTTTGTCTTCAGAACTTTCTGAATTTGATTCATCTTTCTCAACAAAACTACTATCTTCCTCCTTATCAGCCCAAATATTTCTTGAAAATCTCTCTTTCCCATCAAAGCTTTTTTCTGATCCAGTGTCAGAGTCAGATCTCGAGAACCTTGTTTTGTACTTATCTTCAACAGTTGGCGACTTTCTTTCTGATATCTTCCTAACATATTCTGCAACAGAGCCTGGTGCTGGTTTTTCTGGTAAAATCTTCGCAAGCTTGGCCATGTGAGTGTCTTTAGCTTCCTGAACAGTAACTTTAGCTTCATTAACAGAATCTTCTGATGACAAAAATGGTGAATTTAAAGATATCCTTTTCTTTGGTACAGTTTTTGGTTCAGTCACACTTTCTTCTGATGACAAAAATGGCGATGTTATTGAGATTCTTTTCTTAGGGACTGTTTCAGTTGATGTCTTCCTTGGCAGATCTGAACTTGTGAAAGATCTTCTGTTCCATAATTTCATTTTAGTTGCAAAATCCACATTTTTCTCATCTGTTTTCATTTCAGACTCGTCATCAAATTTCTTTTTAGTTGGTCTTGTAGAATTTTGTAATATTTGGAACATTGCTTGCCGTCGCTCTTTAGCCGCTTCTTGTGAAATGTCAGGAGTAGGAGGTGGAGTGCCTGGAGTCTCAAATTCTTTATTTTCACTCTGATCCAGTTCTTGTCTTTGGTCATCAAGAATTTTAAGGGTCACCTTTTCTGCCATTTTCTTTGACATTATTGCAGCCCTTTTCAAGAGATCTTTATCAATTTCAGCAAAAGATTTTTCTTTTATTTTAGCCTCCGGAATGTCTGTGGAATCACCTTCAGATGAAATTGGAGCACAAAGTTGAAGAGAAACCTCTTTGGCAATGTTTCCATTAGAATCAGAAAGTTTTGTTGACCAATCAAGTTTAACCTCTCCCATCTTTACAGGAACTGCTTTGGCTTCAGATGATAGGCCTTCCTCTTCTTGGTCAATTATTTTTTCAGAATTTGATTTACATTCAACTCCATTTTTGGTTTTGTCAATCATACAAGTTACTGTATTGCTTTTATCATCACTAAGCATGTTATTTGAATCACAAATTTCATTTTCACCTTTTGGCAGAATTTCTTCATTTGTAGACCTATCTTCTAGAGATGTTGCATCAACTTTATCTTCATTGCTTTCGGCATCTTCATTTTCTTCATTGCAAATTTTATCTTCAGTAGCTTTTACAGAATCAATTCCATTTTCATGTTGAACTTTTAATGGCGTAGAATTCAATTGGGAAATATTGGATGCCACAAGCTCATCATTTTCAACAGGTGTATCTTCTTTAACAACATTCTGGTCTTCACAAACTACAAATTCCAAACTTTCCTCTGTGAGCTTATCATCCCTCAGATCACTTGCTTTCACTATCTTTTCATCATTCTCATTTTCTTCCTGTGTTTTGATAGATTTGGATTCAGGTTCTTCAGTTGGAACAGCTGTTTCTGTCTTTTCTATTGATTGACCATCATCATATTTGGGAATAACAACATTCTCTTCAACCATTTTATCAACTGACATATCTCCTTCTAAATCATTTTCTCTACTTACAGTATGACTAATGTTGACATCTTCTTTGTTTAAATCTTTATATTGGGATGGTGATTCTGTGGCCATTTCTTGAAGTTGAATGGAAGAAGGAACTATTTGCTTAACTTCTACATTCGAGTTTCCTTCAATCTCTAAAGCTGTTGTATCAGCATGACTAGATTCTAGCTCTACTTTGTCTCCATTCAGTTGCTTGTCTTCATATTCTTGTTCATGTGTTTTATCTGGCATCTGAATAACAGCTTCAATTGTGGAGACTGGTTGAACATTTTCAGCTACTAGTACTATGGAGTCAATCTTTTCACTTTCATGTTTAAAACTGTCTTCCTGATCAGGAATTTTATTAGGAGTTTTCTCTTCTTTGAGCTTGATGTTGATGTCTGGATTAGATGTTTCATACAATGCTGTCTCAAATCCTGGAACTTCATCCTTCATAGCTTCATTAGGCATCTGTTCTGAAGTTGAAGGATCATTTGCTTCAGTCGAAGAGTCTATGTTTACCATTTTATTGGTCAAGATTTCATTTTGATTTTCTGCTGGAACATTTTCAGCATTGTTTTCAATTGGTTCATTACTTGTTTCTCTCTGAATGTCTGTTTCCTTATTCTTTTTGTCATTGTAGTGACGTGATTCATCATTTGATAATTCATCTAAAACATTCTTGTACTCCTGTACTAGCTCATTTGGCTCTAGATCACTTTCATCTTCCACCTGTGTCACAGGTTCAATTGTGCTATCAGATAATTGTGTATCTGGGGTGCTACACACAATTTCTCTAGTAGATGAAACTACAAAGTCATCAAAATGGTATTCAAATTGGTCTGGTACATTAACCAGGTTAGGAGGACCAACTGAAGGCAAGGCTGGTGGTGGTGGACTCTCTTTACCTGACAAACCATCACTAGAAACTGAAGAGGGAGATATTCTTCCATCATCCATTGTTTGTATTCCATCTGGTTGATCAAGTACGTTTGTTTCCGATTCCACAGCCGTGAATTCTGGATCTGCCTTTTCTGCACTCTCTGAGATCAATTCATTTTCTGGACTTTCTGACTGGATTTCATTGGTATTAGTTTCATCATCATCTTGTAGCTCCCCTTGTATTTTCAAATCCAAATCAACTTCTTGAACAACAGCTTTAACATCTGCTTCAGATTCAAGTATATCCGGATTTGACTTCATTTCTTTGAAAACATGATTCACAATATCTGTTGCCATATCATCTGCATATGACTGTTCAGCGTCAGCCCTATCTGGCAGTGAGTCTGTTCTGTCTTCACTTTTGTCGAAAGCAACATCAGTATTCAAATTAGCAAGAATCCCATTTTTATCACTTATTGATTGATCAGCAGCCATTCTATTTTCAGGTTCTTGAAATTGTTCTAAAGAGTCATTCCTGGGTAGTTTATCATAAATGATAGTTTCTACTGTGTTGACGGTTTCAGGTTGATAAATTTGATCTACACCTTCCTTTTGGTCATCAGGCTCAATATTATTAACAGCTATTTCTGAAGCAACACTGTTGTCTGTCCTTGAATTAGATTCTTTCTTAAGCTCTGTCTTTCCAGGTTCTTGCTCAGAAGTGTTCTCATCATTCTGTTGGGAAATAGGTCGAATGATATCACAAACTGTATTAGTAGCATCAATAGTGTCTGCCTTTAAATCATTTTCTTTTCTAATACTTGTCTGATCAATTTCTGGTTCATGAATTTGGCCATCACCTTCCATTTGGACAATGGAATTAACAATATTATCCTCTACTTGCTGTATACTGTCCTCATCATCTGCTTTTACCATCAGTACTTCTTCATCTACACTTTTAACAGGAGATGCTTCAACCATTTGTCCTACATTGTTGCTTTGGGCGGTAGGGTCTACAGTTTTAGTATCTTCATGCAACCCAGAGGGACTTTTTGTTGACACAACACCATCTTTTTCAAGTGCTGGTTTGATAGAATCATATTCACTAATTTGCTCCTCATCAGTTTTAACAGGAGATGCTTCACAAATTTGTTCTACATTCTTGCTTTGGATAGTAGGCTCTAAATTTTCCTTTGACCCAGAGGGAGTTTCTGTTATCACAATATCATCTTTTTCAAGCATTGGTTTGATTGAATCATATTCATGAATTTGCTCATCTTCACTTTTAACAGAAGTTGTTTCATATATTTGTTCTAAGTTCTTCCTTTTGGCAGTAGTGTCTACAGTATTCGTATTTCCATTTGACTCAGGAGTTTTTGTTGTAACAATACTATCTTCTGTTTCAAGTGCTGGTTTGATGGAATCATATTCATGAATTTGGTCTTCTTCACTTTTAACAGAAGTTGGTTCATATATTTGTTCTATGTTCTTCCTTTGGGCAGTAGTGTCTACAGTATTCGTATTTCCATTTGACTCAGGAGTTTTTGTTGTCACAATACTATCTTCTGTTTCAAGGGCTGGTTTGATAGAATCATATTCATGAATTTGCTCATCTTCACTATTGACTGAAGATGCTTCACAAATTTGTTCCACATTGTTGCTTTGGGCAGTAGGGTCTTTAATATCAGTATTTTCATTTGACTCAGGAGTTTTTGTTAGCACCATGCCATCTTCTTTTTCAACTGCTGGTTTGATAGAATCATATTCATGAATTGGTTCGTTTTCATCCACCTGATCAATAGGTTTACTTTCATTCTCAACTGGCATATTTTCAGTCTTGATATCAGATAATTTCTCAAACTCAGGTTTCACAGAATCCTCTTCACAAATTTGTTTGTTATCACCGTCTGCTTGGTCAATAGGTTCTGTGTCTTTATTATTTGTATCTGAAGAGTCCTCTCTGTATGACTCAATATCTTTGTCCAGCTCAGGTATAACAGGGCTAGTCTCATTACTTTGCACATCATCATCCTTCGGGTCAGCAGGCTGGATGGCATAATGAATGGTATTGGTGGGCTTCTCGTCAGCTGTTGCAATATCATCCTGTTTCTCTAATTCAAGTTTAGGGGAATCAGTCTCATTTTGTTGCTGAATACTGTCCAGAGTGTCATTCAATTTTCCCTTAACTAATTCTATGTCTTCAATTTTGTCTGGTTTTAAATCATTGTCTTTTTCATTGTCATCTGAAGCAGTATTGTTGTTCACAGCAGTATCAGGGTCTAATTCTTTTTCATCACTTTCTTTAACTATGACAACATCTGCAAGCTGAATGTCACCTTTGTTTAGCTCTATATTCAACATATCAACAGTCTCTTTTATAGGTGAAGCAGGTTTATGATCTTGTTTGTTGTCAACTGATTCTGTGTCTAGAGATACTTCATCAGCATGTCCACTTGTTTGTGGTTCTGACTTGTTAGTGGGTATCATAATCTCATTTTCAAGTTTATCTTCAGTATTGGATATTTCTGCTGGATCTGAGCTCACATCTTTTTCTTGAACTTTCAAAGCAGTTTCCTTGTCATCAGCATCCTCATCATTTGCATTCTGTAATGAATTCTCAGACTGCTTTACATTATGTTTCACTCCATCAGAATCATCTTTAGTATCCACTGTAATGGTAGAGTCTAAAGGGTTGTTGTCAACTGATTCTGTGTCTAGAGATACTTCATCAGCATGTCCACTTGTTTGTGGTTCTGACTTGTTAGTGGGTATCACAATCTCAAATTCAAGTTTATCTTCAGTATTGGATATCTCTGGTGAATCTGAGCTCACATCTTTTTCTTGAATTTTAAAAGCAGTTTCCTTGTCATCAGCATCCTCATCATTTGCATTCTGTAATGAATTCTCAGACAGCTTTACATCATGTTTCACTCCATCAGAATCATCTTTAGTATCCAATGTAATGGTAGAATCTAATGGGTTTTCTGTTTCAGTTAAAGATTCCCCTGTTTGGTTGAGGGTACTGTTTGGCTCTAAGCTCTCTAGATCTAAAGTATTATTCAACATAGTGTTGGTAAAGCATCCACTGTCAGTAAGACTATCATCTTGTCTGCTGTCTCCCTCCTCTATACTGTCCTCTGGTTCAAGGTGTTTTGCTTGAGATTTCTTATTGCACAACACCTCATCAGCATCCCCATGATCTTCATTCAGTGATTCTTTTACATCATCTCCTTGAATGTCAGATTGGTTCAAGTTTTTGGTATCAGATTGATTCGGGTCTTTGGAAGAATCTTCCTCAGTTTTTTCATTATCTTCACTGACTGTAGTGGCTGCTACTGCAGTGACACCAGCAAGTACCATTGCTTGTAGAACTACACCTTGTTTTGTAGTCTTTATATCATCAATACTCTCCTGGCATAAGTCCTTGTACGATTGCATACTTAGCATTGTGTCTTTGTAATTCTCTTTGTCTGTTTTTGTACTTTTATCCTCGGTATTTTCTTCATTACTTTCTATAACACTAACACTTCTTACAAATAAATCATCAATGTCACTGTCCTCATTTTCATCTTGATTTGTTTCTAACTCCTTCGGTAATGTTCCCTCTTCCAAATTGTTTATAGGTCCATTGTTATGGACTGTTTGTTTTTCCTGAGATTCATTTTTAGTTTGACTATCTTTTGGTTTATCACTTTCGGTACACTTAGATCCATTTATTTCACTATTTTTGTCTTTTTTCTGAGTTACATTTTCTGTTTGTTTCTGTTTTAAGTCTTTCACTTTGTCGGTCCAGTTTTCCGGTATTGGTGGAGGATCATGCATTGGTTTGTCTTGAAAAACTTCATAGAAAGAGGAGACATATGTCGCAATACTGTATCTATCGGGGCAGTCCATCTGCACCATATCAGACGGATCCAAGAGTCTCGTGATATTATACTCCTTTTCCATCACTGAATATGCTAGATCATTGTTATAAAACACATTGTCCGGTGATAACGAATAAAAGTCAATTAGATCTGGACGGAATCGATTTATAATGGCACAGAATGCGAGTCCATCCTTCCATGAGGACGTCATGTCCAATAGTTCAACACCAGCATATCCCTCCGTCACTTTTAGACACCAACGAAACAGTCCACGAATCTTTCCAGGCATTGTGAATTGTCAGGTTATACTCCTTAAATCAGGAATAATCCAGCTTTCAATAGATCACTTAACTTCCTGAATCTAGTCTATAATTTTTCCATTTTCTGTTCCTAACATTGACAGAACCATCTTTATTGTGCTTACAATTACTAATCAATTACTTCACAAACAATCTCTGATTTTAACATCACCAGAAGAGAAAGACTAAGAAAACATTGAAAGAAAAGAAGAAAATGCTGACTCAGCATTTTCTCCTTTTCGTTCAATATTTTCCTAGAAAAAATCTCCTATTCTGCTTTTGGTAACCTTCATCATCACATCAAGTTTCTCACAGTTCAAGAAATTTTGCATTCAGATCTAGTTATATAATTTTATAAAGGAAATATTTGGTATGCTTTTCTTTATTTGAATGTTAATCGACTGTAGACAGTAAATGATCACAAACTCTATTTTTTTTCTATGAGCAAGCATCATACGGCCTAAGTTTACTCAATATTTCTTCAAATTGTTTTTTAATCCTTATCTAATTAAAATTTGCATTATTTCACAATAACAAATGATTCACTTTATCCATCCTAATTTTATGCCCTTGCAAACTTGAGAAAGACAGAGAAGTGAAAGTATTGTACATGATATGGGAACATAATTTGCCTGGTTTATTATTTGTTTACTTTATCCCTTTCCCAAACAATAATTTATTGATGGCTTTGATGATTTCTGTGATGAAGGTTTCCATAAGCATTGAGAAGAAATATGAAAATGTTGATTATCAACACTTTCTTTTTTTCCTCCCAAAGCTAACCATACTATAATACAAGCACTTCCCATAATAAGTAACATTGATTTTATTGAATGTATCAATCTGTTGGACAAGTCTAAAATTTTGCTGTTTAGTTTATTCTTTGTTTGCTTTATATTTTGTTTACTTTGATAACTTCTAAATTACTGCACAAACAAGGGCAGGGGCCCCGACACCCTTTTATGTGACCTGTTATCAAGAAAGTGAATTCCTTACAAAAACCCTTAATCTAACCCCGAACAAGACCAAGTTTTAATGTCCCTAATAGAGAAGGCTTAGGAAAACATTGAGGCAAAGTAACAAAAAAGCAGATAATCAGCAATTTCTCATTTTGCCTCAATATTTTTGGGGCTAAAATTTACACCAACTATATCTTTATCAACATTGATTTTGTTGTAAGCAGCAGCTTTCAGGTTGGACTACCCTAATAGTATAAGCAATTTTTTTCCATTTGTCTCAACATTTTCACAAGCCTTTTCTAAAAGGCAAGTCATATCCAGGTCTTATTTGGGCAAGATAATCCTATTTTTAAGGTTACCTGTTAAAAAACTTTTTTTTTGTCTTTAAGTTGTCCACATAGTTCAACATTTAGCAATAAATCAGATGAGAAGCAGACAAAATAATGACACTTTGTCACAATGACCTCAGACACAGAGAGGTTGACTGAGCAAAAGTGCATGCACATGCACCCCTAACCCTTTCCCACACAAGACTTAGTTGCTGATAATCAGCATTTCCATCTTTTGTTTCAATATTTTCTGTGTTATACATGTAGATAATAACATTTAGCAATAAATCAGATGAGAAGCAGACAGACTAATGACACTGTGTCACAATGACCTCAGACACAGAGAGGTTGACTGAGCAAAAGTGCACGCACATGTACCCGTAACCCTTTCCCACACAAGACTTTGTTGCTGATAATCAGCATTTTTTCAATATTTTCTATACAATGTAGATAAATATTTTGCAATAAATCAGATGAGGAGACAGACTAATGACACTTTGTCACAATGACCTCAGACTGAAGAGGTTGACCGAGCAAAAGTGCACGCACATGCACCCCTAACATTTACCTACACAAGGCTAGTTTTGATGTCCCTAATAGAAAAGGCTTGCAGCTGAGGACGCTACAAGAAAAGGCCGAGAAAAACATTGAGACACAAAAAGAAAATGCTGATAATCAGCATTTTCTTCTTTTGTCTCAATATTTTCTCTATCAACATCCATTTCCTCAGTACAGCTTTCAAATTATAACTATTTTTTGCTATTTAGTAAAATAAGGTTTCAATGGTGTACTTTCTTGGTGAAATCAAGATCAGCCTTTAGTCAAGCTGGCATGTCTAGACCATAAAAAATTTAACCCTTTCCCAAAGTACAAAAATCTTAATTTTTCCAATTAGAAATCTACTGCAGACGTCAAAATGGACGTTGATAAAGGCAGGATTTGTGTAAAATATAGCACATACTAGAAGACCTGAAGGTCTTGAGTCGCTCCACAGGCCTGAATTTCATGTAATATTTAATCCAAGTTTTGATTAGATTGTTCAATGCTTGTGTTTCATAGAGCTAAAAGAAAGTAGCCTAACAAAACTAGATTGTTCAAAATGTGTGGTTCTTGAAGCGAAGAAAGTAAAATTACATGTTTGCCATTTGAGAAAGGGTAAAAGGAAATGGGAGAACATTCTAGCTTAGGATGTCACAAGCAATTAAAATTTTCCTTCTTCCCAGCAGATCTAAATTAACAGAACATTGATTACTCCAAAATATTTCATATTTCTAAAAATAGATTTTGAGCTAAAAATAGATTCTGGGAAAACCCCTTTTCCAAAAATAATGCAAATGGCTGTCAAACCTGAATTTCTTGTAATATCAATTACAAGTTTTCACTAGATTTTTCAATACAGGTTGCTCTTAAAGCAATTATAAAGTAACTAGAAAGCTGAAAATACATTCATATAAGATCAATTAGTTACCAAGCTTTGCAACAGTCTTTATTAGAGTGAGTTTGGCTGTTAGAGTGAAAAAAAAAAAGTCATAATTAGCAATTTTGTCAAATTGAAAGGCATATAACTGATGATTTTATATTCCTATCTAGCTAAGAATCACACTAAAACAAGATCCTAACTTCACCTACATCTTGTTTAAGTTTTGACCTGACTATTCAATATTTGTGGGTGTAGAGTGTAAAATCAAAGTCGAAAACAACAATTTTGTCAAATTCAAGGGCAGATAAATCATGATTTAAGATTCATATGAAGCTGAAAATTACACCAACACAAGATCTTATGGCCAGTAAGATAATGTGAAAGTTTTATGTTAATTGGTGGATATTTATGGTTGTTTGAGTAAAAATAAGGTCAAAAATGGTAGTTTTGCCAATTTCAAGGGTACATAACTCAAGACGTAATATTCAGATCAAGCTGAAAATTGCACTCAGGCAAGATCTTATCAGCACCAACATTCTGACCAAGTTTTGTTTTGATTGATCAATATTTGTAGTGGCTAGAGTGAAAACAAGTGAAAACAGCCGTTTTTTTAATTCAAGGGCAGATTACTCCAGACTTTATGGTTCAATCAGAATTAATTGAAGGAATCTGATAGAGGACCACCTAAGGATCATTCCTGTGAAGTTTGATTGAAATCCATCCAGTGGTTTCTGAGGAGAAGATTTTTAAAGAAAAAGTTGACGACCGGACGCACGCACGCACGACGGACACAACGCCATGACAATAGCCCGCTGGCCTGAAGGCCAGTGGAGCTAAAAATATTGAGACAAAAAGAGAAACTGCTGGTAATCAGCAGTTTCTTCTTTTGTCTCAATGTTTTCCCAAGCCATTTCCATTAGGGACGTCAAAACCAGGTCTTGTTTGGGAAAGGGTTAATCATACTGCTTCTCACCAGGTTTGCTAATTTCTATCTACAGATTCTAAAAATATTCGTGCATTTGTAGCAAAAGTAGAGTGATCCCCATCATAGAAAGGGAAGGGCAAACAATGAAATTATCTGACAATTGAACTGCATGACTCAACAAAAGAATGTGAATATTTTGGTAATACAACTATTTCTACTTCTTTGTCAATGCTGATATCTGAATCCTTACATACCACTTTGACAGAGGCTTGTCCATTGGTTTGAATTAATTTAACACTTTCTCCTCTAAAACAATGGCATCTAATACAGTTATCAATAAAATCAAATATAATAGGGAGCAATTCAAGATCATTAACCCTTTCCAAAACAAGACCTGGTTTTGACGTCTTTAATAGGAAAGGCTTGGGAAAACATTGAAACAAAAGAAGAAACTGCTGATAACCAACAGTTTCTCCTTTTGTCCCAATATTTTCTGTGCCATATTTTACACAAATTATATCTTTAAGGTAGGAAGGGCCTAATTAAAAACACCACTTTCTAGCCGTACGAAATACATCAAATTACACACACTTGTAAATACACTTCACATAAGTTGATTCACCGTGCCAGATTTCAAGATAATGCTTCAAGAAGAAAGTAATTTACAAATATTATTTTACTCTATATTCATATGCAAGGGAGGTAATTTGGAACATTTTTGTTTAATATATCCATAAATATGCATTGATTCAAAATTCTAAACCGTGCAAAAGCTTATGTTTATATTTGGAATAGAAATGTAACACAGTTTAGGAATTACTAGCACTTTTCAAATTTCGCCGCTGGCTCTTTGGTGCTAATTAGGCCCTTCTTACCTTAATAACATCCATTTTGTCATTTGTGGCAGTTTTTTTAAGTGAATCACCTTAAACTTTTGTTGTTTGGGAAAGGATTAAGTCATTACCTTCAGAAGTCCATGTACTGATCCAGAGAGGGGGTGTAAGAGACTTGAAATTAAGGGTCTTAGAATAATTTAACCTTTTCAAATAATTAGGGATCTTGGTGACTTGATAGGGGTGGGGTATGTAATTGATATGCTACAATATGAGTATAAACCCTACCACATACCCCTTTCCTGTTTGATTTACCCAAAATTTGTGACTGATTCAAATTGTAAGGTATTTAAGATGGTAAAATTAATGATACTGAAAATTGAAGATATTTCAAAGAATAGAAAAGAGAGAAAAAGGAGAAAAGGGAGGTCATCAGCCCTATGTTCTTTTATCACTTATTGACCAATTATAAACCTTCCGGGTAATCAAAATGAGTCAATGATTGGGGAAGGGATAATTAGGGACCTCCATGACTTGATAGGGGTGGGGTAGGGTATGTAACTAAATACATGAGTAATCTGATACCCTGCCCCTTTTTGTTATATCAAACAAAGGGATTGATATTTTGTATCAACACTAATAAATGCTAAGAAGGATTTGGAAACTTTTACAACCAAATATCTTTTAATCACTTTACCATCATATCTTATAGTTTTCATAATTCAACAATTCTTTTCAGTTAGCTTTTTGGTCATTTGCAAAATTATATCTCTCAACATCATTTTTTTTACTAAATAAAATTTGATCCTAAGCAATTTCTATCAATTTAAGGATATCGAAGCTATATCTTGTTTGATTGATTAATTGAATGTGGTTTAACACTAATTCAGATAGTACTTCAGTCATATCTTAGATGCTGGAGCACATAAAAATGGATTCCTAGTATTCCGCTCTCCATGCAGTTCTACCCCAACATCCTATCTGAGCCTAAATTGTTCATAATACACTTGACCTTGTTTCAAAAAGGGCTAAAAGAGGGGCCAGGACCATGACCAATACAATAGCAGTATCATGTACAATACGAAGTATTGCAAGGACAATAGACAGATGAATAATCTACATAATCAGAGATGTGCATCATATCTCATCCCCCAATAGATGTGATTTGGGAAAACATTGAGAAAAAAGAGGACCATGATGGTCCTTAATCGCTCACCTGAACTGAGATTCACAAGGTGAGAAATTATAGCATCCTGTCCCATGATATCCAAAAGAGCATTATATTTTTCAATGGTCTTCATCCTTGTGACTAGACAAACATTCTGAACATGTTTCATGAAGATAGGACAAAAATTGTAGCATCTACATTACCAACAAGGATTTTGTCTTTAAGGCCCCTTTTCCATGACATCCAACAGAACATTCCCACTGTCAATAGGCTTAATCCTTGTGACTAGAGAAATAATCTGACTAAATTTCATGAATATTGAGCCAAAATTATTGTCTCTATAGCGCTAACAAGATTTTGTCATTAAGGCCCCTTTTCCCATGCTATACCATAGAACATTCCTATTTTCCTCAGAGTTCATCGGTGTGACTAGACAAACACAAGTTTCATGAAGATTGGACCAAAATTTTTGCCTCTAGAGTGCTAACAAGGATTTTGTCATTAAGGCCCCTTTTCCCATGATATCAACTGGAATATTCCATTTTTTTCCTTGTGACTAAAACAAACATTCTTTTAGTTTCATGAAGACTAGGCCAAAACTGTTACTTCTAGAGTGTTAACAAGATTTTGTCATAAAGGCCCCTTTTCCCATGATATCAAAATGGAACATTCAGATTGTTGATAAGCTTTATCCTTGTGATTAGACAAATATTCTGATCAATTTTAACAAAAATTAGGCCAAAATTATGGCCTCTAAAGTGCCAACACGGATTTTGTCATTATGGCCCCTTTTCCCGTGGTATCCAAAGGAATATTCAATATTCCAATTCTCTGTGACTACACAAACATTCTGACCAATTTTTATGAACATTGGGCCAAAATTGTAGCCTGTACAATACTAACAAGAATTTTGTCTTTCGGGCCCCTTTTCCCATGATATCAATGAGAAGGTTCCAATTATCAACAGAGTTCACCCCATATAAACCCCAAGAATCAACAATATAGGGCCCTATGAAAAAATACCGTTTTGAGATGAAAAGGTTTTCCATGTCAAAGATCAAAATGTTAGAGATCTAACTCTTAACCCCTATATAAACCCCAAGAATCAACAACACAGGGCCCTTTTTTCATTGCAAAATAATTAATTTTATAATGATTTGGTAAAGAGTTTAAGAGAATATATTAGTTGCAAAATAGAAGCAAGTCTGATTATAAATCCAAAGACTAGAGATTAAAATAGGAGAGGTTAACCCTTTCCCAAATAAGACCTGGTTTTGACGTCCCTAATAGAAAAGGCTTGGGAAAATATTGAAACAAACTAGAAATCTATCACTGAAGGTGATAAAAAAACCCCCGCCACCACCTTTTTTCGGACAAGCGTTTTTGTTGAATAAGGAGCCATACTCAGAAATTGTCAATCAGATTTTCTTGAAATTTGGTCCAATCAGGGGCCATAACTCAGAAAGTATCGTTCTGATTTCCGTGAATTTTGCATCTTGCATATATACAGGTCCTAATGCATACCTGTGCCAAGCATGAAGCAAATCGGACAGTAACTGTAGGAGGAATTGTCCGGACAAGCATTTTTGTCAAATCAGGGGCCATAACTCAGAAATTGTCGGTCTGATTTTCGTGAAATGTGCATCTTGCACATCTACAGAAGTTAATGCACACCTGTGCCAAGTATGAAGTAAATCGGAAAGTAACTAAAGGAGGAGTTGTCCGGACAAGCATTTTTTGGTAAAATCAAGGGCCATAACTGAGAAAGTATTGGTCAGATTTTCGTGAAATTTGCGTCAGGCACATGTACAGGTCCTAATGCACACCTATGCGAAGTATGAAGCAAATCGGACAGTAAAAGTAGGAGGAGTTATCCGGACAATCATTTTTGTGTCAAATCAGGGGCCATAACTCAAAAGTAATAGTCCGATTTTCATGAAATGTGCGTCTTGCACATCTATAGGTCCTAATGCACGCATGTGCCAAGTATGAAGCAAATCAGACAGTAACTGTAGGAGGAGTTGTCCGGACAAGCATTTTCTAGTCAAATCAGGGGCCATAACTCAGAAAGTATCAGTCCGATTTTCGTGAAATTTGCGTCTTGCACATCTACAGGTGACAATGAACACTTGTGCCAAGTATGAACTAAATCGGTCCACAAGTGTAGGAGGAGTTATCCGGACAAGCATTTTTTAGTCAAATCAGGGGCCATAACTCAGAAAGTACCAGTCCGATTTTCGTAAAATTTGTGTCTTCCACATCTACAGGTCCTAAAGCACACCTGTGCCAAGTATGAAGCAAATCGGACAGAAACTGCAGGAGGAGTTGGCCAGACAAGCATTCTTGGGTCAAATCAGGGGCCATAACTCAAAAAGTATTGGTCCGATTTCTGTGAAATTTGCGTCTTGCACATCTACAGGTCAAAATGAAACTTTGTGCCAAGTATTAACTAAATCGGTCCACAAGTGTAGGAGGGGTTATCCGGACAAGCATTTTTTGGTCAAATCAGGGGCCATAACTCAAAAAGTTTCGGTCTGATTTTCGTGAAATTTGTGTCTTGCACATCTACAGGTCCTAATGCACACCTGTGCCAAGTATGAAGCAAATCGGACAGTAACTGTAGGAGAAGTTGTCCGGACAAGCATTTTTTGGTAAATTCAAGGGCCATAACTCAGAAAGTAACGGTCGGATTTTCGTGAAATTTGCGTCTTGCACATCTACAGGTCCTAATGCACACCTGTGCCAAGTATGAAGCAAATCGGACAGTAACTGTAGGAGAAGTTGTCCGGACAAGCATTTTTGGGTCAAATCAGGGGCCATAACTCAAAAAGTATTGGTCCAATTTCTGTGAAATTTGCGTCTTGCACATCTACAGGTCACAATAAACATTTGTGCCAAGTATGAACTAAATCGGACAGTAACTGTAGGAGGAGTTGTCCGGACAAGCATTTTTTGGTCAAATCAGGGGCCATAACTCAGAAAGTAACGGTCAGATTTTCGTGAAATTTGCGTCTTGCACATCTACAGGTCCTAATGCACACCTGTGCCAAGTATGAAGCAAATCGGACAGTAACTGTAGGAGGAGTTGTCTGGACAAGCATTTTTGGGTCAAATCAGGGGCCATAACTCAAAAAGTATTGGTCCGATTTCCGTGAAATTTGCGTCTTGCACATCTACAGGTCACAATGAACATTTGTGCCAAGTATGAACAAAATCGGTCCACAAGTGTAGGAGGAGTTGTCCGGACAAAGTTTTGGAGACAGACCAACAAACCATCCAACCATCCAACCATCCAACCATCCAACCACTGGACCGACAGGTTGATTCCAGTATACCCCCTCCAAACTTCGTTTGCGGGGGTATAAAGAAGAAACTGCTGATAACCAGCAGTTTCTCCTTTTGCCTCAATATTTTCTGTGCTATATTATACACAAATCTTATCTTGAACAACACCGATTTTGTTGTTTCCAGCAACTTTATTATAAGAAAAGTCCAAATTTTGGCCGTTTGGGAAAGGGTTAAGGGATTTCTAAATTGCAAAATATCTTTCAATGTTTATCAAACCCTGTGATGTGGGTATTCATTTGAATGATCTAATCAAAACTATTTAAATGAGTACAAACAACAAAGGATAGCTTAAATAACAAATAGAAGGTATTTACCCCCTTTTACATGCAGCTCCCCATTCTGGTGGAGTTTGTGTAAACAATTCCGGTCTTTTGTTTATTTAATAGGATTAGACATTTCCACAGAGGGGGATCAAAACCTCATAACTCCAGCTTTGTCAAGCTGTAGTTACGAGGTTTTGACTCCCACTAACCATATGTTACCTGTTTGATTTTTTAAAGAATTTTCTTAGGATTTCTAAAGTCTGACACTGCCACACCCACATTTTTTGACAAATCTTAAAATTTGTGGACAAATTACCAAAAGAGTCACTAAAAGAACATTCCTGCCAAGTTTGGTTCAAATTGGCCCAATGGTTGATTTTTAAAGAATTTTCTTATGATTTATAAGCCCCGCCCTGCCACGCCCACATTCTTTGACGAATCAAAAATTTGTGAACAAGTTTTGAAAAGGGTCACCTCAGGAACATTCTTGCCAAGTTTGGTCACAATTGGCCAAATGGTTCTGGAGGAGAAGATGTTTAAAGAAATTGTGGACGGACGGACGGACAGACGGACGGACGGACGGACGGACGACGGACGGTGAGCGACCACAATAGCTCACCTTGAGCACTTTGTGCTCAGGTGAGCTAAAAAGAAGAAACTGCTGATAACCAGTAGTTTCTCCTTTTGTCTTAATGTTTTCTATGCCAAATTTTACCTAAATTCTATCTTCAATACCTTCCATTCTGTCATTTGTGGCAGTTTTTGAAGTGGATCACCCTAAATTTTGCCGTTTGGGAAAGGGTAAACTTAAGGGACTAAATTATAAATGCTGCAGCCGACACAGATAGAACCCTCAATCATAAGGTCCAGGGTTTGTTGTTCTCTTCATAGATGTGTGTGCCACACTTAATGACTTACGACAATTATATCTTGTCAAATATATTGCAATAATTTGATTTGTGTTTTCCTTTGTCATCTTTCATGTACTTGTGCCACACATTATTATTGACAATTGACACTTTCCAACAATGTTTTTGTCAGGTATATTGCTAATTCTACTGACATATTCTCTTGTCATTGACGTTTGATTTTGTGTAATGTCCGGACAACTACTTCAGATAATTGACAGTTTTCTATTACAATTTTGTCAGGTACATTTCTATAATTTGATTTGTGTATCATGATGTCAGGTGGCCAATTAAGCCTTTCCCAAACAAGAAATGGCTTGACGTCCCTAATAAAATATTCTTACCCCATTACCAGACAAAAAAACTTTGGACTGACCCCTAATTCGAAGGTATTGCATACAGCAATTTCAAGTGAATAAGATGATATCTGGGTAGAAAGTTTCTGGAAACGAAGAAATTGCTTGTAACAATCAATTTCTTCATTTACCACAATGTTTTCCAAAACCATTAACTTGTTGGGAGTCAAAAAGACAAAAAGAGTAATTGTGTAGGAATGGGTTCAGAAAACATTGAGACAGAATACGAAAATGCTGATAATCAGCATTTTCTTCTCTTATCTCAATATTTTCTGAGCCATGTTAGGCACCCATTTTGTCGTCTGTAGCAGCTTTCAAATTGGATAACCCTAAAATTTCATTGTTTTAAAAAGGGTTAAGGTAACAATTAACAGTTTGATTTCCTGATAACTTTACTATTACATCTTACACATAGTTGACAGGTTATGTGGTCAAGGCCCTCAGGCTGTAGATTTCACCAAAAATGTTATTGCTCATGCATGTTTTATGCATTTTTTACTATTTATTTTTTTGTAAATCTAACTTGTTAAAATGTTTTATCTAGACTGTGATTGATTTAAGGAAAAGATTTGAAGAATATCGATTGCCCTGAACATTGATCTCGATGCACACAGTATTTTAGCACCACTGCCTGATAGAGGTCACCAAGGTAAATATTTGAGATCCTACACGACCTTGGGTCCATGCAAAAATGCTTACTGGGTATAGTAGGGTATATCAGGAATAGTGTCAACGCCAGAGATGTCCAATTACAGTACTCTCAGCACTTTGATTAAGAATATTAGTTACCCTGAAAATTGATTTCATTGTACACAGCATTTCTACCACCATGACCTGAAATCAGTGATACTAAGAAAAGCATTTTCAATATTTGAACCTTCACGACCTTGGGTCCATTGCCAAATATGCACATTGCATAACCAGTACTAGTGTCTCAGTATTGTCACAGTGTCTGTCATCAAAAAATAGTGTATCCAAAATGATGTAAATGTCATTGGCACTCAGTCTATCATTTGTACCTTATGACAAATATGCCGCTTTTCGACAAAAACCTCGTAACTGCAGCTTAAAAAAAGCTGCAGTTACAAGGTTTTCGTTGAAAGCAGCGAAAATTCAATGATCATCATACTCTCATAATGCAATAGGTTTACTTACTGAAGTACAAAGTACAAAATGTCGCATCAATTTGGTCAGTCATCAAACTTTTTTTTCAAATTCAAATAATTCTAAAATTCGGTACTAAAATAGATCTAATACTATTCATATCATGTTTCTCACATTTTCAATCCTCAATCAAAAACTAGATAATTTGCCTAAACTCAAAATTTATGATAAACAGTGTAATGTTTATCGTTAACTATATTCATTTATGCATGGTTATTACAATAAAATTCAAATGGTTTATCTTCATATTGTACCCTACAGTGAAATTTAGCTTACACTTTATTGCAATTACTAACTTCAAATGGTATTCATATTTTTGTCCGCCAAGAACAAAATGTGCATAATCTGAAGAACTTGTCACTTATGCATCATGTTTTACAAAAGTCAAAAAATGAATATTTTTTTTATTCAGTTTTTAAGAGCAATTTAAGACTTAACAACTGTCATCTGAATCCAAAATTTTTGGCATACCTACAATGATATAATTTGCAAAAGGGTTAAATCATTACCACTACATTATGTGGTTAGATACTTTTGGGCTGATTTGCTTACAATAATCAGTTTACAGTAAAATACCATGATAATTAGAGCATCCAGTTTTCTCAATGAAAATTTTACACATACTTTTTGACATGTATGTGAAATTCAAAACTAAGATACATTTGTGTTCAGTTTTGGTAATGCTTGAAAACAGTATGCATATTTTCCTCATTTTATTTACCACAATGTCTCTAGAACTTTTAGACTTAAAGGCAGAATAACACTTAACATCTTGCAAATTTTCCGAGAACTTCATACAAAAAAAATAAATATATATTATTAAAATATGGTCTTTAAATTGCATATATGCCAAATCTTAGCTTTCTACCTTGTGTATTGGCTTAGATGTCGACGGATTTAAAACCCCATGATTTGTTGTCCCGGGGATAATATTTACAATAATGGAACATGTGGGGTTTTAAATCCATCGACATCCTAGCCAATACACAAGATAGAAAGCTAAGATTTGGCATAGATGCAATTTAAAGGCCATATTTTCATAATACATATTTATTTTGTACGAGTTCTCGGAAAATTTGCATGATTTTAAGTGCCATTCCCCCTTTAAGTTTAACAATTCAAATCATGTTAACGTTTGACATCTGCATACTTGGGATAGACTAATTTTGTGTTATTCCTTTTACTAGCTCTAGCAATCTACTATATCCCATATTACATGGTAACAAACAATTAAGGTCACCTGGATTATTATCATTATATTTGTTTCCTTTTATTGTTTGCTTTGCGTTTTTTCTCAAAGTAATCTATTACTTCAAGTTTTGTATTACCATAGTTAATATTTTACCCTTTCCCAAACAAGACCTCATTTTCATTTTGAGAGCAATGAAATGTAAAAGCATAGACAGAAATGAGACAATTATCGAGTTTTCTTCTTTTATGTTTTCTAATATTATATACCTTTAATTATTTTCTTTTCTCATAGCATTCATATTGCTGTCTCCAGCTGCATTCCGTTCCAAACGGGTTTAAATCTTGCAGACGTTTGGGAAAGGACCTGTGCAGTTTAAGAATTTACGTTGGCTATGCCATAAAATAAATGCAAATGAACAAACATGTATTAAAAGACAATTACATAATCATAACTTCAGACATTTAAATATAGACATTATTATTCATGTATTAGGTATAACAATGTTTTACACCTATTAATATTTGAATTCATAATCATGATGCTATTTACATGTTTATATTTTTCATACTATCTTATTTAGCTTTTGGTAAAAGCTTCATATATCATTGTGCAATTTCAAACTAATCTGCTCTTTTTAAACATTATTTTTCAGCAAAACAAGAGCTGTCCGAAGACAGCGCGCTCGACTTTCTAAGTTGCTTAGTATAAAGGGGGCATAACTCCAAATATAGTGGAGCCAGGGTTATGGGCCCTGGTAGTAAGGTAGAGGGTGTGATGGTAAATAAGTATTCCAAGTTTGGGTTGAATCCCTTTGATAGTATGGAAGTTATTGATGTTTGAAAAAACTTTAACCTTGGTTGCAACGCCGACGCCAACGCCGACGCCCGGGTGACAGTAACTTAGCTCTCATTTTCTTCGAAAAGTTGAGCTAAAAACCAAACAAATTTCATGTTATAATTCTGCTAAAGAAAAGCATACCAATATCATATCTCCAATGCCATTTAGAATATTTTTCATGTTTAACAATATTTTTTTCCACTTTAATCTGAAATGTTTGCCTTTTTTCTTTTTAACAAACTATCCCTTGAGATACACCATAGTCAGGGCACGAATTTAGAAAAGTTATCACCCAAAGGCATTTTGTGAAGAAAAGGGTTTGAGATCAGTTCTAGGGGTAATTTGGTATGCTGAATCCGAAAAACAATGTTGCCAAGCTGAAAAATGGCTTCTTCATCATCTAATTTGCATATTTTCAAAATGGCCACCAAAGCCTCAAATATGCAATAATAATGTTGTTTTTTAATCATTTTTTGACATCTTATGTTCTAAAAATCCCACATTTCATGTTTACAGACTAAAACTAAATGGTTTACTAGGAGAACGAGGAACAGAAATGGCTCTTTTATCATCTAATTTGCATATTTTCAAAATGGCCGCCAAAAATCAAGTCTGCCATATAATATCAAAGTTTTTGGCATAATCTTAACCAAATTGTTCAGATATAATGCTATAAATTGTTTTAAAACTAATGAGTAAATAACTCTTAAAGTAAATAGAACCTCGTTGGCACTATTTTTGATAATCTTTTACCGTATCACGGACAATAAACCCCTTTTAAACATACATAATATCACTTTCATGTTGCATTTAAAATGCGCTGTTTAAACACACAACTTTTGTCAACAGTACCATTTTAGATGTTTACATTTACAATTTGATTAACCCAAAACTTTTTGACAATTTAATTTTAGCCTACGTAAGATGATTTGTCATTTTCAAAATAATGCAAAGCTAAAATATTTTAACAAATCTTTGATACTTATGACTCGATCGGAAAGAGCTCCGTAATCCCACTTTCATTATGGAATTTTTTGTCTGAATTCATTGATACCAGAATTGACTTTATAACATAAAATGTCATAAGAGCTACGCACCGTACTTATTCCAATAAAGCCAATAACAAACCCTATATACGGTTTATAACAAACCCTATATACGGTTTTTGAATTGAGTTGCATGTTTAAGAAAGTGAATGTGTCCAATTTTCAAATAGGAAATTGTTGCGTTCATATAATCTAACGGTAAGTGCTAGCGTATAACGATCCTGTACAAAATTATTTTTTGTCGCTGTTGATTAGACATCTCCCTTTCTATTTAATGGGGCCATGCAAGATATTTCAGGCATCAGAACAACATGGGAACATTTACAGTTTGCTAAGAGGTATGCACATCATATTTTCTATGCCAAAAAAAGGATTATATCGTTGGTACTAAGATTTTCATCGAGGATCAGTTTCTTCTAAACGTTATTAGAAACTAACAATGTTGTAAGTAAAGTTAAATACAAACATTATTTAGAACTAAATAAATTTGATGCGAATTTTTATCATACAGTAAGTATCTACATATACAGGTTGACCAATCCATACGATATTTGTTTAAAACATATTTTACCAGTTTTTATGTTTGACATACTAGCATGGGCCCCTGTTAGGACGTCGAACAGTTGTCTAGAAACACACATGAAAAAATGACAACTACGCTGATCTCAAGGAGTATTAAAATGAAACTTTTGAATAGAAGATGTAAGTCAGATGTCTTCATCAGAAATAACGTAGGCGATGTCAACAAACACAACATTTTTGATACAAGTAGATAAGTCGGTTATTGTATTTTTAGAAATACTAAAAGCGCATCTTAAAACTTACCACATTTAAATACATTTTACAAATCTTTGGTCAGCAACGAAGTGCAGCAATATCAAAGAAATTGAACAGAATATTTGTATTCAGTACAATAGCATCATATGAAATATACCTAGCGTTCGTTTCCAAAAATGCCATTACAATATTTCATTCCGTGTAACATATCTGATTTTCCGTCACTCGGAATAAACTTTCTTAACAGATGGAGCTGGATATTGAGACTTAGTGTACCTATTTGAGATTATTCATACATGAGAACCGATGAAATGACGTAAACATATGAAGAATATGAGTTAATACTTGAACATAAGCTTCAGACTGTATTCTTCAAACTGATTATATGACAAGGCAAACTTGACATGTCAGCATTTGATTCCTTCATGTCTATGATTGTGAAGCTATCCATGTCTCTGTGCAGCATCAAGCGGAAAACCACTTCTCTATTCATAACCGGCCGCGGCCTTAGCGCAGTTGGTAGCGCATCTGACCCTCATTCGAGAGGTCCCGGGTTCGATACCCGGCCGCGGCTAACACCCTTTCTGACAAAATTGTCACCCACCAATGGGTTTGAAATCGTTAACCTAAGTGGGCGAGCAGCTGGAGGCTCGGTAAGGGTGTTGTGGTAGTACTGGTTTGAGAAACAACAGGAATCCATGAGTAGGTGCTCCAGCCGCCGCAATATGACCCTGGTAGTTGAAAACGGCGTAAAATCCCCAATAAACTCAAACTCTATTCATAACCATTTCCTTCTTACTTTCAGTTGAGGTTACCCTGTGTGAAGAAATGTTAAGTCTTGAAGACGCAAATACCTCTTATCAAAATATCTGGTATGGCAACCATATTTGACCCTTCATTTTAAACTTGATGTATCAACTTTGAAAGCATGGAGGTAAACACCAAGAAATTCATATTTTATCTGTATGGCAATCCATAGCAAATGATATGGCCCTTACCACGAGCATAGCTAAAAAGGGGACTATTTTTTAAACAAATGTTTCATGTCTATCCTTCGACAGCGCACAACTTATGATGGGGGTTCTCGATGAAACTGTCAATAATTTACTATTAAATAGATGATATAGTCCTAACAGTTTCGGATATAGCTGCGATACTTCAATAAATAACATCAGAGACTATCTATACACGGTTACTGGTTCGAACCCATGGGTGTCAACATCATTTTTGACGTATTGCATAAATGATTCTGTAACCAAAGGATGAATCGCTTACATATTATCTACATGTACGTGTGATAAGCAGCTATTGACTTTGATTGGATCTTGTACTTTACCTGTGCGAAAAATGTCAGGAACATAATCACGGTGGGGATTGTGCATGATGGGATGGATAACGAATATTGAGTATACGGACAAATTTTGCCTCGCTTCAGGTAAGAAATTGTGCAATAATTTTCTTATTTCTGCTCCAATTTTCAAGCGGTTTGTTGCATGTACCCCGCATTAGTGAGCTCTTTCCTCGGATATATGATTTGTTTGTAGAATCTTTGTACTTTGTCCAAAAATTGATCCCAACCGACCAGAAAAACGACAAAAAATTCAGGCCCTTTTTCTAGTCGGTTGGGATCGGTTTTTGAGAAAAGTACAGGGAAGTTCCAGATAAATAATACATCTGAGAAAAGGGCTCAGTAAGACGGAGTACATGCAACAAACCGCATGAAAATTGACGCAGAAATAAGAAAGTTATTGCACAAATTCTTACCTGAAGCGTGGTTAATTTGGCCGTAGTTGTTACCATTTCGCTTTCTGGTCGGTTGGGACAATATTTCGGAAAAAGTATCATGAGTTATCTAATAATGTCATACATCCGATGAAAGAGCTCGATAAGGCGGGGTACATGCAGCAAACCGCTTGAAAATTGATACAGAAATAACAGAGTTATTGCAAAATGTCTTACCTGAAGCGAGGCGAGTTGGCATCAAATTTTGTGCAAAAAATAGACTGAGTTTACCGTTATGTTTTGATAAACCGTCGGTGTTGTTATAACATCTCGTAACTACGGTTTGATTCAAGCCGTAGTTACGAGATTTTATAACAACACCAACGAAATACTATTTATTTGTCCGTAATTACGTCACGGCTTACTTGATAAAATCGTTCCCTATTGTCGGTAGTCGTTATCCATCCCATCATGCACAATCCCCACCGTGATAATGGAAATGTGCACCAGACACTGTAATCATACTGAAAATTTAACCCAATTCAATCATTAACGTCTATGTGATGTGCATTTGTTGACTAGAAAATCTGTATTATATAGTATATTAGTGACTATATCCAAATTCTAGTCTTCTCTTTGTCGTAGTTAGATAAATAAGTTGTCTCTTTGAAATATTGTCAAAGTAAACAACTAGTTTTTCCTCTGAAAAAATCAAGCTCAACGTGCCATAGTGAATTAAGTTTGCCACACTCAATTATTTCTTGTAATTTAACAAAATTTGAAAACCTAGGATATTGGTACTTTTTTAATATTGTCCAATGCCTAAGTTGATTACCTGTTTAATATGTGTTCGATTTCAAATATACACGTTTTAATTTCTAAGGATATCAAAAAATGTAAATTAAAATGATTTTAGTTACTATCTCTGAAGCAGTTTGGAATCATGAGTGTATGTATATGAAAATGCAAAAAGTGGAATTTCCCACAAAATGAAATTTTCCACACTACACTTTATTTTATTACAATGAATACGGTAGACTGTTTTCCAAAATGTTTGGACACTGATTCATATTCTTACGAATTAATTTTAGATATCTTGGCAACAATTTTGGATTTCAATATAAAGGATAAGATTTATCATTATTTTTGCAGAATTATGTGAAACATTATGTACATGGTTTTAAAATTGGCATGTTTGAGGTTTGCTAAAAGCTTGAATACGTGGTAAAAGCACTTGCGCTCAAAGTTGCGTTCTGTATTATATTTGCCTTTGAAACTTTACCTTTAATGCAAAACATTTTTAAAATAGTATTTTGAATACTTTCACTGCATTTCATATGTGAAAATAAAATGTAGATAAATGTTATTGTTTAAATGCGATTTATTGCCATTTATACGGTAATTGCCAAAAATGAATAATTGTTTTTCTCATTTACGTGTTAAATCATTTATGTTTAGTCTTTAAACATGAAATGTGCGATATTTAGAACATAAGATGTCGAAAAATGATAAATAACAACATTATTTTTGCATTTTTTAAAATTTTGGCGGCCATTTTGAAAATATGCAAATTAGATGATGAAGGAGTCATTTTTCAGCTTGGCAACATTGTTTTTCGGATTCAGCATACCCAAATACCCCTAGAAATGATCTCAAACCCTTTTCTTCACGAAATGCCTATACCTTCAAAACTAAGCGACTTTTTCAGAATTTTGTCCTGACTACCATAAATTAAGTACAAGATAATGCTTGCAAAATACATTTTTTGTTAACAGAACCCTTTTCCAAACAAGACATGATTTGGACATCTCTTGTAGAAATACTTCTGGAAAACATTGTGAGGAAAGAAGAAACTGCTGATGATCAAGCAATTTCTCCTTATCTCTCATTATTTTCTATGCTATGATATACATTTTTTCCTTTGACATCAGTTATTTTGTGGTCTGCAACCATTTTTAAATTGTATCAATCAAACACATACCT
This sequence comes from Fragum sueziense, assembly GCA_963680895.1. Taxonomy (NCBI): domain Eukaryota; kingdom Metazoa; phylum Mollusca; class Bivalvia; order Cardiida; family Cardiidae; genus Fragum; species Fragum sueziense. The sequence continues at coordinate 6,483,488 of OY804609.1, forward strand.
ATAATGGGAAAGGGTTAAAAACTTCCATCAGTAAAAATATAGAAACTGTAAGCACACAAAAGATGGTTTAAAACATAATATTGTCACTTTTCAACAAAAATCTCGTAACTGCAGCTTGTTTTAAGCTGCAGTTACAAGGTTTTTATTGAAAAGCGACAATCATTTTTTTCACCAAAAATATAAAAGAAGATATATCCGACTCACTATACCACGAAAATCACAAAAATATTTAACAATGTAAATTGATAATTTTGGTATATTCCTCCCCAATCAGAATTTACGAAATTTACAATGTCACACACAGAGAAAATTGTCACATGAATAAGGTATGCTCCGTCCTTTACTATAGTGAATCACACTGGTTAAACTGTCTGCATTTTGACAGCTGTAACCCTTTCCCAAATAAGACCTGTTTTGAGGTCCCCATTAGGAAAAACTTGGGAAAACATTGAGACAAAAGAAGAAATTGCTGATAATCAGCAATTTCTCCTTCTGCTTCAATATTTTTTTTTTACAATATTTTGCTCTAATCCTATCTCTTTTTTTTCATCCATTTTGTCTTTGTAGCAGCTTTTCAACAGTTCAATTTTTGCCGTTGGGAAAAGGTTAAGGCCAAACATTGACATATTAAATAAATTCTACCTCCATAATCTAAAGGATGTGTGATGCAACGAGAATAACAGGATGTGCATTATGGTTTTAAATAATTGAGGGAAAAGGAGATAATGCTGATATAATCATCATTTTCTTCTTTTCCCTCAATGTTTTCGTACTCTTTCTGGCTTAAACATTGACATATTAAATGAATTCTACCTTCATAATCCAAATGGATGTGTGATGCAACGAGAATTACACTAAAAGGTTGTACATGAAGTTAATAGGGAAAAGGAGAAAATGCTGACAATCAGCATTCTCCTTTTCAATCAATCTTTTCAAAGGCTTTCATAACCAAGTGTACTGAAAATGATTTTGTTGTAACAACTGATACAAAGGAGAAAATGCTGATGATCAGCATCTCTTTTCTCTTAATGCTTTCAAAAGTTTAGCATGAATGCCAAAATCAAGAGCTTGTTTGGGAAAGGTTTAAAACCACTTTTATCTTCCTTCATTCTATTTCACCTGCCTAAACCATTTCCCAAACAAGATCTGCTTTTGCCATCCATCATGGGAAAGGTTTGGAAAATCATTGAAGCAAAAGAAGAAAATGCTGGTAACCAGCATTTTCTCCTTTTGCATCAATATTTTTCTACTTACAATGAGCATAAGTTTCAACTTATCAGCATCTATTTTGATGTATCAAGCATTCTTCATTTTGGAACACACAAAATTTTTGCTATTTTGAAAGGGGTTAAAATATCTGATCAGTCTAAGGTGGAAAATATGTTATTTTGTAACATTCTAATCTAGGAGAATATCTAGGGCATTTTCTCCTTTTCTCCGAATACTTTCCAAGCTATGACACATATGTTTGGTTCATTCAATGACATTTAACATTTTGTTGACTGCACCATTTTTAAATTTGGACTAGTTTATTACTTGTTGTTTGGGAAAGGTTTAACCCTTTCCCAAATGACAAAATTTATAGTGGTCCAATTTGAAAGCTGTTGCAGTAGACAAATTACATGTGAAAAAGATGGGATTTGTATACAATATGGCAGAGAAAATATTGAGACAAAAGGAGAAACTGCTGGCTATCAGCAGTTTTTCCTTTTGTCTCAATGTTTTCCTAAGCATTTTCTTTTAGGGGCGTCAAAAACTAATTCTTGTTTGGGAAAGGGTTAATCAAGACAATTTTATCATTTCTTTCTCCTACACACAATGTGGTCAGAAATGGTTGACCACAGGTTTTTCTTGTCTACAATGTCATGTGAAAACAAAGTCTCTCTTCAAAGTGTTTTTACCTAAACAAGCAATAGTACAGAAAATTTATTTGAGGCAAAAGGAGAAAGTGCTGATCAGCATTTTCTTATCTAGCCTCAATGTTTGCCAAACCTTTTTTAGAGGCTGCTTATGTTGCAGTGGTACCCAACTCGACTTGTCACGAGTGGGTCACTGGTTCAATCCCTTACATGCCACAGAAGTCTTTCAGGGGAGATTTTAAACCAAGGTCCTGTCTCCATTGTATGACCTAAAGGCCCTGTCACATACAATCCCGCATCCATATCGCGTCCTCATCACATCTAAAATTATATAGTCCCCTGTTTTAGAATGGCTCCAGCCGTGATGTAGACACGGAATGTTGTATGTCGATGGCTCAGCGCAACACTAGTCTAACTCCGTTTTTGAAAATTTTACAGGAGAAAGAAAAAACTTTCTTATTTTTTTCCTAGTAGGTATTTCAAAACTTCTGGAATGTCTTCATAAGCAGATTTATTTATGATTTATTATGATAACACTTGTATCCAAGGATATTTGAATTGAAAACAAATAAAATGAAAAATGTGACTTAGCATAGTGTTGCGCTCAAATTCAATGAAAAAGTGAAAAAATGTCAGTGCAACACTAAGCTTATCTTGAGTTAGGTATAGTGTTGCGCTAAAATTTTGTTGAAAACACAATGAAACAGTAAGTGCAACACTATATCTAATTTTGTGTAGCATAGCAAAAAAGCTTTAATAATGTCACTTTTTAGTGATATCAATAAAATTTCTTTGAAAAATAATTAATTGTGGCACTGCCTTGGAAAAAGTATTGAAAATTTCGAAAAAATAAAATGGTAATTTGAAAGATAAATTCTTTATGCTAAGAAAAATATATATAGTTTACATAATAATTTATTCAAAATAAATATTCATTTAAGTGTGACTTCAGAGCATTAGATAGTATAATATTGAAAGTTGTAGTCCCTGAAAATATTAACAATACATTCTAAGTCTTTAAGTCTGAAGCTCAATATTATTTCTTAATCGGTCAATAAGGTCATTGCGGTGGTTCTAAAACAACCTTTTTTCAATATTTGACCATGCTGACTGCTTCTTAAGTTGGATGTTTCTCATCAATTGGGGTTAATATTACTTAAATGGGGTATAACTCTACTTTCAACAGCATTTCAGTCATATAACTATGGCTGGAGTACCTAACCATGCACTCCCAACATTTATCAGAATAGTGCTACCACAACATACAATCCGAGCCTCGTGCTGCACATATTCTACTTCTTAGATAATTTATTAACAATCATCCATTGGTGAGAGACAAATCACTGTTGTCAAATTTCAGAAAGGATATTTGTTGTATGTTTTGTTTAGGCATTTTTCGAGTGATTAAAAAAAAGATTTAGACAAAGTATGAACGGAAAATAGGCAGAAAATACCAATTTAGTAAGAACCCCTTCATGAAATCTATGCTGACTATTACTTTCCGAAACAGCAAACTTTTCAGACTAGTCATATTGAATGGTATCGCAGACAATAAATTGAATTTTGATAAAGACTTTTGTACTTTACAGCATAGATAATGAATAAATATTCAGGGAAAAGGAGAAAATGATAAAAATGTAAACCTTAAAACCTATAGTGTTGATGTAAATAGTTGTGAACAAAAACATAATGGAAAGGAGATAATTAGCTCACTTTGAGTAACTTCTTCATTTCCAATAATGCTTTTTACAAAATTATCATTCCCCTTTTTGAAGGAGCATAACTCAGAAAAGTATGAAAGGTAGAATATTAAAACTTCATATGTGAATAGATGTCATTATAGAGAAGTGTAGTACACAAGAACCTTAACTCTGCCAATCATATTTATAGAGTTTTTACCTTTTGTTGAATTTCATACTTAGTTTTTTTCCGAAACATGCTAAGTACATTCATGAAACTTCAAAATTTTAATGTAAATAGATCTCTATGGAGAAGTGCTGTGCACAAGAACCATAAATCCGCCAATCATATTTGTTGAGGTATCGCTCTTGTTTATTTTCAAAGGTTGGCCCTAAAGGGCCCATACAATGTTCTACAAGTTATCTCATGTTACTTATACATTTAAGAAAATGAATCATTTATTGTTTTTGACATGAAATTCCTCACAATGTCTGTTTGGTGGCACCATTTTGAAAAAAAGGTTTTTGGATACTTTTAAAGCTGTAAAGTCATTATACTGATTTACTTAAAGCTGTATAGGGCCCCTACAGCTAATTTTCCTGGGGAGAACATTGTATATTATTGTGTTTTATGAACATTTTTTAATGATCCAAAGCTATCAAATAGGAACTTTGAATTTGCAAAATGAAGGAAGGTGGATCCAGATTTTTTTTTCAGGAGGGGGAGTGCCGAGCCCAAATTATGGCTTAAAATGTAGTAAATGTGTAACGTTACACTAAATTCATATAGTAAGATTAAATTTTTGGCCAATGCCAGGGGGTCTGGGTCCCCCCTGAGCCCCTCTAGATCCTCCCATGTGAAGGCATTGTGTTATACAGTAAAAGATATTCATAATAGCATCTATTAGGAGAAAAAACATTGGCTAACAGCTTACATCTTTTGCTGTCATAATTCTTGATTAAACGTCAACTATTGAAATTTGATTTGCAAGTATCAGCTTACAAGTATTAACATTGCTGCCTTGCGTTCAGTAGACAAAATGTTAGCTAACGTTACCAACATTTGCAACTACTTTGACCCAAATTTGACAGAATTGACCGAGTATTCCGAAAGAAACGGCTAACTGTTAGCTTACGTTTTGTCTTACTGAACGCAGGGCTGGTGTTTTTCTCCTTCCTTCCATGGGGTCTTCCTGATGCCAAAAAGGGTATTTTTTAAAAAAAATTGGAAAGAAAATTCTCAATACAAAAGGTAAACTTAAAGAAAACTTACAAAACCCCTTTCAAATGTTCAGCTGAAACATCGAAGAACAGTTTGAATTCCAGAAATCTGTTAATTTACTTATACTTAATCATACAAAGGACTTAATTTTTTTGAATTTTGTGATGAAAGTAAATTTTTCCCAATTTTTGAGAATTGAGATACATTTCCATACCAATTTTACTCCCATTTTCTTCCTGTGAGTTATCCCCTCTCAGGGAAGTTTAAGCTTAAAAATTTCCAAACCGCCTGGTACCTGCCATTTCCTTGGCAAGTATTACTTCTAATTCTTCATATTGACTAATTTCATTCCTGAGTGAAAGTTTAAACTTCAAACCTTACATGCCAACGTCCATTTCCCTCTCAAAGTGTTACTTTGAACTCTTCACAAAGACTTCACAAAGAAGTGCATTTTGACTTTACACCCCATAACCCCCACCCCCACAATAAATTTTAACACATTGAAAGATATGAGCATGATCTATATAGGCTTAGTCTTTAACTTAAGGGGGAATGCTCCAGTTTCCGAATTTTTTCCCCAATAATAGAATTTATTTATATTTTGTATGTTGAAATTACATGTTATTACCAATTGAACAATAAAATAAAAATGGATGGTCAGCGATCTTGTTTGAATTTTATAGGCATTCGTATCACATACCCCTACAGCGAAAAAATGCACAATTTCTTGCACCTGTCCAAGGTCACTAAAATGCCAATAAAATGCTGTATATTCATTGTTTAGTCCCGAAAACGGATTTAAAGTAACGTCTTACATTTAATAAGAACAGAAAACCCAAAATATGTGCTATTATAAACGCGTAAATTTATAAAATAGCATGCTCACGTGTTCGGTTAGATCAACGAAACTGGAGTGTTTTATGCCAAAATTTGAATATTTTTGGAAATATATCAAGTTCTACATTATAGAATTTGATAAAACTCCCTCATTGTATCAAGCAACATGTCTTGGTAATAATTCAAAAAGAAAATGTATAGGTCAGCGCACTTATTAGTTAATTACAGCAATTTTTATCAGCTACACATGAATAAAATGACGCAAAACAGTGGTAACTGCATACACACTTACGACTGTCTTGCTCTAAATAATCGATTTCCATCTTGAGGAAACCAGTTTCGCATAATAAATACACTTTTACCGTCGAAAATGGTAAATTGTAATGATGTGTTATATTATTGAAAATATGGTAGCGAAACATATTGGTACGAAACATTTAATTTACTACAGTAATGACCGAGTGTTCCGAAAAACTGGAGCATTCCCCCTTAAAGTAAAATAAGTATATCTAAAAATTAGTAAATTAGCATGTTGGAATCTCCTTAAAACAGAAACATTCAATTTCAGTACTCCAAGGTCACACAAAAGATTTTCTCCCCAAATAACCATTATTTTGTAAATTTGCTACTGAAAAACAATCTTTGTATCAAGAAATCTTACAAAGCAATCTCTTTACTTAATTTTTGGTGTACACAGTCTTAATTAATGTAAGAAAACTGCAAAAAAAAAATATTTTCTTAAAAAATACTCAGCGCAACACTATACCTAACTCCAGTTAGGCATAGTGTTGCGCTGAGAAATTTCATCATCATTACCAAATCTGAGCGCAACACTATGTCTATCTCAAGTTAGACTAGTGTTGCACTCAGAAAAAATGCATTTTGACTTAGGCTATTTTTTTAAAATGTGAATATCTTTTGATTCAAAAGGCTTAGCTTCCTGAAAATTTTAGAGGAAATGTATCATACAATAAGCACCAAAATTATGCCAAAAACTCAATTTTGCCCAAAAGTGGACTTAGACTAGTGTTGCGCTGAGCCATCGATGTGACAAGGCCTTTAGCTGTTAAGGGGGACTTAAAACCCTTTTATCATCAATGGTCCTGCAACAAATTCACCATTATGATTTACAATCAAACTTGGTAGTAAGATTGTTGATAATACAGGCCCCAGGGTTTGTTTAGGAAAGGGCTAGGAAGGACCAAGAGAAAAATTAAGTTTCAGTGAATTAAGGCCCAGATTGTGTTCCTGATATCATTTTCACTGTAAAGTTACAAAGCTATAACAAAAGGTAATGGCTGATAATTTCCTGATAATTATTCCTATTTGGGTTGTATTTTGTAGTTTAACCCTTTCCCAGATGACCAAAAACTTTTGAAGTTCTTAAAAGAAAAGTTTGAGAAAACATAATAATGAAGCAAAAGAAGAAAATGCCTATATCCAGCATTTTCTCCTTTTGCTTCAATATTTTCTGTGCTACATTGTATACAATTAATAGATTTACATCTATTTTGTCGTCTAAAAGATCTGCGGAATTGAAACAGTCCATTTTTGCCATTTGGGAAAGGGTTAAACCTGATTTTTATTCCATGGTCAATTTCCTTCACAAATTAGTTTCCTTTCTCCTTATCAAACTTTCATACAAATCTTTCTCTCTTTTGACTGCTTTTAATATTCCTGCTTTAAATGTTCCAAATTTTCACATTTTCTACCCATCATTAGAATTACCAAAAACTGCAATTCTATCTCCATCTTTGGAATTCTCCAAGACAACAGTAATTGACATAGGTATCCAAATTTTCTAACAAGAGATGTTTGTAAAACATATATGCCCCCTCAAGGGCCTACATTTGATGTAGGTCAAAGTCCAAGGTCAAATTAACAAGGTCCAAGGTCATGGTCACATATGAAAGGTCTTGGTAGGAGGTGTCTATGTGTGAAATATCAAAGCTGTATATTTAAAAGTAAAATGAAACATATGCCAGGTTAAAGTTTTTGCAAGTAGGCCACATGTCAAGGTCATGGTCAAATGTGAAAGGTCTTGGTTGGAGGTGTCCATGTGTGAAATATCAAGGCTGTAGGTGTAAAATTAAAAGTAGGTCAAACTCCAAGGTCAAGGTGGCAATATTCAAAGTCATGGTCAAATGTGAAAGGTCTTGGTAGGAGGTGTCTATGTGTGAAATATAAAGGCTGTATGTGTAATAGGACATAAGATAAAGGCTATGTTAAAGATTTCTAAAAGTATGTAAAAATCAAAGGTCAATGACATACAGGCCAAGGTCATGGTCAAATGTGAAAGGTCTTGGTAGGGGGTGTCCATGTGTAAAATATTGAGACTGTATAGGTAACAGGACATGAGATATAGGCCTAGTTTAAGTTTTTTTTAAAGTAGGTCAAACTCCATGGTCTAGGTCCAAGGTCATGGTCAAAAGTGAAATATCTTGGTTGGTAGTGTCCATGTGTGAAATATCAAGGCTGTAAGTGTAAAATGACATGAAATATAGGCCAGATTAATGTATTATTAAAGTAGGTTAAACACCAAGGTCAAGGTCACAAGGTCATGGTCAATGTGAAAGGTCTTGGTCGTAGGTGTCCATGTGTGAAATACCAAGGCTGTATGTGTAAAAGGACATGATATATCGGCTAGATTATAGTTTTTTTAAAGTAGGTCAAAGTCCAAGGTCAAGGTCACAAGGTCCAAGGTCATGGTCATATGTGAAAGGTCTTGGTAAAATGTGTCCATGTGTGAAATACCAAGGCTGTATGTGTAATAGCACATAAGATATAGGCCCAGTTTGATTTATTTAAAAGTAGGTCAAACTCCAAGGTCAAGGCCACATGGTCCAAGGTCATAGTCGTATGTGATAGGTCTTGGTCGGAGGTTTCCATGTGTCAAATATCAAGGCTGTATGTGTAAAAGGACATGATATATCGGTCAGGTTAAAGTTTTTCAAAAGTAGGTCAAACTCCAGGGTCAAAGTCACAGAGTCCAAGGTCATGGTCAATTATGAAAGGTCTTGGTAAGATGTGTCCATGTGTGAAATATCAAGGCTGTATTTGTAAAAGGTCATGAGATATTTGCCGGGTTTAATTTTTTCAAAATTGGTCAAACTCCAAGGTCAAGGTCACAAGGTCCAAGGTTATGGTTAAATCTGAATGATGTTGATAGGAGGTATCTATGTGTGAGATATCAAGGCTGAATGTGTAAAAGGACATGAGATATAGGCAAGGTTAAGAATTCAGTGTAAAAATCAACCAAGGGAAATAACTCCAAGAATTTGATTGGCAGAGTTACGGTTCTTGTACACTGCACCTCTCCATAATAAAATCTATTCACCTGTAAAGTTTCATGATTCTACCTTACATATTTTTTGAGTTGTGCTTCGGACAAGAATCAAGTTATAAACTCAACAAAGGGCAATAACTCAAAAATTTAATCGGCAGAGTTACGGTTCTTGTGCACTGCACCTCTCCATAATGAGATCTATCCACCTATTAAGTTTCATGATTTTACCTTACATACTTTTTGAGTTATGCTCCGGACAATAATCAAGTTTGAAAATCAACAAAGGGCAATAACTCAAAAAATTTGATCAGCAGAGTTACGGTTCTTGTGCACTGCACCTCTCCATAATGAGATCTATCTACCTATTAAGTTTCATGATTCTGCCTTCCATACTTTTTGAGTTATGCTCCGGACAATAATCAAGTTTGAAAATCAACAAAGAGCAATAACTCAAAAAATTTGATCGGCAGAGTTACGGTTCTTGTGCACTGCACCTCTCCATAATGAGATCTATTCACCTGTAGAGTTTCATGATTCTACCTAACATAGTTTTTGAGTTATAATCCGGACAAAAATCAAGTTTGAAAATCAACAAAAAGCAATAACTCAAAATATTTGATCAGCAGAGTTACGGTTCTTGTGCACTGCACCTCTCCATAATGAGATCTATTCACCTGTAAAGTTTCATGATTCTACCTAACATAATTTTTGAGTTATGCTCCGGACAAAAATCAAGTTTGAAAATCAACAAAGGGCAATAACTCAAAATATTTGATCAGCAGAGTTACGGTTCTTGTGCACTGCACCTCTCCATAATGAGATCTATCCACCTGTAAAGTTTCATGATTGTACCTTACATACTTTTTGAGTTATGCTCCGGACAAGAATCAAGCTATAAAATCAACAAAGGGCAATAACTCAAAAAATTTGATCGGCAGAGTTACGGTTCTTGTGCACTGCACCTCTCCATAATGAGATCTATCCACCTATGAAGTTTCATGATTCTACCTTTAATACTTTTCGAGTTATGCTCCGGACAAGGTTTGGTCTACGGACAGACCGACCGACATACGGACCTACCGACCGACCGACCGACCTTCCGACCGACACTTGCAAAACAATATACCCCCATTTTCTTCGAAAGGGGGCATAATTATGGATCTCTGTTGCTATGGATGACGTGATAGGCAAGATTAGCAGTCTTTATAATTGTTTTTAAAAAATGAATTTGGCAGCAGAGTTAGAGGTAAAACACTAGATTTAATTCAGCGGACGAAGAAGCCATTTAATGTTATGCAGACACTTTGGGTGTCAAATGAACAATTTTTTTAACGGAGGTTCGCTGACCCCAACAAGTTTATGTAATTTGTCATTCAAACTAACAACAAATGGGTCATCCACAACAAGGCCTTGTCTTGTTGTGGATTTCAAGAGACCAGTGTAAAAAGATGAGGACCATGATGATCCTCCATTGCTCACCTAAACCAATTTATGTCTGTTGGTAATAGGTTAAAAGTTATGCAGACAGTATGGGTGTCAAATGAACAATTTTTCTAACAGGGATTCATTGACCCAAACAAGTTTATGTAATTTGTCATTCAAACTATCAAGAAATAGGTCATCTACAACAACAGCTTGTCGTTAGTGGGAGGTCAAAACCTTGTATCCTCATTTTGAACAAGAGCTGTCCAAAGACAGCGCGCTCGACTTTCTAAGTTGCTAAGTATAAAGGGGGCATAACTCCAAATAGAGTGGTCCCAGGGTCATGGGCCCTGATAGTAAGGTAGAGGGTGTGATGGTGAATAACTATTCCAAGTTTGGGTTGAATCCCTTTGATAGTATGGAAGTTATTGATGTTTGAAAAAACTTTAACCTTGCTTGCAACGCCAACGCCGACGCCCGGGTGACAGTATAAGCTCTCATTTTCTTCGAAAAGTCGAGCTAAAAAGCTAGAGTAATGACATTGTGATCTCCAATCGACACGGTTTCTTTAAGAATTTCTAGATTGATTGATGATTGTAAAGGTGGATAACTCATGTGACTTGGGAAACATTCACAATGAAAAATAGTCCACTTCAAATAGGGTTTTCTTTAATTTCTCAGCTTAACCCTTTCCCAAACAAGACCTGGTTTTCACGTCCCTAATGCTAAAGGCTTGGGAAAACATTGAAACAAAAGAAGAAACTGCTGATAATCAGCAGTTTCTCCTTTTGTCTCAATATTTTCTGTACCATATTTTACACAAATCCTCTCTTTAATAATATCCATTTTGTCATTTGTGGCAGTTTTTGAAATGGTTCACCCTAAAATTTTGCCGTTTGGGAAAGGGTTAAACTCTATGGATTTCGATGAGATAAAGTGCACCATACACTCCTTTGAGAGGGCCATAAGCTAGCATTTTTTTTGTCCACTGCAGCTTGTTTAAAATCCATGCAGCCGAAAAGTGTATCGTGCAGGAAAGAGTTAATAACACTGAAAATTCAATCAATGTACAACCAATAAATGTCATATCATGGACTCATTAGCTTCATATCATAATCTCAAATTAAAATGTCAAGTTTCCCATTCTAAATTTGATAATCTATAAATTCTAATTATGATAAAACATAGAAGGAATGCAGTGGTAGGAAATAATTGCCGCTTTCCTTCGAAAACCTCCTAACTGCAGCTTGTAAAAAGCTGCAGTTATGAGGTTTTCAAAGAAAAGCAACATAATGTTGATATCTAATTCATGGGCACATTTCATTTTTAAAATATAACCATGCAGCAATGCATGCAAAAAAGAACCACCTTGCATGTTATCTTTGACAGTTTCATTTTTTTTGTAAACCTAGACTTTGTGTTTTTTGCTTCTTTAGTAATACATTATGACAAAGGCCATTGCATGAAGAAATCTTTCCCCAACAATGCAGCCCAGTTTAGACATTGCAAATCTGATAAAAACTTTGGAAAGCAACATTTTCTCTCAATTCTTTCCAAGTTACATGACGGAAATATTCCCAAGTTGTATTTATATGACCTGTCTAATTTACTCTATTACTTTTGTTGTTTGGGAGATACCGATTGGCACAGCTATATGCTTTCTACCTACAAACTCATTTTCTGTGTGTTTTAACCCTTTTCCACACATTGACGCTTTTGGACGCCCCACAAAATAAAGGTTTTGGAAAACATTGTGGAAAATGAAGAAATTGCTTGTGACAAGCAATTTCTTCATTTCCCACAATGTTTTCTACCAAGAAAGACCAAAAAATGTTAAATGCTGTTCAATGGACATTGTCGTCTGCAACACCCATGTGTTTGGACTAGGCTTAAATTTTGTTGTTTGGTAATGGGTTAAAGCTGTGATTAAGACATTTTCGAACATTACCAACACTATTGTACTAACAACCCAGCAGGGCCCCCACTAGATACATGACATTTTATGGTTTTATCCATCTTCGCAAGCCAAGGGTTCTACCTACACTTTGTTCCTTACGAACCCTTGGCCGCTCGCCTCTATGGAAATCAAAAGTACCGCCGCACGATTTCATTGGACGCGATAACTTTCCCATTATCCAATCAAAACACACTTTACAAGCCCTCTTTGTCAAAACGAAAACAACGCGGCCGACGTGAAAATCGATAGCCGTATTTGATGCACCGCCTAACACGTTTTAATACGATGCTTTTGATTGGCCAGAAATAGCAACTGCAAAGGGCAAAGGACTTTTTATCACCGAAAGGTGGTGCGTCGGTACTTTCGATTTCTATAGAAGCGAGCGGCCAAGGGTTTGTAAGGAACAAAGTGGAGGTAGAACCCTTGGCTTGCGAAGATGGGTTTTATCTAGTTACTATAATCTGTATAGGGATAACACACCATTCTGTCATTCCCTGTTAAATAACAACTGTCATAAATAAGACAGTGACCATTTACTACAATATACTATTTTATATCATATATACCCTAACATGAAAATAAAACCGCCTCAGTAATTGAAAAATATAGGTCCTGAAAATCCTCGAAGTTCCTAAACCCATTACCAAACGACAAAATTTTGGACTTGTCCAAAGTCAAAGATGCTGCAGTCGACAAATTGGATTGAGTGGAATTACTTGGTCTTTCTTGGTAAAAAACATTGTGGGAAATGAAGAAATTGCTTGTCACAAGCAATTTTTTTCATTTTCCACAATGTTTTCCAAAGCCATTATCTTGTGGGGAGTCAAAAGGAGTCACTGTGTGGTAATGGGTTAAGGTAGAATAATCATAATGTGGCCATTTTGAGATTAATATAACATCGTAACCTTTCGGGCAAAGTTGTAAATGTATCATCATATTTGATAAATATGAATAAGTTACAAAGAGGAAAAATTCTGCACTTTCTGTGTTGTCACAAGCAATTTCTTGATTTTAGGCAATGCTTTTAGCAATGTTTTCTAAGCGTAAAACAGTGTTATTTTGCTGTTATGTGTTGGAATGGGTTAGGTCTAGGATCAGACAGAGCACATCAGTTCTTGTCCAATACAAATATTCCCAGGGCATTAACACGGTGGGGATTGTGCATGATGGGATGGATAACGAATACGGACAAAATAATCTCGGTTCTGGTAAGATTTTTTGCAATTACTTCCTTATTTGTGCGTCAATTTTCTAAAGGTTTGCTGCATGTACCCCGCCTTACCGAACTCTTTCATCGGGTGTATGACTTATTAGATAACTCGTGGTACTTTTCCCAAAATATTGTCCCAACCGACCATAATGCGAAATGGTAACGACTACGGCCAAATTAACCATGCTTCAGGTAAGGATTTGTGCAATAACTTTCTTATTTTAGTGTCAATTATCATGCAGTTTGTTGCATGTACTCCGTCTTACTGAGCCCTTTTCTCAGATGTATTACTTATCGGGAAACTCCTTGTACTTTTCTCAAAAATCGATCCCAACCGACTAGAAAAATGACCTGGATTTTTTGTCGTTTTTCTGATCGGTTGGGATCAATTTTTGGACAAAGTACAAAGATTCTACAAACAAGTCATATATCTGAGGAAAGAGCTCAGTAATGCGGGGTACATGCAACAAACCGCTTGAAAATTGACGCAGAAATAAGAAAATTATTGCACAATTTCTTACCTGAAGCGAGGCAAATTTGTCCGTATTCGTTATCCATCCCATCATGCACAATCCCCACTGTGATTAAACTATCTTCACCTAAATCCTTGCCCCAGTATCTTTATTAAGTCAACAAATTTAGATACAAATATTTACCTACAATAAAACGCTCTCTTAATATTTTGTTTAAAGTTCAATAACAAATTCATCATAAATTTTACAACTGTTTATGGAGCTTTAATCTTGATCCCTTTGAAAACATTTGTTTAATCTACATGTATGTACTATATAAACAATGGAAATTAGTATGTACATGTGCAGGAACAATCAAACAACATTCCATTCCTAAAGTGTTTGACTATCTCCAAAATAATGTAAAATTTCTATGTCTCTTACTAAGAAAGCTTTAGAAAACATTGACTGAAAAGAAGAAAGCATTGACGGTGTCTAGTACAAACGGATTACTAGTTATGTTTTTTTTGAGAGGGCAAATTCAGGCTTTCCAAACATGGCTTGGACAAGACACAGTTTCAGTTCCATGTTGAACAAGAGCTGTCACTGTAAGATGACAATGCCCCCGACACCGCTTTGATTCTAAATTATGGCCAATCTATGTTCAAGGTCAAGGTCATCCAGGGGTCAAGGTCACCAAAGTATGTGCCTACAGAAAGGTAATGTACCAAGGAATGTTGTGGTAAAGTATGAAGCGAATATGTTAAGTAATAAGGAAGTTATGGCCAATGTTAAAGTTTTTGGACGGAATGACGGACGGACAGACAGACGGACGGACGGACGGACGGACAAGTCAAATTTATGATGCCTCCCTATCGGGGGGCATAAAAAGTTTCTGAAAGTAATGAGGATACAGAAGACATTAGTACTGTCAATCTATTTCTTCAATATTTAAATGCTATAAATCATTTTGTCATATGTAGACCCTTCAAAATTGGAACCCCTGCAATTTTCCTTATTTGAGAGAACCCTTTCCCAAACAAGAACTGGTTTTGACGTCCCTGTTAGAAAAGGTTTGGGAAAACATTGAGCCAAAAGAAGACAATACTGATCATAGGCATTTCCATCTTAAGTCTCAATATTTTCTGAGCTATATTGTACAGGAATCCAATCTTTTTCAATATCCATTTTGTCATATGCAGCAGTTTTCAAAATGGTTCACCCTAGAATTTCATCGTTTGATAGTGAGTTAAGCTACAAAGGTGAGCTGAAAACATATCCCCTGCAGACCATCAAAACATCCCCTGCAGACCATCAGTAATTTTTCATGTCCTATGGCAAATAAATATTTTATGAGCACATCTGCATAAGTATGATTACTAAACTTCAAACAATTTTGATGACTGCTTAACCCTTTCCCAAACCGCAAAATTTTCGGATGATCCGCTTCAAAAACTGCCACGAATGACAAAATTTATGTTATTAAAGATATGATTTGTGTGAAATATGGCACAGAAAATATTGAGACAAAAGGAGAAACTGCTGGTTATCAGCAGTTTCTTATTTTGTCTCAATGTTTTCCAAATCCTTTTCTATTAGGGACGTCAAAACCAGGCCTTGTTTGGGAAAGGGTTAATAAATGCCCTCCAGCTAATTTCTGTCAAAAATGAAATTTATACAAATTTTTTAAACATTTTATCAATTTATTTGTCAATTAATTAGTATTCAATCATGGGAAAAAGTAAAATGTTGGTGTAATTACAAAAACCTTGTAACTACAGCTTGGCTAAAGCTGTAGTTATAAGGTTTTGCAATAACACCAAAGAAAATCATTTTTCATCTATACTCATTACCAAACAATTTTGAAAATCAGCATTACCAACACAAATTTCTCCTTTTCTCTCAATGCTTTGTGTGCTACAATGCACAGTTCATCAACTAAGTAACATATATTTCATTGTCTGTAACTCCTCTCTACAATTCTGTGGTTTGGGAAAGGGTAAATAGAAAAAATTTCATTCACTTGAGGAGTCAAAATTGAATTTTGAGGTGAATCTTTAATCATACTGTCCATTATAAATTGTTTTTCATGAAACAATATAAAGTATTCTTTTTGGTAATGAGTTAAATAACCTAATTATGAGGGATACAATAACCATGAATGTATATATGGGAAAATATATATGACAAGTTTATATATTTGTCAACTTATTTTCTTATCTCAGTAATTTTATGACAACTCACAAATCATGGACATACCACTAAGATTTCACGAACCCTTTCTCAAACATATCTGTTGATGTCCTCAGTAGTCTAGAATTGAGTTTGAGTTTATTGGGGTTTTACGCCATTTTCAACTACCAGGGTCATATCACGGCGGCTGGAGCACCTACCCATGGATTCCTGTTGTTTCTCAAACCAGTACTACCACAACACCCTTACCGAGCCTCCAACTGCTCGCCCACTTAGGTTAACGATTTCAAACCCATTGGTGGGTGACAATTTTTGTCAGAAAGGGTATTGGCCGCGGCCAGGTATCGAACCCGGGACCTCTCGAATGAGGGTCAGATGCGCTACCAACTGCGCTAATCAGTAGTCTAGAAATAGCTTGGGAAAACATTGAGGCAATATAAGAAATTGCTGATAACCAGCAATTTCTCATTTTCCATCAACATTTACTACACCATATTACAGATTTTCCTTTTCCAATACAATTCATTGTCTGTCATCTGCAAGGGATTTCAATTCTAACCATCCAATGATTTTCTTGTTTGGAAATGGTTAATCAGAAATCACACTTTTAATTGTACACACATTCACATTCAAAAGAGTTGCATAAAGCATAGAAAAACATGGGTAAAACAAGATGTGTTTGTGAAACACAAATGCACCCAAAAATGTTAAGATTCCAAACACACCGACAGACGGACAGATGGATATCCCCGGTCTTACCATACCAGGGCCTCAGAATGGTCAAAAAAATGACCACTTGGAGGCAAGTATTTTTCTTTTTTCTCAAAATGCTCTCTGAATTTTTCTATGGACAACAAAATGGACAGTGACACTACAGGCATGACTCGAAATGGGTCAAACATGAAAAAGTATCAACAGTAAATATTACCACTTTCACATAATTCGCCCCATATATTTATCTTTCTTGTCACAATTAACTTCATTTTTTGCTGTGTGTCTTAATCTGATGACATAAATTCATTAACCCATTCCCACATTTTAAAGCTTTCTGATTAGTGCTTTGAAAAATATTGTGGCGACCATAGAAATTGCTTGCGACAAGAATTTCTTCATTTCCGACAATGTTTTTACCCAGAAAGACTCAACTAAAAATCTATCACTAAAGGTGATATCTAAATACCCCTGCCACTGAACAAGCGTTTTTGTCTAAAACAAAGGGCAATAATCACAAAATAAGCAAGGTAGAGTTGTGCTCCTTGTACACTACACTTCTCAGTGAGATCTATCTACCCACGAAGTTTCATGATCATAATTACTAAATAGTTTCAGAGATATGCTCTGGACAAGTAATTTGTACACAGACAGACAGACAGGCTGATTCACAGTATACCCTCTAAAACATTCATTTTGTGGAGGTATAAAAATGTAAAATTTCATTCACTTGAAATAGTTCTCTGCAACATCTTTGAATTAGGATTTGTGTCTGAAGTTTTGCAGTCTGGTGTAGATTGAATGCTATTGGGTTTGGACCCTTTATCCAGATCTAAGCTCAAATATGCAATAGTAATAAAACTTATAACCCTTTCCCAAACAAGACCTGGTTTTGACGTCCCTAATAGAAACTGCTTGGGAAAACATTGAAACAAAAGAAGAAACTGCTGATAACCAGCAGTTTCTACTTTTGCCTCAATATTTTCTGCGCTATATTGTACAGAAATCCCATCTTTTATTTCATCCATTTTATTGTCTGCATCATCTTTCAAATTAGACCACCCTAAAATTTTGTCGTTTGGTAATGAGTTATAGCTTACTTGACTTCGCCAGTAGTATTTCTCAGAACGGATGCTGCATAGGCTTGTGTGACCCCCACCAGACTTTTACCATCTACTTCTATAATCTGGTCATTCACTTGCATTCTGAAAGTACAAGACAATTCTGTGATCATTCTCACATATTCATTTATAATTTATTTCTTAATCTTTTGACAGACACATGAACACACTGACGGATGCTGCATAGGCTTGTGTGACTCCCACCAAACTTTTACCATCGACCTCAATAATCTGGTCATTCACTTGCATTCTGAAAAGCATAGGGCAGTTTTGTGAACATTTTTTCACACATATACATATAAATATGACCCATCACGCTAAAAGGGACTTTATCCAAGTGTGAAAAATATCGACCCTAGTCTGTCTGCGCAGTCCGCGCAGCCAGACTAGGGCCGACACTTTTCACTTTTATGTAATTTTCTAAATCGGGAATGTTTTCCCTATCTTACTATATGTTCATTTTTCGCGTATGGGATCTGGTTGACATGTGCTGAGTCTGACAAGTTTGTTAAAATTTGGATACTTATAGATCGGATAAGGTCCCTTTTAGCGTGACGGGTCACAAATACTTTTTATCTTTTGATAGACAGACAGGCACGCAAACATATAGATTGTTGACAGTATGCTTGTGTGACTCCCACCAGACTTTTACCATCAACTTCTATAATCTGGTCATTCACTTGCATTCTGAAAGTACAAGACCATTTTATGAATATTCTTACACAATGTAGATATGAGCCAGGATCTGGAAAAACGTCCCTTAAAGCATTTGAGAGTCACATTTCAAGACCAGCCTGTGTCTAAGCGAAGACTAGCAGACACCGATGCTGCTCTTCTATGGTTGCTACAGGTCACAGATACACTATTAGAGAACAACATGGATCCTGATCAGACTGTGCGTATGCACAGGCTGGTCTGGATCCAGGTTGTTCTCAAATGCTATAAAGGATGTTTTTCCAGATCCTGGCTCATATTGTTTTATTCTTTTGACAGACAGACACATGACCAGTTCAACACACAGACAATTGTAGTAGAGCTTGTGTTAATCCCAACACACTTTTACCATCAACTTTTATATTCTAGTCATTCACTTGCATTCTTAAAGTATAACAACACATTTTGTGAAACATAAATGCATCTACTTGTGCATAATCAACAGAAAATCAGACAGTTGAACAGACACATAATTTCACAATCAAATCCTATAGCCCCAGTTTCTCGAAAAAACTTAAGTAAATACTCATGAGCACATGCTCAACTTCAAAGGAATACTCTCCAATGTTGAAAAGTAATCTATTGAAATTCACATGGATTTCTTCCGATTTCAGCACGATGCTCAGATTTGAGTCTGAAAAATTACCTAAGTTTTTTTTTCTAGAAACCGGGGCCTGATCACTAATTGCTCTCCATAGACAAAGAATTGTGACTAAATATTAAGGGAACATGATGCAAGACATACACATTCCCCTTTTCCATCAATGTTACAAAGTACAATGAATCGATCCACTTCTTCCATTTTCCCTTCTTGGGTTTTATATTTATTCAGGGGAGATAATAACAAAATTGCAAGTTAGTAGTACCATGTAGAGTTGTCTCCCTTTGCATCATTATATTTTTACACTGGATTCATCATCATTTTACCATGGAGTATTGTAAAAGATCGACCAATTACCACACTTTGAAGCTTTTTCATGCCAAACAAGATAAAAGTTTAGAAAATCATTGTGGACAAAGAAGAAATTGCCTGAAACAAGCTATTCATTTCATTATTCACAATGTTTTCTACCTAGAAAGTCATAAAAAAATCAACATTAAATAAACTTGAAAACAATGTCTGCAAATTCTTTCAAAATGGATTTCAGTCAAAGTTTTTGTTCTTTTGTAAAGGGGTAAACCATGAAAAAGACAATAAAGATGCAGTCTGAAACAAATGAAGATTGAGATCTTCATGCAGCTGTTAGGACTTGTCTGCTATAATTAACCTTTCCCAAACAGCAACAGATAAGTGGGAGTAAAAACTTTCTAAATTTGTTATTTCAAATCCAAACCAAAGCCTTGGTAAAACATTGTTGAAAATGAAGAAATTGCTTGTGACAAGCATTTTCTTTATTTCAAAGAATATTTTCTACAAAGTAAAACCAAAATATTGCTTGAAATTGTGGCTGCCTTACATCTTTGAATTTGGACAGGATCATATTTTGTCATTCAGATGTGTTTTTTTTTTTTCCTTTTGTCTCAATATTTCCTATTCTTTATGTGTGAGCAATTTTTATTATCATTATTCTGTCTTGTCCTCTACAGGATCTTTAAAATTGGACCAATCTAAAATTTTGTTGTTGGAGAAAAGGTTAAACTAAAATCATGACTGTAAGATTGTCAAAACCAGGTAGTTTTTGGTATATTTGGAAAAGGGACCAACAATTAATCAAGCAAAAAAATGAATTCATTCCGATGAAAATCTATCTTGTAACATTGTAATGGAGCAATTAGGGAGTACCAATTCCATCAGCTGTTTTGTTGCTGATAGATTTATTTCTTACTATCTTTACTAGCATGAAGTTAAACCTTTTCCATAGCAAGACCTGCTTTTGACTTGCAAGAAAGAACTGCTTTAAGAAAACACTGAGAGAAAATAAGAAATTGTTGATGATCAGCAATTTCTCCTGCAACATTGTAATGATCAGCGATTTCTTCTTTTCTCTAAATATTTTTTGTATTCTAAGACTCATACTTTTGCATATCATGTTAATACTTTTATCTTCTACACCTTGTTTCAAATTGGACAAATCTTCAATTTGTGTTGTTTGGGAAAGGATAAATAGGTGAAGTGCAGCATGCCATCTCAAAATAAATAGATAAAAGAGAGGTTGAAATCAGTTTGACTTTTGTATTGCCAAATCAGTAAAATTCAAACTGGTTGCAATTAGAAGGAAATGCAGAACATGAATTACAGAAATCTCATTCCGTCTTTATCGACATCAAAACGAAAAGTCTGTAGCAGATTTAAAATTTGAACAGTTTTAAATGTTGCAGTATGGGCAAGTATAATGTTTTGTTTGAGGTAAAACTGCAAATATTTGCCGCTTTATGTATTAGATAGAGGCTGTATAGTAGATTATACGCGAAATAAACATTCAAATGCGCGCAGCATTGTGTTGGCTAGCGGTTCATTGGAGACTGGGTGTGGCTATGTATAGAGGTCATACATAAACTAGCCTGCAGCCCATTTATGCGAAATAGAGCGGCGAAATTTTAAAATATACTGCACTTTCATTGGTCAAAAAAGTAGGTCGAACACTAAATATCTATAGCAATGCTATCAGATAAATTAATGCATTAAATCTATTAACCCTTTCCAAAACGTCAAATTTTTAGGGTGGTTCAATTCCGAAGCTGCTTCAGACAACAAAATAGATGTTGCATAGAAAATATTGAGGCAAAAGGAGAAATCATTGTTTTCCCAAGCCTATTTTCTTAGGGATGTCAAAACCAGGTCTTGTTTATAAAAGAGTTAATACCACTGAGAAGCGATAGAAATCTTTTTGCCCATTAGATTTACTTGGAAAATGCAGATTTCTGTTAAAGCAGCTGTCTTATCTTATTGTTTGCCCTTGTCATTTCTCAAACATTCTGTATATATCTGAATCAAATCTTTGACTAATGATATCCCATACACAAGGGCAACAATATTATGGTGTGAAGAAACATTGGCCTATATCAAATGGTGGCAAAACATGGGCGCTGTGGTCTAGTGATAGGATGCGGGCTACGGGATGGAAGGGTCCTGGGCTCAAATCCCACCAGAGCCATCAGAATTTTTCTGAGCGAAAAAGTTACCCCACCTTGCTCCTCCTCCTAAGTATACAAATGGGTACACAGTAGAGTTAACCTATTACCAGACGACAAAATTTTAGGGTGGTCTAAATTCAAAGATCCTGCAGACGGCAATTTCCAGTGAATGGAACATTTAATTTTTGGGTATTTTTGAATGAGAAACTTCGTGGGAAATGAAGAAATTGCTTGTCACAAGCAATTTCATCATTTTCCACAATGTTTTTCACGGCCATTATTTTGTGGTGAGTCAGAAAGAGTCATTTTGAGGTAATGGGTTAAAAGCCAAAGTGCTTTGGCTGACAGAGGCATAGACTGTTAACAACAATCTGGCAACAACTTGAAACTCAATGATCATGGGGCAAAGCGAAAAGTCCATAGAATGAGTTCATAGATTTCAGACTTTAACACATTGCCAGACGGCAAATTTTTAGAGTGATCTAAATTCAAAGATGTTGCTGATGGCAATTTCAAATGAATGAAATTTAACATTTATTGCTCTTTTTTGGACAAAAAACATTGTGGGAAGTGAAGAAATTGCTTGTCAAAAGCAATTTCTTCATTTTCCACAATGTTTTCAAAAGTTGATCAGTAACTTGTAGGGAGTCAAAGAGAGTCATTGTGTGGTAATGGGTTAAACCAAACTTAACTTTTATTTTGTTTATTTTACTTTAAATTTCTTCTTGGTCTAGGGCATGAAAATAAATGTCTTTGGAAGGATAGAAAGACAGAAAGACAGAAGCGGTGAAAGCAGTATACCCCTTCTACTTGGTGGATGGGCATGTTATGATTTCCAACTTAGTCTTACGATTGTTGATAATTCAGGATTCAGGTATTGTTTGGGAAAGGGTTAACATTTACTGAACATCAGAAGAAATATGGTAGTAATTACAAGCAATGATGATAATAATGATTTCAAATGGATCGAGATAACATGTATGTCAAAGCACAGAAAATATTGAGACAAAAGGAGAAAATGCTGATTTTCAGCATTTTCTTCTTTTGTCTCAATGTTTTCCCAAGGAAATCAAAACCAGGTCTTGTTTGGGAAAGGGTAAACATTGATGGAACATCAGAAGAGCTATGGCAGTAATTACAAGCAACTGTCCATGTTTTTCTTGTATAGTGTAAACAATACTCCAGTAATTTGTTTTCCAATCTTGTTTGGGCTGGGTGGTAACAGTAAAACAAAAGGGGCTGTTTGGGAGCATTGAAAGAGAGCCAGACTGTCCAATTTGGTGGTATAATCTTTGATAATTTTGGCCTCATGTCTTGTTTGGGAAAGGGTAAACATTGATGGAACATCAGAAGAGCTATGGCAGTAATTACAAGCAACTGTCCATGTTTTTCTTGTACAATATAAACAATACTCCAGTAATTTGTTTTCCATTCTTGTTTGGGCTGTGTGGTAGAACAAAAGCTGTAGCATTATTTTATGCTAATAAATCCCTAGCATAGAAATGGATTTTAAAGTCTAATTGTGACTTTGACCTTTGTAACCCAAAAACAATAGGACACCTCTTTCAGTCAAGGGCAACAATGCTATAAATTTTCATGGTCCGAATTCAAATGGTTCTTGAGGTAGATTATCGAAACATAAGTATACACACAGACAGACAGACAGACAGACAGACAGACTGATGGACAACCTGTATACCCCCTGTACTTGGAAGACTGGGGGGGGGGGGGGGTATTGATGATGTAACACACCTTCAATTTGTTGCAACACCCTTAACCCTTTCCCAAACAAGACCTGGTTTTGACATCTCTAATAGAAAAGTCTTGGGAAAATATTGAAACAAAAGAAGAAACTGCTGATAACCAGCAGTTTCTCCTTTTGTCTCAATATTTTCTATACCATATTTTACACAAATTATATCTTTCATAACTTCCATTTTGTCATTTGTGGCAGTTTTTGAAGTGGATCACTCTAAAATTTGGTCGTTTGGGAAAGGGTTAAATATTAGTCTTGTGAAGGATTAACTCAATTAATATATCGCTGCTTTTGAACGAAAACCTTGTAACTGCAGCTTAAAACAAGCTGCAGTTACTAGGTTTTCGTTGAAAAGCAACGATATGATCTAATGGGTAATAAATTGCATGCAGACACAATAAGCCACAGAAGTATTGAAGGATAGTCCCACTAATAAAGATAATACAGTAAATTGACATCAAAGACTAGAAGTGAAGCTAGCAATGTCAAATGGGCTCCTCTGACAATTATTCAATTAGTATCCAATATATTATCCTACTCTTTATTGAAGCAATCGTTTAACCCTTTCCAAAACAAGACACTTCTTTTAATTTTCTTTATTTTGAGGCGGAGGGGGGGGGAGGGGTCGAGGGGGGGGGGGTGAATAGGGGGTAGGGACTACTGCAGAAAGATAGACAGTCAGTAAGACACACAATAGTAAAATCTATTGAAGTGGGTGGGTGGGGTGTAAACTTAAGCTAATTTCAAATAATAAACCTTTTGCAAACAAGACCAGGTTTTGACATCCCTTGTAGAAATGCTTTGGGTATATATTGAGGCAAAAGAAGAATATGCAGATTATTTTTCCCTCAACATTCTCTATGCTGTAACATACACATTTTTTATTTATGAGAATAATTTGATCATCTGCAATTCCGTTCAAAGTCGAAGAGTTTGATATTTCTGCTGTCTTGTATCTTAAATAGATACCTTAAATTTCATCATCCAATCAAATTGGGAAAGGCCAAAATTTGCTGGTAATAGTTTAGCCACTTACTTTCCACTCTTCTGTGCTGCTCCTCCTGTTGTCAAACTTTTTATGAAGATTCCAAGTTTCTCTAGTCCTGCATCTGCTCCCACTCCCATACCAATGATACTGAGGCCAAGCCCTTCCGAACCTACAATATAGGGTAAAAGATATTGTGAAGTTATTGTCTATGATATCATGTCAAGGTTTTAATCTTTCATTATTATAATACTCATTTTCCTCATTATTATTTCCAGCATCAGCCCTTACTCCCATACCAATGATACTGAGACCAAGCCCCTCTGAACCTACAATATAGGGTAGAGAAAACATGAAATCATTGTATATTGTATCATGCAAGCCGAAACCTACAATATAGGGTAGAAAATATTGTGAAATAGCAAACAATTTTGTGCTAAAAATAGACTGGGTTTACCATAATAAACCGTCAGTGTTGTTGTAAAATCTCGTAACTACGGCTTGAATCAAGCCGTAGTTACGAGATTCTATAACAACACCGGCGAGATACCATTGTTTGTGCAGAATAACGTCCCGGTTAATTCGAAAAAATTGTTCCCTTTTATTGTGTATTATGTCATGCCCACATCTGCTCCAACTCCCATACCAATGATACTGAGGCCAAGCCCTTCTGAACCTACAATATAGGGTAGAGAAAACATGAAAAGATTGTGCCTAATACTCAGAGACCAAGTCCTTCCGAACCTACAATATAGGGTAGAAACACATGAAAATATTGCACCTAATACTCAGAGGCCAAGTCCTTCCGAACCTACAATATAGGGTAGAAACACATGAAAATATTGTGCCTAATACTCAGAGACCAAGTCCTTCCGAACCTACAATATAGGGTAGAAACACATGAAAATATTGTGCCTAATACTCAGAGACCAAGCCCTTCCGAACCTACAATGTAGGGTAGAAACACATGAAAATATTGTGCCTAATACTCAGAGACCAAGTCCTTCCGAACCTACAATATAGGGTAGAAACACATGAAAATATTGTGCCTAATACTCAGAGACCAAGTCCTTCCGAACCTACAATATAGGGTAGAAACACATGAAAATATTGTGCCTAATACTCAGAGACCAAGTGTTTCCGAACCTACAATATAGGGTAGAAACACATGAAAATATTGTGCCTAATACTCAGAGACCAAGCCCTTCCGAACCTACAATATAGGGTAGAAACACATGAAAATATTGTGCCTAATACTCAGAGACCAAGTGTTTCCGAACCTACAATAAAGGGTAGAAACACATGAAAATATTGTGCCTAATACTCAGAGACCAAGTCCTTCCGAACCTACAATATAGGGTAGAAACACATGAAAATATTGTGCCTAATACTCAGAGACCAAGTCCTTCCGAACCTACAATATAGGGTAGAAACACATGAAAATATTGAGCCTAATACTCAGAGGCCAAGTCCTTCCGAACCTACAATGTAGGGTAGAAACACATGAAAATATTGTGCCTAATACTCAGAGACCAAGTCCTTCCGAACCTACAATATAGGGTAGAAACACATGAAAATATTGTGCCTAATACTCAGAGGCCAAGCCCTTCCGAACCTACAATGTAGGGTAGAAACACATGAAAATATTGTGCCTAATACCCAGAGACCAAGCCCTTCCGAACCTACAATATAGGGTAGAAACACATGAAAATATTGTGCCTAATACTCAGAGGCCAAGTCCTTCCGAACCTACAATATAGGGTAGAAACACATGAAAATATTGTGCCTAATACTCAGAGACCAAGCCCTTCCGAACCTACAATATAGGGTAGAAACACATGAAAATATTTTGCCTAATACTCAGAGGCCAAGTCCTTCCGAACCTACAATGTAGGGTAGAAACACATGAAAATATTGTGCCTAATACTCAGAGACCAAGCCCTTCCGAACCTACAATGTAGGGTAGAAACACATGAAAATATTGTGCCTAATACTCAGAGACCAAGTCCTTCCGAACCTACAATATAGGGTAGAAACACATAAAAATATTGTGCCTAATACTCAGAGACCAAGTGTTTCCGAACCTACAATATAGGGTAGAAACACATGAAAATATTGTGCCTAATACTCAGAGACCAAGCCCTTCCGAACCTACAATATAGGGTAGAAACACATGAAAATATTGTGCCTAATACTCAGAGACCAAGTCCTTCCGAACCTACAATGTAGGGTAGAAACACATGAAAATATTGTGCCTAATACTCAGAGACCAAGTCCTTCCGAACCTACAATGTAGGGTAGAAACACATGAAAATATTGTGCCTAATACTCAGAGACCAAGTCCTTCCGAACCTACAATATAGGGTAGAAACACATGAAAATATTGTGCCTAATACTCAGAGACCAAGTCCTTCCGAACCTACAATATAGGGTAGAAACACATGAAAATATTGTGCCTAATACTCAGAGACCAAGCCCTTCCGAACCTACAATGTAGGGTAGAAACACATGAAAATATTGTGCCTAATACTCAGAGACCAAGTCCTTCCGAACCTACAATGTAGGGTAGAAACACATGAAAATATTGTGCCTAATACTCAGAGACCAAGCCCTTCCGAACCTACAATATAGGGTAGAAACACATGAAAATATTGTGCCTAATACTCAGAGACCAAGCCCTTCCGAACCTACAATGTAGGGTAGAAATACATGAAAATATTGTGCCTAATACTCAGAGACCAAGTCCTTCCGAACCTACAATATAGGGTAGAAACACATGAAAATATTGTGCCTAATACTCAGAGACCAAGTCCTTCCGAACCTACAATATAGGGTAGAAACACATGAAAATATTGTGCCTAATACTCAGAGACCAAGCCCTTCCGAACCTACAATGTAGGGTAGAAACACATGAAAATATTGTGCCTAATACTCAGAGACCAAGTCCTTCCGAACCTACAATGTAGGGTAGAAACACATGAAAATATTGTGCCTAATACTCAGAGGCCAAGCCCTTCCGAACCTACAATATAGGGTAGAAACACATGAAAATATTGTGCCTAATACTCAGAGACCAAGCCCTTCCGAACCTACAATGTAGGGTAGAAATACATGAAAATATTGTGCCTAATACTCAGAGACCAAGTCCTTCCGAACCTACAATGTAGGGTAGAAACACATGAAAATATTGTGCCTAATACTCAGAGACCAAGTCCTTCCGAACCTACAATATAGGGTAGAAACACATGAAAATATTGTGTCTAATACTCAGAGACCAAGTGTTTCCGAACCTACAATGTAGGGTAGAAACACATGAAAATATTGTGCCTAATACTCAGAGACCAAGTCCTTCCGAACCTACAATATAGGGTAGAAACACATGAAAATATTGTGCCTAATACTCAGAGACCAAGTGTTTCCGAACCTACAATATAGGGTAGAAAAAACATGAAAATATTGAGAACTACAAATTAGAAATTACCTAAGAAGCATTTACCTAATTATACTTAGTTTTGAGGTCCCTGCAAAACTTGGCTTGGGAAAACATAGAGGACATTTTTTCCTTTCTTGTCAACTTTTCTGTCCTGTATTTGTATGCAAATCCTTTACTAATCAGCAATCATCATTTTTGTTGTTGCAACAGTTTCAATTCTAATTTTGTGGGTACTAACAGTAATTCAATTCACATTGAATAGACAATTTAAATAAGTACCTATAACCGCAGAGCAACACATTTGAGGAAGTTAAGGCCCTCTATTTGTTATTTCAAATCCAAACCCTTTGTTGTGGGCATTCATTTGAATATAATACTCAAAGAGATTATTGAAAACAACATCATCAACATAGGGTTTGGTGAATATTGAAAGATGTTTTCGACTTTGAAAGCAAATACCCATTATTGTCATACTGTAGATCTGATAGGCTCTGATGACCATTAAAGGATATCTTGCATTTTGAAATGTTGGTCTCAGGCACTCCTAAAAAGTACTTAAAGCAGAGCAACAGAATTAGGAGGGGGTAAAATGCATTCTACATTAATTATGTCAAATCCATACCCTATGTTGTGAGTACTCATTACCCCTTATTACTGTGGTTCTGACTTAGCAAGCAGAAAACCCACCATTTTTATTCAGATCAAGTTGATCCAGTACATGTCATAATGACACCTGATTAATCCATAACTATAATACCACAGTAACCAATTAATTCCAGGTAAATTCCAAATTAATCCTAATTAAATGCACTTAATTCCACTTAATCCAACGAAACAATTATATAAATCCCTATATAATTGGCCGATGTTTCTTCCTTAGAAAACCACAATACAACATACAGAAATTTTTCCAGCCTAGTCCACTATCCCTTTCCCAGACAAGACCTGGTTTTGACGTCCCTTTTAGAACTGGCTTGGGAAAACATTGAGACAAAAGAAGAAAATGCTGATAATCAGCATTTTCTCCTTTTGCCTCAATGTTTTCTGTGCTACAATTTCCACAAATCCAATCTTTTTCAACATCTATTTTGTCGTCTGCAGCAGCTTTTAAATTGGAACAGTCGAAATTTTTGTCGTTTGGGAAAGGGCTATAGCAAAATGCCAAGAAGTTATACTACAGGAGCAAGCTATGTTTACCTGGAATCATTCAAACCTTTAACCCTATCCAAAACAACAAAATTTCAGGGTGACCCTTTTTCAAAGCTGCTGCAGACAACAAAATAAATGTTGAAATAGATAGGAAAAGTGTAAAATAAAGCTCAGGAAATATTGAGACAAAAAGGAGAAAATGCCATACTTTCGAAAGTTTTGCATGTACCCATTACCAGATGGCCAGATTCTAGACTTGTCCAAATTCAAAGATGCTGCAGACGACAACTCCAAGTGAATGAAAATATATATTTCTTTTAGCATATACAACACTATGGGAAATGAAGAAATTGCTTGTTACAAGTAATTTCTTCCATTTTCAACAATGCTTTCCATAGCCTTTATCTTGTTGGGCGTCAAAAGATGTCATTACATGAGAATGGGTTGGTCATATTTCACTAATAATGCCCCTTTTAATTATTGGAGAGTGTGTACAAGGACAAATCTGATTGATTGATTGATTGATTGATTGATTGATTGATTGATTAATTGATTGATTGACAGAATATTTGATTCATTGTATATGACTGATTATTAAACAAACAATTGACTTGTAAAATATGTTAATCAATTAAACATTTCAAAGAAGGCAGCAATAGTTTGTTAGAATCCCATTCAGGTTCTTTTGAATGTGAGCACTTAAAGAATAGAATTCACAACAAATCGCTTCTTTTCAACTAAAACCTTGTAACTGCAGCTTGTTTTAAGCTGCAGTTACGAGGTTTTCGTTGAAAAGCATCAAAATATTTTTTATTAACAACCACTTGTAGTTGTCTGCTTGGATTTTTTCTGAATGATAAAAGCAGATAAAATTCAACCCTTTACCAAAAAACACTTAGGGTTTTGAGAAGCCTGATCATTGAGCTAGAGAGTTTTGAAACACATTTGAAAAAGAGATTTTCTTCTTTTCTGTAAATGAATTCTTAATAAGTGAAAATTAATAGTATATCAGATTCTGTTTCATTAGTAAGCAACGAGAACTGTCGCTAAGCCGACTAATACCCCACCGCTACCTACATGGGTCACCATTTCTAGGTTATTCCCCTTGGTTGACCTCAGAGAGCAAAGACATTACTTCAAGTCAGCAGTGTTCTCCCCAGCCCAATAAGCTGTATCGGCCCCACTACAGCTTCATGGAAATCAGTGTAATGCCCATACAGCTTCAAAAGTACCCCACAACTGAGTTTCTTTAAAATAATAATTTAGACTTTTAGAGGTTTCTCATGTCAAAAACTGATAAATGGGACATTCTTTTAAACTAAAAAGTACTAATTCTGTATAAAAAAAACATTATGGGAAAAGAAGAAATTGCTCAATTTGAGCAATTTCTTCTTTTCCCATTATGTTTTTATTCACAATTATTTGCATGAACACAATGTGTTGCAAGGATTACCAATGCCACTACGGCTTCAAAATATTCTGCGGACACTGATTAGTAAATGTCGAGTCAAAATTCGTCCAGCCTTTTGGGAGGAGTTGTGCTGTTGAGAAATGTGGACAGACAGACAGGGTAATTCCTATATACCACCAAACACAAGGGCGGATCCAGGATTTTTTTCCAGGGGGGGTCCAAGACCAAGATTTTTTTTCCAGGGGGGTCCAAGCTCAAATTATGGCTTAAAATGCAATAGATATGTAACGTTACACTATATTTATATAGTCAAAATTTAATTTTTGGCCAATGCCAGGGGGGGTCCGGACCCCCCGACCCTTCCTCTAGATCCGCCCATGCTATATACCACCAAACCTTGTCTCTCCATGTTTTTGAAATCCCTCCAACATGGAGGCAATTGTAAGCTGTTTGGAGAAGGATTCACCTTTCAACTTTTCTGGATAATATCGTCGGTGCTATGACAAAATGGCGTAACAAATTAGTTACGCAATTTTGTCAATTTTTTTTTTTATAAATGCTTTCTACTAAGTATGTAGGAGCGCATATCCTGTCAAAACGGCGTTTTCTACACCTATTAGAACCCTTTCAATTATCATGTGACAAAATTGCATAACTCGATTTAGCTGACAAAAATGCTTAATACGTAGACAAATTTACACGAGAGTAATATTGAGTTACGCAATTTTGCCGGCATATTTTTCAACATTTTTTAAAACGGCAAAAACGTTTTTGGCTCTCCTGAAAAAAAGGTTTTCGAGCAAAATTTCTATTACGCCATTTTGTCATAGCACCGACGATATAAAGCATGTGATTGATATACAACATGTGTTTTTACCAGTGTCTGTTTTATGTCAGTGCAGAAAGTATTGAGTTTTCATGACCAAACTCTGCAAAATATCCAAGTCAATTTACATTAATAATATTTAACCTTTATCTACCTATAGCGACGGATATTTCCGTCGCAATAAGTGCTTCGTGTATACCATACAAGACGTCTTTTTCCGTCAAAATAGCTATACTACTCATAAAGAATGCTGGTATATTGCAAGGCTATATGATATGCTATGCATGTACAATGTTTACAATGTTTGCCTAGATTACTTTTTAGTGTTTGGACGTCACATTTGTCGTCTGTCAAAACGGTGTATGGGTAAATTATTGCTTGTGTAAATTTGCCTTTTGGTATATAAGGGACCATTTACCTTGGTAGTCAAAAGGTTAATAATATTTGTCACTTTTCATCATGCAAATTTTCATGGTATAAAGCATGTGATTAATAGACATTAAACAGCCAGTCATGGTATAAAATCACCATAACTAGAGCTAATTCATTTCTCATTCTATTTGTTTTGTTTTTTTAGTTTTCTTTAAAATGGAACTCATCGAATCCAATCAAACATCAACATTAAACAAAATTAAATGTGTCCATGGCAATTTTTTCAGATGGGTAATTGTTCACTTTTTTTATCATTATCTTTTTTTCTCTGGAAATGGGATACTGCTGATAAACCATTCAATATCTACTGCTCTATGTACAAGAAATAGATATGATAGGATCTGTTTTGGCTGTTTTTAAGATAAAATCCATGATTCTCTAGATAAATAAAGAAAAGATGACATTTCTATTCAAGTATTCTTAATTCAAGACATTCGTTGTGGATACTCATATGACTATTATGATTAAAATGAAGCATGATTTGTTGGCTTTCTCTTCTTTTCCACCCTTTTCTAGGAAATATTTAGTCTGATTTAAATAGTATAAAGCTGCTGCATAAAACAATAATAACTGATTGGATTGAATGGAGTTTTATGTCCCACTCAACAGCTAAGGTCATATGGAGACGGGACCTCGGTTTAAAGTCTCATCCGAAAGACTGGAGATGCGGGGGATCAAACAATTATAATAATAATAAGCGACCCCTGTTTGAAGTCCAGCGCGTTACCACTGCACCACCTCCGCCCCACAATAATAATTGATACTTTTGGAAAATATAGCAAAGATAATATTGAGGCAAAAAAAGCATTTTCTTCTTTTGTTTCAATGTTTTCCAAAGCATTTTCTTTTTTGGGTGTCAAAGACAGGGCTTGTCTGGGATAGGGTTATTCCCGCTTATCTGGAATTATGAAGACATTGAAGATGGAATCAAAGTATTCATTGAAGGCCGGCTCTTTAAGCCGGCCTTCTTTGGAATGCTTTTTTCGATTTCGACGTGTAGGATGTGGGAGGCTAACAATTAGAACATTTTCGACATATTGGTGTAGAACTGACTGATTTGTAAGTCAATAATTGACGTTCACCTTGCAAGTTATATTTTTTAAATATTTTCTGCTTTGCGAGCGAAAATATCGCAAAATTGGCCGCATTTGTATATCGTTCCAATTCCAATAACTGACCGCCCCCGATCTATCAGATTAACCACGGTCCATAGAAATACTGGAATGCACAAAAACCGAGACGTACATAGAATGTCGATATATTATCTATTAAACAATATCGGCAAACTTTGGAAGTTTTCGAAACGCGTTTCAAATCAGGCACTTAACCCAATCCCACGTGAAAGTCTCTGTTGAAAGCATCCGATCATGAACAGAAATACTCATGCGTTTCGGTATTTCTATGGACCCGATCTACTGGGTTACTGCCCCTTGAAGGAGTCAATAAATAAGTTGTAATTTGTATAGATTTTCAACCGAACACCGTAGCTCAATCGGTTAGCCGCTCGTACATACAGTCATAATTGTATTCTACGGTGTGGGTTCAATACCCACTGTCGCTTGTGTCAAATTTTTCTCAAATACTTTTTTGAAAGGAACTGTTGTCCTTTGTTATATATTTAGTTAGGTATGCAATCTGATTTCTTTTTGTGTGTGTTTATTTTTCTAATATGTTTTTGCATTTAAAGCGTTTAACTTTTTTGCTATAATTTTCTTTTCATTATGATAAAAATCACATATGAAAACAGCCTGATTTTGACAGAATGCCAATAGATCATGGCTGAGAACAACGTTCTCCGACAAAGAGAATTAACTCTTGCAGCACGAGTCAACAGTGACCAGGTTTAATTTTTGGGCTGCATCAATTTAAAGTTGAAGTTTACAAATCGTTCAAAAAATTATAAATAAACACTTTCATCTCGCAATGCGAATGACTATTATGACCTTATTACGGAGTTGCTGTATTTTTTTTTAGATAAATCATACTATCTGTAATTCTTTAGTCAGTAAAATACAAATATTGCATTGTATTAAAGCTGCAGTCCCTCGCTTGGTCAAATTGTAAAAAAACGGGAAAAAAATAGAATGAAACGCATAATTTTTATAATGACCACCTTTGGAATAGTAACGGAAGGCGGTTCAGACAAACAATGAACCTTAAATAAGATAGTTATTGCCGAAATTAAAGGAAATCCGTAGAAAAAAATGAAAAACGTTTGTCACGTTTTTCAAATCTATTTTCCTCACTGTTAACATTTTGCCCAGATGTAAACACAACATTTTTGTATAAAACACAATAAAACTCTTATAAAGTAATGATGTAGATACGGGTAAAATTTAGGTAGAGTGATTGAGCGGTATGTGTGCTGTACAGGACATCCGAGTTCTATCCTAGGTCTCGGCGATTCTTTTACTCTCTTTTTTTCTTTTCTTTTCTTTTTGTCCACCATTTGTATTTTTACACAAAATACAAGCTGCCATCTGCCTAGCAAATGAAATTTCGTAGCTAATAGCCATTGAAGACGAAGAAAAAAAGTATAAAAAAAATCCTCAGACAGCTGGATTCGAACTCGGGGCTCCATAATTGAAAACTGACCGCTCTACCTAGTACCTATCAACCTAAATTTTCTTAGTCATTACGCCACTAAATATAAAAAATGTATTATTTTATCCATGTGCCAAAGGATCTTGCGCGAACTATAGAAGAAATCAAAATCCAAACGACAGGAGATTTAGATCCAAGCCTATCTTTATCGGGGATCAAACAGAGCGATGGAAAGGTGAAAGGATAGGCCTTATCAAAGCTGACACGAATCGAATCATGTTGCAAACACGCTGATCGATACATCAATAGTGGTCACGTGAGAAGACGCTTGGAGGGGTGTCTGAGAATGACATCATCAAAGTCCTGCGAAATACTTTTTCTATAAAATTAATAGCGGTAATTTGTGGAAAAACCCCTCCGGTATTTCGTTTTAAAGGATAATTTCATTGAATTGTAGTACAATTGAGCTTGAAAGGTGTATTGTTTAAAAAATATTATTAATGGCCCAGCAAATGACCACCAAATGGTTTTAAAGTTGATTTTTCGAAGAAAACTCGAGATAGAGCACCTTTAAATATTTACAAATTCTACATCAAACAATGCAACAATTGAAAAAAAATAGAGAAAAAAAAAAAACACGGATTTACAGAAGAACATGTCAGTAACGTGAACAAAATATCCATTTCTTTGAAGTAAAGCAATGAACAAATATTTAGTTAGGTTCAGAACAATAGGTTTCAATTTTGTTGTTAAAAATTCGGTATTTTTAAGTTAATCATGGTTATGCGAGCTGGTATTTGTTCTAAGTTAACCATGGTAATGTGAGCTTGTGTAGGTGGTGCAGGACCATTCGCTGAGAAATTTATAGGCAGCATAGTCTATTATTGCACTTGAGGTCACCCAAATGAGCAAACATTGCAATTTGCGGGACTTGCAGAATGTATACATTTTAGAAGTCACTGGAACTGCAAACAAACAATACGCTATCAAATAATTGCTACTGCAAGTCCACGTTAATTCCGTTGGGGTCTTGATACTGTGAGTTCAACAAGAAAAGGAAAGATATAATTAACATAACATGGTTCACTTCAGCAAAATTTTCATGGATGGCTACCAAAAAATTGCCGGCCTCTTTGATGCTATGCGTCAAAATTTTGTCTTGTATTCCTTTGATTGTGAAGTGAATCTTCACTTGGGGAGGTAGAAAATGTATGATCATGGAACCATTTAGGAACCAGCATGTAATTCTGACATTCAAACAATATCAGTTTCTTTTCATTATGTTTGATCAAATGGGGTTTTACGCCTCTTTCAGCTACTATGGTCATATCGCGGTGGCTGGATACCAAACCATGGATACCTCATTGGCGGATCCAGAGAGGGTTTGGCTACTCCGGGGTTCAAACAAACACTCTCTATAGCCCGAAATTCAGAAATTCGGACAAAATTGTGCATCAGTAGGGGCTCCACACTCAAATAATGATTTAAAATGTGTTAAATATGTAATAATTACTAACGTTATAGTGCCAAAATTTAATTTTCAATTAATGCTGGCCGGTCTGGACCCCTGACCCCCGCTAAATCTGCCCTTGGGTTTAGCCTGGTAAATTGTAAATAGGAAAGGTATGAAAATCTTCACAATTGCTGTCAGAAAAACAAGCCTCAATAAACAAACATGAATACCTTCACTGTATTAAGTTAACTGACAAGTGTGGGGAAAAGATGGCTTTTCAAAATGCAATATTTCATTAATTGTTCATCAAACCCTATGTTGTGGGTACTCATTTGCATCATCTCATCGAGACAATTCAAATGAGTACCCACAAAATAGGGTTTGGACTTGAAATAATGAATCTAGAATGCTATAACCGCCTCTTATCATTCTGTATCTTTGGACTTTGGAAAATCTTCACAATTTCTGTGAGAGAAATGAGCCTCCATAAACAAACATAAATACCTTCCCTGTATGAAGTTTGCTGATAAGTGTGAGATGAACAGGTGCAATGCCATTGAACATTTTACAGGAGTTTTCCTTATCCTGAATTTATTTGAATGCCCGAATAACTCTTTCCCAAACAGAAACTTTTGTGAAATTTGTCCATTTTCAAGGTCCTGGATAAAAACCAACATGGGATTGATTAATTAACAGTATCTCAGTTAAATTGTGACTACTGGAGAACTTAACCATGGATCCTATAATTTCTCTAATAAGTCCTACCACAACATCATTTTAAAAGCCTCCTGCTGCTCCCTAACATAGGTTTGTTATTATACAACCATTTGGGAGCAACAGATGTGAGAAAGGAAATAAGCTGCCGCCAGAGATCAAATCTGGGACCTACGACATGCTACAAACAAGAGGACCATGATGGTCCTATATCACTCACCTGAACCAAAATGATATGAGCAACACTTATGTTCAATTCAATTGATATTTATGACTTTAAGACTGAATATGAACTAATGGTCAATAATGTTGTGAAAATCAAACTCATCCAAGCTCTTATGGTGCCCAACATTGTTTTTTTTAAATAATTGTAGATTCTAGAGTGTAAACAATGTCAAAAACAGCCAAAAATGGCAATTTTGCCCAATTCAAGGGCGCATAACTCTCATCTTTCTGATCAGATCAGACTGAAAATCAAGCTCAATGAAGATCTTATGCTCCCCAACATTTTGTCCAAGTTTTGTCTTGATTTATAGATAATTGTAATCTAAGGGAAGTAACTCTTGACACTACTAAAGAAAAGAAGTGTCAAGTGTTACTTCCCTTCGATTAACAGCAGCTGAAAATGGCAATTTTGTCAAGTTCAAGGGCACGTAACTCTAGACTTTCTGATGGGATCAGACTGAAAATCGAGCTCATCCGAGATCTTATGGTCTCTAATATTATGTCTAAGTTTTGTCTTGATTGATCAATAATTGTAGATGCTAGAGTGTAAACAAACTTCAAAACAGCATTTTTTGACATTCAAGGGCAGATAACTCAGCACATTCAGGTCCAATCAGGCCCATAATTGAACTTGTCCGAGTACTTATGATCCCACTTGTTTTGGCCAAGTTTGATCAAGTTGCCTAACTTTTGTGGATGCTAGAGTGTAAACACCCCAAATGTTGACGGACGGACAGAGGGACGGACGGACGCCGGACAAAAAGTGACCACAATTAATCACCTCCAGCACTTCTTGCTCAGGTGAGCTAACAACACATTATCGTAGTTGTTTTTGTTCTTCTGCAACAGCTTTCAAATTGTAACTCTTTTCGAATTGGAACCGTCATAATATAAGTCATTTGGAAAGGGTTAATCCAGGTCAGACTCTATCAATATCAGCCTATTTCTCCCCCATTTTAATCTATTTTATCACTCTCAGACATCTCTTTATAAAAGAATCCTTTCAACAAAAAACTGGAAAATTCAAGAGCTGTGGAATTCCTTGAATTTTCAATCCTTTCCCAAACAAAATCTGGTTTTGATGTCCAAAATATGAAAGGTTTGGGAAAACATTGAAACAAAAGAAGAAAATGTTAGTAGATCTAACCAACATTTCCTCCTTTTGCATTAATACTTTTTTAAAGTATTATACACAAATTTTATTCTAAACAACATCCCATTAGCTGGCTGCTGAAAAATCCAAATTAGACCAACCTTAATTAAATATTACCATTTGGAAAAAGGTTGAGTAAGATGAAGTTACACAAAACATGGTTCTTGATGTTTGTAATAAAAAATGCTTCGCAAAAGATTCACGAATAAGCATTTTTGTTTTCCACTGATGTTTTCTGCCTTTTTGAATCACAATTACATGTTTGTTTGCTATTGTGCTATTATTTTCTAGTCTCATAGTTCCTTTGAATTTACAACATTCAAAAATTATTGTGGTATGGGAAATATTTCACCTACATTCATTGACCCTTTCCCAAACAACAAAATTTTAGGGTGATCCACTTCAAAAAGAGACACAAATGTCAAAATGGAAGTTACTAAAGATACAATTTGTGTAAAAAATGGCACAGAAAATATTGAGACAAAAGGAGAAACTGCTGGTTATCAGCAGTTTCTTCTTTTGTTTCAATGTTTTCCCAAGCCTATTTTCTTAGGGTCGTCAAAACCAGGTCTTGTTTGGGAAAGGGTTAAAGTTTTCTAAAACAATGCTCTGCAGCAGCTTCATAGTTTTGGGTTAAGGATATTCAATAGGACAGACAATATTAGGCGACAAGGAACAAAGTTGTTAACTTGAAGTTTTCTTTTTGCTGATAGTATTTTTTTTTAAAACTGCCAACACCCATCTTCAAATCAATATCAGTTAGCATCTTGAATTAA
Source organism: Fragum sueziense (assembly GCA_963680895.1). Classification (NCBI taxonomy): domain Eukaryota; kingdom Metazoa; phylum Mollusca; class Bivalvia; order Cardiida; family Cardiidae; genus Fragum; species Fragum sueziense. Next base: position 6,522,083 of record OY804609.1, read on the forward strand.
TCAAGTCAATAAGACAATAGAATCATTGATACCAACTTTAACAGGTCCATATCATTAAAATTTATTTGGTGCAAAATTGTTGCAAGCCAAGGGAAATAAATCTTTCTTTTAATAATTTCATGATAAACCTTGATTAACTCCCTTTGATTTACTTAGTTGAAACATGGCCAGATGAGTATAAACAGAGAACAGTGCAATATGTTAATGAACCGGCACGGCAAAACTGGAAAAGTTCTTGCACCGGGCATTCACCCTTTCCAAAATGACAATAATTCGGTCTTTTCTAATTTGAGTACAGACATCATAGTTGATGGTGAGAAAGTAAGGATTTTGTTAAATATACCATAAAACATTTTGAGGCAAAAGGAGAAAATGCTGGTAACCAGCATTTCTTCTTTTGCCTCAATGTTTTCCAAGGTCTTTCCTATTAGAAACATCAAAACCCACATAATGTTTGGGAAAGAATTACCAGGGAATAACAACAATGTTATGAAAACCTAAATATAAGGGTGGGATAGACATTTAAAATTTGCTATTTTAACTTCAAACCCAGAGTATGTTGTGGGTACTCATTTGAATCTTTAACTTGACAAAAAGATTTTAATGAGTACCCAAAACATAGGGTTTGATGAAACAAAAGATAAGATATTGTATTTTGAAAAGCCAATACTCCCTCTTATCTATAGCTCTGAGTGAAGAGATGAAGATAATATTCATGTATCAAATAACCAGGAAAATATTGAGACAAAAGGAGAAAATGCTGATGATCATACATATAACATATAAGCGTATAAGCGGGGGCGGTAAAGACATTCAAAATTTGTTATTTCAACTTCAAACCCTACGTTGTGGGTATTCATTTGAATCATCTCCACAAGATGATTCTAATGAGTACCCACAACACAGGATTTGATGAACAATTGAAGAAATATTGCATTTTGAAATGCCATCACTCCCTCTTTTCTGTAGCTCTGAATAAAGAGTAACACATGTTCTCAATGTCAATCTCATAATTGATGTTTTCATCATTTATTCATAACTCTGGAGAATCAAACATACATGTGCAACATTGGGTTAGCCTATCAGACCTTTGTCAAAAATGTATTGGAATTGAATTGGAGTTTTACTTCCAACTCAACAGTTAAAGTGACATTTCACAATTATTTTTACATAAATTTTACTTTTATTCTATCTGAAAGAGCATGTTTTCTTATGAAAAGTCTGAAAAATTCAAGCCAAAATATTGAACGGTTTACGATGTATATTTTTATGCTAAAATTAAACAAATTGTTGTGGACAACAGTTCAGATTTATATAGAATTTTGTCATTTCTGTCTCAACATTAAAGGCGTATCTTTCGCTTATAGATAACAACTTCAGAAAACTAATGGCATTTCTACGCATTAGAATTAACAATCTTTGCATCAAGACATACTTTTAAAAAATGAAATAAATGTGAAATGTCACTTTAAGGTCATAATTGCAGAGAGAACACCTTGGTTTAACTATTCTCATGCTGTTCACGTCAATTTACTGATGTGACAAAAGCTTTGGCAGGCAGTATAGGATAAGATCAGCCTGCACAGATGTGCAGTCTGATCTTTGCCTACACTGTCTGCTTTCTACTCAATTATTGTTCATAAAATTGAGACAAACTAATTGAAATATCTCTTGAATTGTCGATTTGTTTGAAATGAAATTTAAAGCCAACAAGACAAGGTTTAAAGTCTCATCGAAAAGACTGGAGTTGCAAGGGGTCAAACCACCAGCCCTGTATTGGTACTCCAGCACATGATTACCAATACAAAATCCATCCATATTACTAACAGAACAACTAACCAGGCTTAACATGAAGTAATGAACAGTAATTTCATCATTTCTCACTATATTTTCTATCCAGAATGGCCAAAATATGTACAACTCGATTAACTTGAAATTTTTGTCTGCAAAATCTTTGAAAATCAAGCAAGTCTAAAATTTTGCCTGCTGAGAATGGGTTAAACCTTTCCAAACCAAGAACTGGTTTTAATGTCCCTAGTAGAAATACTTTGGGGTAAACATGGAGAGAAATAAGAGAAGAATTGCTGATGATCAGCAATTTCTCCTTTTCTGTCAATGTTTTCTAAATGTTATTAATAAAACTTACATATTTTCTACTTTTGGTATCATTTCTGTTGTTGTTTGAATCAGCTTTTGAATTGAATGATCCTTAAATTTTGTCATAAGGTAATGGTTTAACCCTTTTCCAAACAAGACCTAGTTTTCACGTCCCTAACAGAAAAGGCTTGGGAAAACATTGAGGCAAAAGCAGAAACTGCTGATAACCAGCAGTTTCTCCTTTTGTCTCAATATTTTCTGTGTCATATTTTACACAAATCCTATCTTTGATAACATCCATTTTGTCATTTCTGGCATTTTGTCATCTGGTAATGGGTTAATAAAATAGCCTTACGCCTACCTTTCAATAGAAGTACAGGGAAGACGTCCATCCGTTCTACACGCTTTTCTAGCTCGTATTCCGCGGAAGCTGCTACAGGATCCACATCCTCATTTCTACGATCGTAGTCATCCGTAGAATATGTCATAAACACCTTGGATAATGAGAGAAAAGAAATTGATTCATTTATCCTTTTAAAGGCAAGACATGCCAATGCAAGGAGGCTTGGGAACACAATGAGGTAAAAGAAGAACATGCTTATATTCAGCATTTTCTCCTTATGCCCCATTATTTTGTTGTGCTACAGTGTACAAAAATCTTATCTTTACTATTTTTTACAACTATTTTGTAATCTGCAACAGCAATCAATCAAATCAGTATAAAATTGTCATATTTGGGAAAGGGTCATTTTTTTCAAATGGTCAAGATAAAATTCTAGTCACTTTAACCCATGGCCATGATTCTGAGGGCTGTGATATTAGTTTCCTCAGATATGATGTCCAGTTGGTTGATTTGGCCTTAACACCATTTTTAACTGCTATGGTCACATTGAGGAAGCTGGAGTATCTAACTATAGATTCCTGTTGTTTGGTTAGGTTTATTGGGGTTTTACTCCATTTTCAGCTGCTACAGTCATATCCCAGCGGGTGGAGCACCTAACCACGGATTCCTGTTGTTTCTCAAACCAGTACTACCACAACACCCTAACCGAGCCTCCAGCTGCTCACCCACATAGGTTAACTATAACAATCATTGGTGATTGACATTTTAGTCAGGATATTTGCCTAGGCCAAGGCCTCCTGTTGTTTCCCATACCAATTCTCTCACACGATCCTAACCTAGCCCCTAAATAGGTAAACAAGAGCCGTCACAGACGGATTATGCTCCCCGAATAAGTGTTTGTCACAAAATAAAAACTATCATACATTAAGCCCCCTTTTCCCATGACAGCTTTTTTGTACACACATTATTTATAGAATATGGTCTAGAACATCCTATTTATTACATGAGCACAAAATTTCATTAAATTCTGCCCATTAGATGAAGGGAAATAAGAGAAAAACTTATTTTTATGCTAAGGCCCCTTTTTCCATGACGCAGCCTTAAATTTACAAACGGAGAAAAAAGTCACTAGGTATTGACAGTTCACATGTGAAGTTTCATTGAATTTGGTCCAAGGGTTGCTGAGATATGGCTGTGGACGGACGGACGGATGGACACACGACGGACGGACAGCGTGGCAACTATATGCTCCCTCGAATTTTTTTAATTTTAGAAATTATTTTATTATTATTATTTTATTATTTTAGAAATAGAGAATAACAACATACCCTGATTGGATCTCGACTAAACTTGATCTTACGATCCTTCTTGACCATCTCATAATCGTCAAACTCGTCACTCTCGCTCTCCGTCGATGATAAACCAGCGATCTCGACGTATTCAACCTCATCGTCGTCGTCCTCATCATACTCTTCTTCTTCTCCTACAACGATTCATCAATATGTTTTATAGCATCAGAGGATTAACAAGAGCCGTCCGAGACGGACAATGATCCCCGAATAAGGCATTGTCACAATAAATGTATGCCATGGAGAGCAGTTTGTTGTCAAGGGCATCTGATTTGCTACTCAAATATGAAATTTCATCAAATTCTGACCATTACACGAGGAGAAATTAGAGAAAAACTGTACTTTACCTTAAGTCCCCTTTTCCCATGACAAGGCCTCAAATCCAAAAACCGGAAAAAGTACATTGGCATTATGTCATAGGGAGTTCACATGGTAATTTTCATTTGATTTGGCCCAAGGGTTATGGAGAAATCGCTATGGACGGAAGGACAGGACGGACAGACAAAGCGGCAACTTAAATCTCCCTTCGGGGAGCATATCAATATAAATATTTTCCTCTTTAGTGTCGCTTTTCAGCAAAAACCTCGTAACTGCAGCTTATTTTAAGCTGCATAACTGCAGCTTGTTTTGAGCTGCAGTTACAAGGTTTTTGTTGAAAAGCAGCATATTATTTGACTATGTTTACATGAGACCTATTACATATGCATTGACTATTGTTGGTGCAAGATCGTATGGCACTTGTTTACTTTTTGTCCAAACGTAAACAAAACAGTGTTGTATAAAAGATGAATGAATTCTTTATAAGTAGTGACGTATACATGTTGAAAATTTAGGTACAGTGATAGAGCAGTCTGTTCACTGTTCAGAGTTTTCTGTGTTTTATCGAAAAATGTTTTGTTTGAACAAAACGTAAACATGTGCCATACGATCTTGCGCCAACAATACACTTTGAAAATGTTTATACCAAGTTTCAACTAACAAAGATTTCAAGGAATCGTCAAGCTGGCATGGGTAAGCTGTGCTAGAGGAGTCAATTAGGATTAAGCTTAAATTTTAAGAGCAAACAGAAAAGGCATATAGAACTCAGGAGCGAAAGTTTTGGCAGGTAATGCACTCAGAAAAACATTTATTTGAAGTAATTCATATGCCAGACATGTGTAGATGCACAAGATCTGCAGGCAGTCAAGCACGCAATTAAGTCATAAGTCAATCCGCATTCCTCAGATTTAATGATAATTCCAATCAAAGATTACGATTCTGGCAGCGAATTTCAACTACTTCTGATTCATATCTTTGATTTACTTACTTAACATTAAAATTCATTCTTTACACATGAATACATGAATTGGGGATAAGGAAAAAGTGCCCTGAAAGAATTTGAAATCACAAAAGATCAAAATCAGCCTGCACATACATGCAGTATGATCAAGATTCTTATTGTTTTTATGATTTATAATTATTTTATGATCTATTTGTCATCTGCAGCAGATTTCAAATTTGAACTATCAGAATTTATGCTGGTTTGGCAAAGTGTTGAAAGTTCATTGTTTGGGAAATGGTTAAGGCTAAGCATGCAGAGGTATAAATAGTAGAAGCAGAGCTGGGAATAAGAGATCAAGCTATTCCATATTATATTAAGCTGTTCATCAAACTTCGGGTTGTTGGTAGTCAAATGGAGTTGCTAATGAGGTTCCAATCCTGTCATTCTGACAATACTTTAACCTGAGGTTCCAGATATTAGATTGAAGACATAAAGGCCCGGTCCCACTGGCCGATTGACAAAAACCTATGCAAAAAGGACACAGCGGACCAGCAAAATTTCGGTAGTGGTACCATCCGTTTTCATCCGCTTTAGAAAATGGCGAAAATATAACGGAAAAGAGAGCATGTCAGTAGTATATAGCGGGGATGTTAAACGGATATTCGTGGGAAGCCTGGCGAATGTGTGCGGATGTCGGTTAAATATACGGAACACATCCCAGATAAAAACTCTTTTTTTCCATTTGTATACTTTATATATGCGATGCGTATGCTTACATCCTTTCTATTTTCGTGCTGCTAACGATGTATAGACGTTCAATGTACCTTATCGTTCCCCTATCAATCCCTTTTCAGTTTCGGTTGATTTGAGTTTCAAGGATGCCTATAGGATGAAGAAAGGATACAACAGACTGATAACGGACATAGAACGTCTGTTGATCGTATCTATTGCGGATTTATATCGTACACGACGGAAGGTTCATCCGTTCTAAAAGTTTTGGGCAGCTCAAAACTTCTTGCGCAGATGAAATTACGGTTGATGGATGCCCGTTGGATAAAATGTATGCAATAAGTACACATCGGACTTCCAACGGATGGCAAGAGACGTCTAAGGGAAAGCAAGATTTTTTGTACGTTATATATCCTCTTTGCATCGGAAAGTGCAGTGGGACCGGGCCTTAAGATAATGGTATTTACTCCTTTTAACAAAATCTCTGACATATCACAGCTACATTACAGCTTGCATGTTTTTTGCCTATTTCTAAGCGTGATTTAATTTCAAGCGTTTTTGGGTGGAAAGTCGTGATGGCCGCAGTGATGCATATTTTCTCACTCATCTTTATTACCTTCCTGTACCACCACAAATCACGATGTTTTGCATGGAATGTCCAGTACTACCACAATATCTAATACGAGCCTCAAGCTATTCTCTCACATAGATGATTCACACCAACTGGCGAGACAAATGACTTTTCAGAATGGACATTGGACGAGCCAGGGTTCGAACTAACGACCCCTTGATTGACAAACTCTAACGTAACAGACTGAGCTATCCAGGCTCTGCGTGAAACCGTCAAAACTTAGAGGTAAGGTTGTTTCTAAGTTTTAGAAATGCATTTATTCCCAGCTCTGCTCCACTGCTGTGGGTATTTATCTACTTGCCTACGATATAGTCGGTAGAGGATCGTACAGAATGGCCGGGGTAAGCAGGCGGTGGTGGCAGTTTATCATGCAAAAGCAGGGTAGAGGGAGGAGGCTCTGTGTAAAATATAGACATTAGACATATACATCAAATACAGTGTGGAAATATCGCTTCTACTAGACATATCGTCAGCGTAAATGCAAAACCCCGTATGTCGAATTTTGTAATTTTCAAAGTAAAATCTTGTGTGCCCAGTTAAAACAAGAGATGTTTGTAAAACATATATGCCCCCTCAAGGGCCTAGATTTGATGTAGGTCAAAGTCCAAGGTCAAGTTAACAAGGTCCAAGGTCATGGTCAAATATGAAAGGTCTTGGTAGGAGGTGTCTATGTGTGAAATATTAAAGCTGTATATGTAAAAGTAAAATGAAACATAGGCCAGGTTAAAGTTTTTAAAAGTAGGCCAAATGCCAAGGTCAATGTCATGGTCAAATGTGAAAGGTCTTGGTTGGAGGTGTCCATGTGTGAAATATCAAGGCTGTTGGTGTAAAAGGACATGATATATATGCCTGGTTTCAGTCTTTTTAAAAGTAGGTCAAACTCCAAGGTCAAGGTTGCAATATTCAAGGTCATGGTCAAATGTGAAAGGTCTTGGTAGGGGGTGTCTATGTGTGAAATATCAAGGCTGTAGGTGTAATAGGACATAAGATAAAGGCTAGGTTAGATATTTCTAAAGTAGGTCAAACTCCAAGGTCAAGGTCCAAGGTCATGGTCAAAGTGAAATATCTTGGTTGGAAGTGACCATGTGTGAAATATCAAGGCTGTATATGTAAAATGACATAAAATATAGGCCAGGTTAATGTATTAGAAAAGTAGGTCAAACACCAAGGTCAAGGTCACAAGGTCCAAGGTCATGGTCAAATGTGAAAGGTCTTGGTCGTAGGTGTCCATGTGTCAAATATCAAGGCTGTATGTGTAAAATGACATGATATATCGGCTAGGTTAAAGTTCTTTTTAAAGTAGGTCAAAGTCCAAGGTCACAAGGTCCAAGGTCATGGTCAAATGTGAAAGGTCTTGGTAAGATGTGTCCATGTGTGAAATACAAAGGCTGTATGTGTAATAGCACATAAGATATAGGCCCAGTTTATTTTTTTTTAAAAGTAGGTCAAACTCCAAGGTCAAGGCCACATAGTCCAAGGTCATTTTCGTATGTGATAGGTCTAAGTCGGAGGTTTCCATGTGTCAAATATCAAGGCTGTATGTGTAAATGGACATGATATATCGGCCAGGTTTAAGTTTTTTTTAAAAGTAGGTCAAACTCCAAGGTCAAGGTCACAAAGTCCAAGGTCATGGTCAATTGTGAAAGGTCTTGGTAAGATGTGTCCATGTGTGAAATATCAAGGCTGTATTTGTAAAAGGTCATGAGATATATGCCAGGTTTAATTTTTTTCAAAGTAGGTCAAACTCCAAGGTCAAGGTCACAAGGTCCAAGGTCATGGTTAAATGTGAACGATGTTGATAGGAGGTATCTATGTGTGAGATATCAAGGCTGTATGTGTAAAAGGACACAAGATATAGGCAAGGTTAAGAATTAAGTGTAAAAATCAACAAAGGGCAATAACTCCAAGAATTTGATTGGCAGGGTTATGGTTCTTGTGCACTGCACCTCTCCATAATGAGATCTATCCACCTGTAAAGTTTCATGATTCTACCTAACATAGTTTTTGAGTTATGCTCCGGACAAGAATCAAGTTATAAAATCAACAAAGGGCAATAACTCAAAAAATTTGATCAGCAGAGTTACGGTTCTTGTGCACTGCACCTCTCCATAATGAGATCTATCCACCTGTAAAGTTTCATGATTGTACCTTACATACTTTTTGAGTTAAGCTCCGGACAAGAATCAAGTTATAAAATCAACAAAGGGCAATAACTCAAAAAATTTGATCGGCAGAGTTACAGTTCTTAAGCACTGCACCTCTCCATAATGAGATCTATTCACCTATGAAGTTTCATGACTCTACCTTTAATACTTTTCGAGTTATGCTCCGGACAAGGTTTGGTCTACGGACAGACCGACCGACATACGGACCGACCGACCGACCGACCGACCTTCCGACACTTGCAAAACAATATACCCCCATTTTCTTCGAAAGGGGGCATAATAATTCTTGCAATAGTTGAGATATTTTTACCTACAGAGCTTCAGATTTACAGTGGGCCCGGGCCATCTGACACACTATTTGTAAATATGGCCCATCACTTTTCAACTCCAGGGGCCAAGCGGCCCAAGCTTTTACAAATTTTTTATATCACTATATTTATTTTCATTGCTATGGCCCATCATTTCCAAAAATGGCTCATCAATTTCCCTGCCATGGGTCATTTTGACCCACCACTCTTCAAATAAATCTAAAGCTCTTTACCTATCAGTATTAATAACACATTATTTGTGTACAATATTTCAAAATTTCAAGTACATGTAAAACCTTTCACTTTGGAAAAAGTTCTTACTCCTTTTTCATTCCCCTTTAAAATCTTCCAAAAACGAGATACGAGGTTTTGAATTAACAACGATGATATACTCAATTGTTAGTTGTCTTTCCTAAATACCAATCACATTCTATAGTTTCATCAAATCACTAATCAATCTGATTAAAACCAAATGTTTCATCTTATTTCACACAGTAAGTTTGAGTTTATTGGGGTTTTACACCGTTTTCAACTGCAAGGGTCATATCGCGGCGGCTGGAGCACCTACCCATGGAATCCTGTTGTTTCTCAAACCAGTACTACCACAACACCCTTACCGAGCCTCCAGCTGCTCGCCCACTTAGATTAACAATTTCAAACCCATTGGTGGGTGACAATTTTGTCAGAAAGGGTATTGGCCGCGGCCGGGTATCGAACAGGATATCGTTGGAGGTCAAAACCTCGTAATTAAAGCTTGAAAAAGCTTGAGTTACAAGGTTTTGACTTCCCACTGATGATGTAATCTATTGTAAGATTTTCCTTAATTATCAATCATATACATAGTTTTATCTATTCATTTTTCCCTCAAAACACCCTGGTTTTGATATCTCTGATAGAAAATGTTCAGGAAAAGATTGAGGCAAAAGAGGAAAATGCATATGAACAGCATAATCAATTGCTCCTTTTGCCTCATTGTTTTTATGCTATAATATTTTCAACATCAACAACAGTTTGAGTTTATTGGGGTTTTACGCTGTTTTCAACTTCTAAGGTCATATCGCAGCAGCTGGAGTTCCTGGTATTTCTCACACCAGTACAACCACAATATCCAAACAGATGCTCCAGCTGCTCTCTCACATAGATGATTCACACCCATTGGTGAGAGACAAATGACTTTTGTCAAATGTCAGAATGGATACTGGCCGAGCCGGGGTTCGAACTCGAGACCCCTGGATTGACAGACTCCGACGTAAACGACTGAGCTATCTGGGCTCGGCACATATTCAAGAACAGCCATCTTGTAATTTGCTGCTGCTTTTCTGAAATTGTGTCAATTGGGAATTCACTAAACAATGACTATCATTATCTTGATTAAGCATGGCACTGACAGGTTAAACTAGAACTGTCGCAAAGCGGACAATACCCCCCACTAGCGCCTTGTCACTAAAAAAAGTGCTAGATCCTAGGTCAACCGGTTCATGACTTAGAGCACGGAAATGGACTTTAAACAAAGTCCGATTGTGACCTTGACCTTTGACCTTCGAGACCCAAAAACAATAGGGCACCTCCTTGGGTCATGGGCAACAACTGTGTAAAGTTTCATGATCCTAGGTCAACCGGTTCATGACTTAGAGCACGGAAACGGATTTTAATTAAACAAAGTCCGATTGTGACCTTGACCTTTGACCATCGTGACCCAAAAACAATAGGGCACCTCCTTGGGTCATGGGCAACAACTGTGCAAAGTTTCATGATCCTAGGTCAACCGGTTCATGACTTAAAGCACGGAAACGGATTTTAAACAAAGTCCGATTGTGACCTTGACCTTTGTGACCCCAAAACAATAGGGCACCTCCTTGGGTCATGGGCAACAACTGTGTAAAGTTTCATGATCCTAGGTCAACCGGTTCATGAGTTAGAGCACGGAAACGAAAAAGTCTACGGACGGACGGATGGACGGACAGACGGACGGACGGACAGACAGACAGACATGGTGAAACCAATATACCCCCCTCTACTTCGTAGGTGGGGGGGTATAAAAATCTCTATTTCTAAGCAAGCAAGGTAATGTGTATGCAGCTGCTAATCTTTTCCCAAAGTGCATTTTTTCTCAATAATGTAACCAAAAGAATAATATTTGAACATCATAGTTATACAAAGCTAATTCAATTATGAACCCCTATGTTGTGAGTACTCATCTTATTGGAATTGTCTTGATGAGACAATTCTAATGAGAACCCACATTATGGGAATTGATGAAAATACAATTGAAATATCACATTTTAAAATGCCATTATCTGGAGCTATGTCATATCATAGAAAGCATAGAGAGAAAAGGAGAAAAATAATGTTTTCCAATGCCTTCTCTATAGGAGACACCAGAACCAGGTATTGTTTGGGAAAAGATTAGAGGAGGGAAGTAAAAAAGCATTTTCATGAAATCCTGATTACAAAGGAATAGGAAGAACAAGCTTGCTAAAAAGAAGGTAGAGGATCAGGAAGTTTTTAGGTACTCATTCATCAGGTTGAACTAGATCTATGTTGGTCTCAAATGCCATATCGGCTCTTTTTCCTGTCTAATACAAGCTCAATTTTGACAAACTTATCTACAGGCTGGTCTTGTTCTATTCTCCTTGCCAAACAGACCGAAATATTGCAGGATCAGCATGACCCATGTTAAGGTAGTCCACCCAATTGAGATTCACCAGACATCAGAATTTTTCGTCTTGCATCATGAATATTTATAATGTATCCAATCAGTATGGACATATTCGGAGTTGGAAAATTAGCAACATCGCCACTCGCTAGAAAAAATTCCAATGTCGCTCAAATTCTCACTAGGGTTGGGCTACCTTAATTTGCTTAGCAATGGGATTGAGTCCATTACCAGACGACACTTGTGGCTTACCGTTGGGTAATACAGGTTCTGTACCGATCTCCGGATGTTCTGTACCATCACCATCTTCACGCTGAGGTAGTTCTGACGAGTTCTCAATTAAAACTGCCTTTCTCGATCTGCAAATAGATCAATAAGTAGACAACTACATAATGATAGATTTTGCTAGGTACCCCTCCGAAAAAAAATCAAGAACACATTTAAGTTCAAGAACTGTTCTAGAATAATAATGGCACTTCTAGAACAGTTCTATGCCATTTTAACGTTCTAGTAGAACTGTTCTAGAAGTGCCATTTAACTTTCTTGAACAGTTCTTGAACTTAAATGCATTCTTGAACTTATTTCACAGGGAAAATTAGCCGGGTTTCCGTGTCCACATCATGTCCAAATTAAACTGCAGCTGCATGGGTCCCCTGTTTTATGATCCGGCCATAATGTGGAAGCAGAATCGTATAAGTGATCAGGCATTTATTAACAGCGATGCTTTTTGGTAATGGGCTAAAGGGCCAGATACACACAATTCATTTACATCAAGTCAAAAGTATGTTTCAAGGATCCGCATTTTCAGCATGATCAGATGTGATCAAAAGTGATTTACCTCTGTATGTTAATGTATCTTTGCCTCAAAGTTTTCCAAAACTTTCTGTTTCATCCCTTGAATCCAGGTATTATTTGCAGCAGTACAGTTTAACCCTTTCCCAAACAAGACCAGGTTTAGACGTCGCTAATAGAATGGCTTGGGAAAACATTGAGACAAAAGAAGAAACTGCTGATAATCAGCAGTTTCTCCTTTTGTCTCAATATTTTCTGTGCTATATTGTACACAAAACATATCTTCATTTATATCCATTTTGTCCTCAGCAAAAGGTGTCCTTATCATTATGTGGGAATGGTTTAAATTCCATGGAAGTTGCATAATGTACTGTTATACCACACGATAAATGACCTGGCAGAGCTTCTCTATCGATTAACATGGGCTGCTCTGTCAGGTCATTTATTGTGAAGTATACTACCTGGTACTGTAATAAAATCCTATTATTTCTAGTTGCTGTTACAATAATTTTGCACTAATCTACAGAACTTTATCATACTTTCTCGGTAATCTATCCCAGCTTTCATGTCTTTAACAAGCAATAAAAGAATGCATTAAGATTACATATAGATAATTAAAACATGGAATGTTGGATATTAATTACATTATTACCAATCCCCATCAAAAATAAATGTTTTCTGTCAATTTTAATAATGTAGAAGGGAGAATTGTGTAGTGCACTTTCAAAGAATCTGCAGAGCTTAAGGTTTACAGACCCTGAAAAAATCTACACTTTCTAGCCATACCAAATGCATCAAATTTCACACACTTGTAAATACACTTCACATAAGTTGATTCACTGTGCCGGATTTCAAGATTATGCTTCAAGACGAAAATAATTCACAAATATCATTTTACTCTATATTCATATGCAAGGGAGGTAATTTTTAACATTTTTGTCAAATATTTTCATAATTCTGCATTAATTCAAAATTCTAAACCATGAAAAATGCTTATGTTTGTATTTGGAATGGAAATGTAACAAAATTTAGAAATTATTTGCAATTTTCAAATTTCGCCTCTGGCATTCTGGTGCTTTTGATGGGTCGGATACCTTAAAGGGACCCATGCTAGGTTGTCGGAGATAAAAATAAATTCAAGAAATATCGAATGGAATGGTCAACCTGCATAAGCCAGATTATTTCTGTCCAAGGAAATTCAGAATGAAGTCCATTTATTTTTCTAGATCAATTCAGTATTAAATTGAATGACCCCCCCCCCCCTTTGATATTTATAATATAGTAACATTTATGGGGAACAGGAATTTAGTAAGTAGTGAAAAATTTGGTATCAGCGCTAAAATTCCTTTCTTTTTGGCCCTAGAATGATAATGCAATGCACTACATAGAAATGCAAATTCTGACTGTCCCTATGTTGTACTGATCCCTGAAAAACATAGCATGGGCCCCTATATGTCTTTTATAAATATGGTTACAATGTCTGTTACACTTGTTTTGAAAAATATTGATAGACGTGATCGGAGCTTTGTGAATGAAGTATAACTTACCGTTTCTTTTTCAAATACCGAAAGCATTTCTGCCGTCTTTTTGCTTGTATCTTAGCAATGGTCTGCCTTGTGGGTTTATCAATCGAGAAGAAACTCAAAGATTTCTCGAATAACAAGCTGCCAACATCCACTTGTTTGTATTCTATTCCTTTTTCCAACATGTTTCATAAATTAGATAGATCTTTTATTCCAATTTAGAAAGATCACAGAAACATTTTAGCACATAAAACTGATGATGCACTGTTTAGCACAGAGTTTAATTTTGTCTGTAATTCCATTTCACTTTTATATGTTTCACATGCTGTTTTGTTTTGTTTTGAAAGGTATTACATCATAAGAATTGCAATCATTCTTGCTGTGAATTAGCAAAGGAACTATTCTTTACCATTTCCTAAAGGACAAAAATTTGGACCGTTCCACTTGGAAAGTCGTTAGCTGACAACAAAATAGAGGGTGACAAAGATGAGATCTGTGTATAATATTGTAAAGAAAATATTGAGGCAAAAGGAGAAAATGCTGATTATCAGCATTTTCTTCTTTATGCCTCAATGTTTTCCCAAGTGTATTTCCTTAAAGTTGTCAAAACCCAGTCTTGTATGGGAAAGGGTTTAAGATAAGATTATGAAGTAGGAGAACCTTTTTTTTAAATTCAGGAAATGACAAATTTATTTGCAATTTTACAACGAGAGGGGCAAGATGGCCCTGCATCGCTCACCTCTGCAGTTCTTTAGACACAGTCATGCAAAGATTTAAATCTGAAAGCTTGTGATGATAATCAATAACAAAGCTCAATTTGGGAGAACATTGCAAAAGAGATCTCCTGATCTATTCCAAAACAAGACTTGATTTTGACGTCTCTAATATAATTGGCCTGGGAAAACATTGAGGCAAATGAAGAAAATACTGATGATCTGAACTTTTTTTTGTCACATTATTTCCTTAGCTATAGCTCATTCATAAATTTTACATTTTATCAACACTCATATAGTCACCTGAAGTGGTTTTCAAGTTAGACCATCCTAAAATGTCATTGTTTGGGAAAGGCTTAATTCATCTCTATGTACATTTTGGTGAACCCAGATATATGGCCGACTTTTCCTTGTGAGGCATTAATTCATTAGGTATTCTAACAGAGATCTATAAAACAATGTTAGAAACAAAATTTCAAAGCCGTCCCTCAGCCTTATCATAATGGAACAGATTGAAGATTGTCAAAGACTCTAAGAAAGCAAAGCCATATTTTGAAGCAATGAATGCAAAGCCCAAAATTACACAGACTGCGAAATTCAACTTTAATTAATACCATTTGTAATTACCCAGTTGGATTTCTCACAAGGTTTTAATTACTGCAAGATTTGCAATGATGCTGAAAACCATTATTGTGCATCAGGCTATAAACATTAAACTGGCAGTGCAGAGCTGCACTCTTTCCTTGATTATGGGGTAAGTTCTATGAGAGCTGCCAAAGGACAGAAAAGTAGACTATCAAGTACTGAATAAGTAACAAGAGCCGTCAGAGACGGACAATGCTCCCGATTAAGGCATTGTCACAATAAATGTATGCCATGCAGAGCTAAGATTAAGCTAACAAACGTTAAGCCCCCTTTTTCCATGACATACTTTTTATACGCAAATTTCAAGTAGTTTATTGTCAAGGGCATCTGATTTGCTACTCAAATATGAAATTTCATGAAATTCTGACCATTAGACTAGGAGAAATTAGAGAAAAACTGTATTTTACCTTAAGTCCCCTTTTCCCATGACGAGGCCTCAAATCCAAAAACTGGGAAAAGTACATCAGCATTATGTCATAAGGAGTTCACAAGGTAAGTTTCATTTGATTTGGCCCAAGGGTTATAGAGAAATCGCTTCGGACGGACGGACGGACACGACAAAGCGGCTACTATATGCTCTCCTTTCGGGGAGCATAAAAATTCAAGTGAAGTACTGAATAGTGAAAATTCAAGTGCTGGATGGAGAAATATATACTTAAGTCCGAAAAGGGCTGAAATTCTGCTAAATTAACCCTTTCCCAAACAAGACCTGGTTTTGATGTCCCTGATAAGAAAGGCTTGGGAAAACATTGAAACAAAAGAAGAAACTGCTGATAACCAGCAGTTTCTCCTTTTGTCTCAATATTTTCTATGTCATATTTTACACAAATTCTATCTGTAATAACTTCCATTTTGTAATTTGTGGCAGTTTTTGAAGTGGATCGCCCTAAAAATTTGTCGTTTGGGAAAGGGTTAAATTAAGTTTGAAAGCAATGGCTCAAGTAGAAGCAAAGTCTAATAGTTATGGTTCAGAAATTATAATCAATGTTTTCAAATTCATGGAAAACATGAACATAATTATTTGGTTGTTTTCTTTTTTTAATGTGGCCTTTATCTATGACCATGACTTGGGTATCAAGGGAAATGTGTTTTGTTGTTGTTGTTTTTTTCACAAAGAATAAAGTATTATAATTATATGTAACATATGAAAAGTATGAAAGCACTATCATGATTACAATTATGGCCATTTTTTTAGAGTTTCAGATTCTTATACCAAAAGCCAATAAACTAAATGCACCTTATAATCTAACTATGAAGGGGCATAAAAAAGAACACCAGAACAATTCAAAAACATCAAGACAAACAGTCCCATGGAGTAAAAGAGTAAAGCGATTACCACAACAGCTGACTCCGAGGAATATTTTCTAGACATTTTTCTGCATAATTTGACAAAACATGGATAGTTAGGGGAAATCTACAGTTTTGCAATAACTGTGAAACTCATTAACTCATCTCAAAAGATAGGGTTATTATCACAGAGGAAAAGTCTTCACTTTCCATGGCCCTACAGAAACTTTGTAACAATAAATTAATATCCTTTATTTACCCCAAAATTTTCAAAAGAATTTCAGCAGAGCCCCCAGTAGGCAATCTTAGCTCTCAGACAGGCTTGCAGACTGGACCCGGTGGTAGGCCTATGCCAAGAGCCTCTGTCCAGCTCAGCTCCCCATTCACTGGAGCAAAGCACTTATTTTGCCGACTTCAACAGCTCACTTCTGGTATTTTGGTTGATTCATGGTGGCTGGAGCATCTAACCATGCATCAATCATATTTCTCTTACCAATACAATCCCATCTTTTCCAAGCCTCCAACTGCTCATTTCACTGTATGGTTAACAATTAAAATCCATTGGTTGAAGACAATAGAGAAACTACCTTAGCCAGGGATCGAATCCAGTACTCCATTTAGGAGAATCTGACATACAACCCACAGCGCTACAGCTGCCCAAACTTGCTTGAACAAGAGGGCCAGAATGGCCCTATATCGCTCACCTGAAAGAAGTTTAGGACACGCCCACTCTTTTGACGAATCAAAAATTTGCAAACAAATTTTGAAAACTGTCACTCAAGGAACATTGTTGCCAAATTTGTTTCAAATTGACCTTATGCTTTATTTTTAAAGAATTTTCTTATGATTTCTCTAGGTCTGATAAGCCACGCCCTGCCACGCCCACTTTTTTTGACCAATACAAAATTTGCCAACATATTTTGAAAAGGGTCACTCAAGGAACATTTCTGTAAAGTTTGCTTCAAATTGGGCCAAGGCCGCTGCCTTAGCGCAGTTGGTAGCGCATCTGACCCTCATTCGAGAGGTCCCGGGTTCGATACCCGGCCGCGGCTAATACCCTTTCTGACAAAATTGTCACCCACCAATGGGTTTGAAATCGTTAACCTAAGTGGGCGAGCAGCTGGAGGCTCGGTAAGGGTGTTGTGGTAGTACTGGTTTGAGAAACAACAGGAATCCATGGGTAGGTGCTCCAGCCCCCGAGATATGACCCTGGTAGTTGAAAATGGCGTAAAACCCCAATAAACTCAAACTCAAATTCAAATTGGGCCAATGGTTGATTTTTAAAGAATTTTCTTAAGATTTCTGTAAGTCCGATAAGCCACGCCCAATTTTTTCTGACGAATAAAAAAATTGAGAAATTTTTTTGAAAAGAGTCAACCAAGGAACATTTCTGCCAAGTGTGGTTCAAATTGGGCCAATGGTTGATTTTTAAAGAATTTTCTTATGATTTCTCCAAGTCCGGCAAATGCTGACCTGCCACGCCCACAATTTTGGATGAATAAAAAATCCGCGAACAAATCTTAAGAAGGGTCACCCAAGGAACATTCCTGCCAAATTTGATTTTAATTGGCCCTATGGTTAAGGAGAAGAAGATTTTTGAAGAATTTTTTAACAATTTATCTTGGTTAGATAAGCTGCGCCCTGCCACACCCACATTTTTTTTACGAAACTATAAATTTATGAACAAATGTTGAAGAGGGTCACTCAAGGAACAATTCTGCCAAGTTTGGTTCAAATTGGCCCATTGGTTGATTTTAAAAGAATTTTCTTAGGATTTCTCTAAGGCTGATAAGCCCCTTCCTCCCTGCCACGCTCTCATTTTTTGACAAATGTAAAAATTTGTGAATCAATTTTGAAAAGAGAGACTCAAAGAACATTCCTGCAAAGTCTGCTTCAAATAGGCCTAATGGTTAATTTTTAAAGAATTTTCTTATGATTTCTCTAAGTCTGATAAGCCCCTTTCTCCCTGCCACGGCCACATTTTTTTACAAATGAAAATATTTGTGAACAAATTTTAAAAAGAATGGCTTAAGGCACATCCCTGCAAAGTCTGGTTTAAATTGGCCCAATGGTTGATTTTTAAAGAATTTTCTTATGATTTTTTTAAGTCTGATAAGCCCCTTTCTCCCTGCCACGGCCACGTTTTTTGAAGAATCAAAAATCTGAGAACAAGTTTTGAGAAGGGTCACTCAAGGAACAATACTGCCAAGTTTGGTTCAAATTAGAACAATGGTTGATCTTAAAAGAATTTTCTTAGGATTTTTCTAAGTGTGATAAGCCCCCGCCCTGCCACGCCCACATTGTTTGACGAATCAAAAATCTGCGAATAAGTTTTGAGAAGGGTCACTCAAGGAACATTCCTGCCAAGTTTGGTCAAAATTGACCAGTTAGTTTTGGAGAAGAAGATGTTTGAAGAAATTGTTGACGGACGGACAGACGGACAGACAGACGGACGACGGACGGTGAGTGACCACAATAGCTCCCCTCGAGCACTTCGTGCTCGGGTGAGCTAAAAAGACAATAACAGAGCAACCACTCGAGGAGGCGATTCCATCGAGTACCCACAACATAGGGTGTGATAAAAAATTGATACAATTATTGCATTTTGAAAGGCTTAAAAACCCTCTTATCTGGGTTAACCGTACGCTTGGTCTTATGAAAATGAAGGGTTCGTGCGCGAGGGGCTCTCTACTGCTATCTGGTTATGTAAGTAATTATGATGTTTATTTATGTATCTGCTCCTCACAGCCCTTAGATCTATCTACATGGAATGTTGACTCATTCTCTTTTATTTCCAGCTAACCCCCTTCACTTAAAACCCGGCTCCAAAACTGTAACAACCAAATTTACGACAGCTCTACATTAAAAGAAGAGGAAGATAACCAAGTGCTTATGAAAATATACGGTCTATAGCATAGCCTGATTTTTCTGCAGTGTCAGGCCATATTGGGTGAACTCAAGCCACTTTGTCTGAATATTGCGAGGGGGGAGGGCTAATAGGATTTTCCTTCAGTTTTAAGTGTAAAATTTTCCCTACTATTTCAGAGTAAAATTTGGCGTTTTTGGCCAAATTTGGGGGGCTTAGCCCCCTCCTAGCCCACCCTGTTCCTATGGGTCTGAGTGTCATACGGCAAATCAAGCCAATATGCACAAGATCACTGGGAATTTTGTGCAATTTTCATGTCCGACAATATGTAAACTGCATTCACAAGATGCAGACAAAAAGCCGAAATCAGAACAGAAAGACCGAGAATATGATACAAAATACATGAGCGGATCTAGAGAGGGGGGGGGGGGGTCAGGGGGGCTTGGGCTTGGACCCCCCCTGGAAAAAAATTTGGGCTTGGACAACCCCCCCCCTTGAAAAAAATCTTGGATCCGCCCTTGAAATATGTTCATCTTCAATGTAAAAACTTCAAATTTCATCCAAAAAATCACAGAACCATAGATTGCATTGAATTGACTTGTATGTCCCACTCAACAGCTATGGTCATACGGAGATAGTTCCTCTGTTTTAAGTTGCATCCGAAAGACTGGAGTGGCAGGGAATCAAACCTGCAACCCCTGTTTTACAAGTCCAGCAGATTACCACTGCACCAAATGTGCCCCTCACAGCACTATAGAGTACATTTAAGTAACAGTCATCTTCTTACGAGAATATCAACAAAAAGAAGGGAGAATAACTAAAACTTTCAAACAATATTTAAGGAAACTATCGGGTAGAACCCCCTTCACACAAAAGTTATTCTCGATATAGCTCTAAGTCCCAACAAAATTGCTTGTATCCTTTTCAAAACAATATATATTTTTGAATGGTCCAATCATACAGTGGTTATCAGCATTTCTTCTTTTTCTTATATCTTTTCCCAAAATATTTCTTCTAAGGACAACAAAATCAAGTCTTGTTTAAGTTTGCAGAAGGGATAGTAATATTGCTCCTCTTTTCACATGTAAAAACATACTCTCGAATCTTAATAATGAAATTGCATTCTCAAAATAATTATCACATAAAATGCTAATCTACAACCGCCGTTTTCCTATTCCACTTTTCACACACAAAATTATTTTCAAACTAATTATTCCCTGTTTCACATTTATAATGATATTGCACTGCTGTTACATAAAGCCGTATAGCTCATCATTCTATATTCTTTCAACAATATAATGGCATAGACTCTCATAGAAACCCTTTCTAATTTGTTAACCCTTTCCCTTTCCCAAATGGCATAGTTCTAGCCTCTCCATTTTGAAAGGAGTTAGAGAAAACAAAATAATTGATGCCAAAACTAGAACTGTTGCAAAGTGGACAAATATCCCCACTAGGCCTGGTAGTGTATGATATTCGGCATTTTCTACTTTTGCCTAATAATTTTCTGTTTTAAATTGTACACACAAATTACTTATCTATTGCCATGATCTTGTCTCCTGCAGGCCCTTTCAATATGGAGCCCCCTAAATTTCTGCCGTATGGGAAAGGGTTAAATAGGGTTTTAGCCTCTTTCAACTGCTATTGTCATATCACAGCTGAAGCACCTAACCATGGATTCCTGTCGTTAATCTCACCAGTACTAGTAGTACTACCACAACATCCTCACCGAGCTTCCAGCTGTTCGCTCGCTTGTGGTCACAGTGATCAATTCACTACAGGTCCATGGGAAAAAGAGAGGAGGGGGTGGAGGGGGGGGTCTTAGCACCCCCCAATGTTGACCAAATATGCCAAATTTTCCTTATTTTACATTAAAAATTCAAGGAAAATCCAATCTAGCCTCCCCCAATATTCTGACACAAGGGCTTGAGCGCATCCAACATGAAAATGCTTCCTACGAGCCAGCATTAGTGCCATTAAGTGGGAGACAATTTTGTCAGTGGATGTTTGCCACTGCAAAGGGACCTTATGAGAATCCAATGTGCTACAAACTGCACTATGGCCATGGCCTTATCAAATTTGGCAAATATGTTTAAAGTGGCAAAGCGTTAAGACAAAAACTTCAGATGATAGAGCAACAAAAGCAGATTTAGGCTCCAAGGATCCTAACAATTCCAGCATGAGAATTCCCTCTCTCTGTTACACAATGGGGTAAAATATATATGCCAGGATCTCGATACATAGTCTCTATAGAATTTTTAATTGTGTGACCCTTTCAAAAACAAGACAGGTCTGTTTTCGACTTCTCTAAAAGAAAAGGCTAGAGAAAACATTAAGGCAAAAGAAGAAAATGCTGGTAACCAGCATTTTCTCCTATTGCCTCAATATTTTCTGTTAAGAATCTTGCATAAATCCTGGCTTTAACAGCGCTCATTTAGTGATCTGTAGGCAACAGCAGCTTTTGATCCGATCCATAATAATTTTTTGCAACATGCAAAGAGGAAGACTCCAAAGAACTTAATCACACTGCATGTATGCACAGACTGATCGCGATCCATGTTGGTCTAATCTGATTTTGTTTGGTTTATTGGGGTTTTACGCCTTTTTCAACTACTAAGGTCATATCACGGCGGCTGGAGCACCTAACCATGGATTCCTGGTATTTCTCTCACCAGTACTACCACAACACCCTAACCGAGCCTCCAGCTGCTCCCCCACATAGGTTCACGATATCAAACCATTGATGGGTGACATTTTTGTCAGAAAAAATCTGATTTTGTATAGCGATAAGTGATAGGGTAATGTTCAATTTTTGAAGAATTCATCTTCTGCTTCAAACTTTAGGATTTGTGCTCACATAAAAAACTGCTAATAGAAAGAAAGACATAGAGACAGAGAGACAGAAGAAAATCCACCACCATAACATCAGAACATAATGCTACCCTTCTGGAAATGAATACACAACTGTATAGAATCTATAGACTGTATGGAAGTGAATATGATATGTATGTAATTAATGCTCTTTAGTTACAAAATGTGCCCATTTATCATTAGAATGACAGTAAGGGAAACAACTCTGCATTTTGTATCAAGTAAACTTTCTCTGGGTTATCTACCTTAGTTATTACCACAAAAATATGTTTTACTCCTTTCCCAAGAAAGACCTGGTTTGATGACCCCATTAGAGTAAGCTTAAGAAAACAACTTCGCCATGGCCACAGCTTTATTCACTTCAAAGATGGTCTCTTTTGATGCAACGGGTCACAAAATAAGAAGGGGAAAAGTGACACGGTCCAAATATACACAGTTTTCTCCATTATAAAGATACTTTTTTCCAATGAGGCAACATAATATAGCTTCACACTGACCATTTCTGCATGGTCAGATGAAAAGGAAGTCTGTTATTCTTCGAAACTTTCATTTAAATCCATCAATAAATGCAAGAGTTATGTATCTGAGATTTGCATGTATGTACATGCAGACAGACAAAAGGACAGATGCAGACGATACCAACAGACTTCATTTGGCAGCAAATTGTCACTTTTCATCCAAAATCTTGTCATAAATATAACTGCAGCTTGTTTATAGAGGAATTTTTTAGAGAAAAAAGATTATTCAACCCTTTCCCAAACAAGACCTGGTTTTGACGACCCAAATAGAAATGGCTTGGGAAAACACTGAAACAAAAGAAGAAACTGCTGATAACCAGCAGTTTCTCCTTTTGTCTCAATATTTTCTGTGCCATATTTTACACAAATCCTATCTTTAATAACATCCATTTTGTCTTTTGTAGCAGTTTTTTAAGTGGATTACCTTGAAAATTTGCCGTTTGGGAAAGGGTTAAAAGTGAAGACTCACCTTTTTTGTACGAGTTCAATTTCATGGACACCGTCCTCTGTTTCCTCAGGCTCTTCAAGCATCAAAAACTGGGCTTTACCCCTCATCTGCACTGGCGAAAGTTCAGACTCCAACGCAGACACTGACGGAATTTCCGATGAGACAGTCGATTCCCGTACCTCAACAATTTCTTCAACAACTTCCGCTGTAATGTTGTTGTAATCGTCTTGGTCTTGATCTTCGTCATGTTGTGTAGATGGTATCGTGGGATATGTGTTGTTGTGAGATCGTTCCACTGTCCGAGATCCCTCGATGACGGTGGGTGGGGGTTTTGACGGGGGTAGAGGGGCGGTACGTCGAGGTATCGGGGTTGGTCTTGGATCAACTCCCAATGAAGGTTTTACGGAATGTACAGAAGAGTCTATTTCAGCTTGAGTATGTCCGTCTGAATCACTTAATCTATTAGAAATACACTCAGAGTTATTGATAAGTTCATTCTGGTAGCTTGAATCTTGTGGTTGGTTAGAATCGCTTGATCTCGGACTAACTTCAGGACTCTTTGTTCCTCTATCTACATTTCTTACTGGCCGTCGTGGTATGACTGAACTTTGTGATATCGCTGCCAGAGCATCAAGATTTTTCTGTGCGCTGGTCCCCTCTGACGCTTTAGGAATATTTTCAGTTGAACTTTTCCTATAACCACTAACACTAATGTCCGATATGCTTCCTAACTTTGTGACATCACCTACTTTATCGTCAAGGTAATCCGACGTTCGTGAATACCGCTGGTTACGATAACGAGCCCAGCTGCGTAATTGTGAACCCTGCTCGGCTGAAGTATTTGCAGACGAGTCTGATTTGCTCATTAATTGTTCTGAAACTTCAGGTTTATCTATTTGTACAGGGGGACCGGTATCCGACACAGACATCCCACGTTCCGAAGATGAACTCCCTTTTCTACTCCCTTCCTCGTCCGACGAGAAACTTCCCGTTTTTAGGTAAGAATCGGCTCTGTCTATGGCTGCTTGAATCTCCTCTCTACTTAGTCTCTTATAACCTGTAGAACTTTTATCAGTTGTCCTTTGACGAATATTTGTGACACTACCACCTCTATCCCGCGAAACTTCACCACTTTCTTGACTGTAAGCACTATCAGTACGAAACTCCTTCATGTCACTCGTCTCCGCATTCTCTCCTGAAGATGATCGTGACCTTAAATTGAGCACTTCAGTTGAACTAGAACGACCTTGACTAAAGTTTGCATTGTCAATTGGAAAATAGGGTTTTCTGGAATGATATGCAGAAGTGATACTCAGGTCTTCATTTAATGAACCGTTTGAAGCATTAAAGACCGGACTGTCCAGCGTTTCTGACGAATGATCAGGTCCGTCTACGTAAACTGACGAACTTGAAGCATTAGATTTGTGTCGAGAGTCATGATAATTTTCCGAGTCATTTATATCTTCTAAAATATTATTCTGTTTCCGTTTCCATAACAACCCTGCTGGTGCCCTATTGACAGATGAAGTAACTGCTTTAGGAATGCTTGGTTCTGAAAACGCTGGTCTAATGTCCGGTTTTCTAGAGGGTATTGGCGGTTTATGATCGGCCCTCGATCTTCTTGTCGAAGTTACAGGCTGTGAAACGTTGCCATGGTCACTTGACCGATAATGTTTGGGGATATCTATCACAGACTGACTCACATCGTTGACCTTGACCTTGTCCTCTGACTTGCGCTCCGGCGACGAGATTGGTGATGTTGTCCCGTGTGTGGGCGAAGATCGTCTGAGGGGATTTTTATCGCGTTCCTGCTGTGCCTTGTTTTCCTCCTCCAGCCGTGCGAACAGTGCCCTCGTATAGTTGAAACGCTGGACATGGTTGGAGGGTTGTGTCGTCACCTAAAATGGATAGCAGCAACAGATAAGAGTGGGTGAAATAAAATGTTATTTCCAATCCAAACCGTATGTTGTGAGTACTCATTGAGACGATTCCAATGAGAACCAACTTCATAGGGTTTGATGAACAATTAACCCTTTCCCAAACAAGACCTGGTTTTGACGTCTGTAAGTGAAAAGGCTTGGGAAAACATTGAAACAAAAGAAGAAACTGCTGATAACCAGCAGTTTCTCCTTTTGTCTCAATATTTTCTGTGCTATAGTTTAACCTTTTCCCAAACAAGTCCTGGTTTTTTTATTGCGTTCCTGCTGTGCTTTATTTTCCTCCTCCAGACGTGCAAACAGTGCCCTTGTGTAGTTGAAACACTGGACATGGTTGGAGCCTGGAGGGTTGAGTCATCACCTGAAATGGATAACAGCAACAGATAAGAGTGGGTGAAATAACATGTAACATCTAAAATGGATCAGGCGTTGTTTTCAGCATTTCTAAATCAATTGTTTAGAGTAAAATACTAAAATTACATAACAAGCCATCTGATTGGACGAGATGTATGTCTCGGCCAATCGGATGGATTGTTGTGTGATTTGAAAGACATTCTTTAATTTAGACTGGTTGGTGGATACCATTCCAGAGCAACAGATAAGAGAGGAATCTAAGTATTATTTCAAATCCCTATGTTGTGGGTACTCATTGGAATTGTCTCAATTAGACGATTCCAATGAGTACTCACAATATAGTTTAATTAACTTCTTTTATGAAATATTGCATTTTGAAAAACCCTTTCATATCATGGTTGGACGGTTGTGTAGTCACATGAAATGGATATGAATCAGGATTGGGTAAAAGGTCCTATAACTCATTACCAGACGGCAAAGTTAACACTGGTCCAAATTTTGGGTTGTTGCAGATGAAAATTTCAGGTGAAAGATCCTATTCTTTCAGCATTGCTCTTTCTCATCATTTCCTTCTCTCATGTTATTGATTTACAAAAACGCTGAGGAATTGATACATTTTGTGGAAGCTTTTAACCCTTTCCCAAACAAGCTTTTAACCCTTTCCCAAACAAGACCTGGTTTTGACGTCCCTAACAGAAAAGGCTTGGGAAAATATTGAAACAAAAGAAGAAACTGCTGATAACCAGCAGTTTCTCCTTTTGTCTCAATATTTTCTATGCCATATTTTACTCAAAGTCTATCTTTAATAACTTCCATTTTGTCATTTGTGACAGTTTTTGAAGTGGATCACCCTAAAATTTCGCCATTTGGGAAAGGGTCAAACTAACAAAGGGAGAAGTGTTGGTGATTATTATCAGCTTTTTACTCATCCAGAGTTTTATCTATAGGCCTTGCCAATTCATGGGGGTTTAAATGCAGTTAATTAAGTGAATTTAATTACTCCTGGTATTTGTTTTTGGAAAGCAAATTTGCAAAATTTGCTTTTCTTTCCAGTCGTGCTTCTCTGCACTTTAACATTCTCTGCATACCACACAACATCTCCCGGTCCTCCTCACTATAAATAGTTCTATCAAAAGCAAAGATCAATGACAAGAACAACCTTTCGAATATTCAATATTGAATTCTATAGTTGTACACAAGATATTCAATTGCGTGACCGATGATAAAACATCCAATTAAACATGTGTTAAAAGAGGAGAAACGATCACGTAGTAATTTGCTTTCATTACGGTTCAATAGCCAGTCCAATATCTTTCGTTGAAAATGGGTCAGTCAAGTTTACTGAACTATGAAATATGCGACCCACTTCAAGCGCTAAAAATAGGAACTAGGACACGTCTATTTTTAGAATCTTTCTATGCCCAAATTCTTACACGTTTTAATGTCAGAAACTAAACAATGATATTCGATAAGCCATGCATTTAATCGCGTTCACAATAATTGATTGATCAACTAAGTGGTTATTTTGAGGTTAATGGCATAGACATCTTGTCTAATAGGCCTTGCTAGTATTCGCGTGTAGCTATAGGCATTTCAAAGCGAAAGTAGAAATCTGGGAAACCAGAATATGTGATGGTATGCTCAAAATGCATAGAAATCAGACTAGCAATCCTTTCACCACTTGGTTTAAAAAACGGTGTTAACTTTTTAATCTATAGATATCACGGTGGATAACCCATGTGACTTTTGGGAAGCGTTAACACCGAAAAAATCGTCCGCTTCAAGGTATGTTTGGTTTAATTTCTCAGCTTATACTCTGTTGATTTTGACGAGATAAAGTGCACGGAACGCTCATTTGAGAGGGCTATTCCCGTTTGTAACTCTGCTCCGATCCCTTGATTTCTTCAAACATTCAAGCGAAAGTTTTCTTCGGTGCATGTGAATGCTTCCCACTTTCGTTTTGCACTTACAAACACTTTGGCTAGAATGTTTGAAGAAACCACTGGATTTGGAGCAGAGTGAGTTAGAGCCGGGAATAGCCCTCTCAAGGGCGCGTTCCGTGCACTTTATCTCATCAAAATCAATAGGGTATAAGCTGAGAAATTAAACAAAACATACCTTGAAGCGGACGATTTTTCGGTGTTAACGCTTCCCTAAAGTCATGTGAGTTACCCACCGTGGATTTAGATCTAGATGAATAGGCCTACATAGAATCAAATCAATTTACATTGTTGGTATGTTAACCATTTCCCAAATAGAAACATTTCAGATTGGTCAAAATAAAAAAAAGCCGTAGCAGACGACAAAATTGGTACATACCTAGATAAAATTAGAACTATTTGTAGATAATACCAAAGACAATATCGAGGTTAAAGTAGAAAATTCTGATTATCAGCAGTTTCTTCTTTCATCCCAATATTCCCCCGAACATTTTCTTTTCGGGCTGTCAAACCCGGTCTTATTTGGGAAAGGGATAAAGTAGTGACGGAACACATGTTTTAGCAAGTAAGACATGTAGTTTTCAGAGATCAAATGCTTTCTAATTAGGGTATAGACTCCTTTCACTTATGTTTTAGTCCGTACCCGCAGAACACTTCCGGTAATCCGAGACTTCTCTGATGAAAATTCGCTCGATGATACTTGGATGTCGCTATTTACAACGGAACGCTGTCCCGGTCAAACACAAAAGAAAATTCCGACACAGCGACATAACTTGTGTCGGAATTTTCTTTTGTTTTTGAATAGGACAGCGCTCCGATGTAAATAGCGACATCCAAATATCGAAGAGCGAATTTTCATCAGAGAAGACTCTGATTAACTTCCGGAGGCAAACAATGGGTTTATGGGAAATTAACATTGTATACATGTGAATCGTTACTAAAAATAGTAACAAATCGACATTTTCAAAACGAGGCTCCCACAAAATGCGGAGAAATCGATGACGACGCACGTGCATTCAATATACAGCGATTAAGCACACGTGCATTCAATATACAGTGATAAAGAGAAGTTTTAAGTGGAACAAAAACTACGAAATTGAATGAATTCGTTGATAGCCGGTAAGATGGTTATTTTACTTGTTTTACAGTCAAGAAAATTCGGCATTTTTGGCCAACATTGGAGGGGCTTAGCCCCCCCAGCCCCCCCCTCCCCCCCCCCCCCTGTTCCTACGGGCCTGTACATCAAATAGATTTATGAACCGTGACCTGTCGCACTAGTCTATTATACAAGAAAACCTACTTCAGAACATGACATTGGGTATAGGAGAACATATAGAGTGCTAGAATGCCTTATAGTCGTTTTCGGCTGGGAGAATTCGACATTTTAAATTCCCTATTTGATTATGTCAAAGGGGGGTAATTCACAAAATTGACAGATTAGACCTTTATTTTAGAGCTTGCTACAAGTGATAAGAGAGATGTTTTGTGGTTTTTTGGCAACCCGGATATGACCAATTCCGTAAAAATAATGAATCGTTTATCGCGCGTATGTGGCATTAGATGAAATTAGCTGTAAATGCACTTAGGGCCGTAACTCTGACATTAAAGGAGACAAGGCAATGAAACTTCGACAAAACGATTGCCGAATGCCATGGAAATATTGTAAAGATAAAATCGGGCTTTTAGTTCGATACTTTTTCAGAAACAAGAAATCTTGCAGCGTAAAGTTTTCTCTTTTGTTCAGTATATTTTGCTGATATGGAACAGACATTATCCTTTCATAATTTGTATTTTGTAACTTTCTAAAGAATCAAATTCAATTAATTACTTTTATCCAACTCCGTGTAATTCATATTGCTAACAACTAGAAAAGGCCTTTAGACATAATCAGCAAATTTGCTTTCCAACAGTACTTTCAGTACTTTGATTATGAGCTTGTGTCTTTGCTAAGATAAAGCTAGTTCATATTAAAACATTGATCAGGAAAGAAGTTTTTTCACCAGTACTCTTGAAAAGAGGTTCAAATTCAATTCAATTTCTGGTTAAGTTGTACGGACCCTGATTAACCATGGTTAAACGAGACCTGTTTTTCATGTTTATGTTAAACAAGAGCTTCGCAAAGCGGCGCATATACGCCCGAGAGGGGCTTGTCAGTAAAATTGGCCAATTTTTCGATTCAAGGGCAGTTAATTCAAACATGAAAAGTTATCAAAAGTTTTTGTTTGCACAACAAGACACCATAGAGATTCATTGTGGCTAGTTTGATTAAATTCTGGTTAAAACTATAGGAGTTGCACACAGGAGAAAATGGACATTTTTGAGAAAATGGGCATTTTTTCTTAAATTCAAGGGCAGATAATTCAAGAACGAAAACAGTTTCGTAAGCGGTGTGCACAACTAGACACCATGGAGATTCATTGTGGCAAGTTTGATCAAATTCTGATCAAAACTGTAGGAGGAGTTGCGCACACAAGAAAATGGGCATTTTTTTAATTCAAGGGCAGATAATTCAAGAACGAAAAGAGGTAATTAAATTCCGTAAGCGGGATGCACAACTAGACACCATGGAGATTCATTGTGGCAAGTTTGATCAAATTCCGATCAAAACTGTAGGAGAAGTTGCAAACACAAGAAATTGCTAACGGACGGACGGACAGACGGATGGACAGACAGATGAGCGGGGCCATAACATAATACGACCCTTCGGGCATATAAAAAGGCTTGGGAAAACATTTAGGCAAAAGAAGAAAATGCTGATAATCAGCATTTTCTTCTTTTGTCTCAATATTTTCTAAACCACAATCTACATAACCCCTACCTTTATAAACACTGATTTTCACCCACACAGATTGCAGCAGCTTTCAAATTGAACCACTATATTTTTTGTCGTTTGGGAAAGGGTTAAATCTTTTCCAGTTTTGACGTCCCTAAAAGATTAGGTTTGGAAAAACATTGAGACAAAAGAAGAAACTGCAAATAATCAGCACTTTCTTCTTTTGTCTCAATATTTTCAGAGTCATATTATACACTAACCTGTATTTAACAACATCCATTTTGTTGCCTGCAGCAGCTTTTATATTGGACCGCACTTGATTTTTGCTGTTTGGAAAAGGGTTAACCCTTTCCCAAACGACAAAATTTTAGGTCGATCCACTTCAAAAACTGCTACAAATGACAAAATGGATATTATTAAAGATAGGATTTGTGTAAAATATAGCATAGAAAATATTGAGACAAAAGGAGAAACTGCTGGTTATCAGCAGTTTCTTCTTTTGTTTCAATGTTTTCCCGAGCATTTTCTATTAGGGACGTCAAAACCAGGTCTTGTTTGGGAAAGGGTTAAATCTACCTACCCCAGTTGTACTTGTCGAGGTTGTGTCCTTGTTTGTCGAAGATATACCACTAGTACTGTTATACTGCCTCAATCCAGTATTTCCCCTTTTGCCTCAATATTTTCTTAGCTAGTGCTACATTCTACACAACTCCTACCTTTATAAACACCACCTTTCACACATGAAGATTTTAGCAGTTTTTGTGTTGTTTGGAAAAGGGTTAACCCTTTACCTGGCTGCAAAATTTTAGACTAATCAATTTTGAAAGGTGTTGCAGATGACTTTTTCTCAAGTTGATGAAATTTTAGGAATCTTTCCATTTTGGGTTAGAAAAGATTGTGGAAAATGGAGAAATTGCTTGACACAAGCAATTTCTTCATTTTCCACAATGTTTTCTCAAGCCATTACCTTGTCGGGAGTAAAAAAGTATCACTGTGTGGTAATAGGTTAAATCCACCTACCCCAGATGTATTCGAAGAGGTTGTGTCTTTATGAGTCGAAGATATACCGCTTGTACTGTTATACTGCCTCAAATGTCCCGCTTGCTGTTTCGGTTGTAGGGCAGGCGGGGGACTTCTCAGACGAGACGTTGATGCACTCGACGACCTAATTGGTTTGATTTTCTGGCTGTCCGTCCCGTTTGTCTGAAACATTTCCTTGATCTGGCTGACCTTTGACCCGACCTTGTGTGCCCGTGTTAAGGTGTCCGATTTATACACCGGAGGAAAATCTGGAATCGGTTCGTCGGGCGGTGGCGGGGGTGGGGATGACGGAGCGTCCAGCTCGTCAGCCAGACTGGCACTCCGTCGTCTAGCCGCCTTGATGACGTCTATAGCTGCGCTTTTGACTGACATTTCTAGCTGTCTCTATGCAGCTTTACACAAGAATGATGATGTAACATTTATATCCATGATATCACAACCTTTGTTCTATAGATAAATATGCATAATCTTTACATTACACATGTGTAGAGTTTACATTACACGTTTATGTCACACACACATACATGTACACATACAGCCTCTTCATGACAAGAGTTGTCAGTCAATCAACGTTTATACATCCATATATGGACGTCCAGTCCAAAACTGATTGGTGGTTTGTTCCTATTGGTCACATCTTGTGGAAGGTTTGTTGTTCAGCCAGCACAGAAATATCCCCGACCTGAAAATATAAAGAAATACCTTGTGTATTTATGTAGAAATACATGCACACCCGCTGTAGTTGGTGCATGCATGCACATACTGTAGTTGGTGCACGCATACACTAACTGACGACAAGCACTGTGTCATGACGATAGCCCCCTGACATGAAGGCCAGTGAAGCAAAAACTGCTTGTCATAAGGATTTTCTTCTTTTGCATCAATATTTTCACAAATCAACGATCATACCATTATTTTTTGCATTATAATTACTTGTAACAACAAATCTGATTGGGTAAATCTGATATTTTGTGCGATCAGATCTCTTGTTACACAGTTTACACAAAAACATGGTTGTAAGATTGTTCGTAAAAAGTGGCCAAGGTCTTTATAAGGAGAAGTATGGTAGCCGGGAATATTTATCACCTGGATGACACAATACACCATGTAAAATTTCACTCAATAAGGAAGAAAATCTTTTATCTTCACTAGACATATTGTAAAACTTGAAATACATATATCTCACAAATCCTTTCCTAAACAAGAATTTTAAACTGCTCCCTTTCAAATGATATTGCAGTCAATAAAACAACGAAAAGGAATTATCTCTATTCGTTTTAGCAGAGATAGTACTGAGACAAATGGAAGAAACACTGGGAATCTGATTTTCTTCATATTCCCCTTTTTCTCCTACACATATACTATTAGGAACACCACAACCAGGTCTTGTTTGGAAAAGGGTTGAGTCTTCTCATCTTTTAAGGACACCTTACTTGAAACCAAGATAGTTAATCCACAACACAACAGAGCTAGTACTGGCTCAAAAAAGCTTGAGCCACACTTTGAGCGACTTTTAAAATTTCAGTGTCACTTGGTGCCACGGTCAAGGCCCCCCCACGCTGCTAACCCAATAACGAAAACAACACAAAACTTTAACATTCGCAAAACTTTTTGAATTGCAGGTGATCCTGTCATCTGGCATTTTAACCCTTTCCCAAACTACAAAATTTTAGGGTGATCCACTTCAAAAACTGCCACAATTGCAGTGAATAATCTTGCCGTGCGTCCCGCGTCCCTGACGCACAAAAATCGCCGGAGACGCATAAAATTCAAACATGTGCGTCCACCGGGACTCATTGTCTAGTTAGTAGCAAAATTGCAAACAAATTCTACCGTTCCCAAAATCAAAAGTAAAAGGAGAAGTCCAAACTAGATCACCTCATTATTTCCTACCCAGAATTCAACTCGAAGGCCCCGAATAAGCATAATGCTAGTAAGGGTCGAAAACTCTATGTCACTTCATATCAATTTACCTTTATACGCGGCTGTAATTACGGGGCCCCTTTGTTTATAGGTCGGCTTCGGTTTGTAATTTCAGGCGCGGAATGCTAGTTAATCGACGAACATTACAGAATGAGTTCAAATAATTTCATTTAACCGAAACTGGTTTTTTGATTGATAATATAAAATATACATACAAATTTAGAATTTAGAATAATCTGATAATTATATTTGTCTATTTCTATTATCAAAGCGATAAAATTACTAAACATCAATATGAATAGTTATACCTAAAAACGAACACACCCGTGTTTGCAAAATCCAAAGATGTTGTCATCAGATTCTTATCCACCAAATAAAAAGACGAAAACCAAGAATTTCCTGGGTTATTTCAGTAAATCTTTAGATGCACAGTGAAATCCGATCCTTAAAATTTAAATCAGACAAATGAACACATATCTGGCCCATCGTCTGCAGAAAATCCCGTCAACGAAACTCAAGATGTATCGTCTGCTTTTTCACAGCTTCATAAATGCCTGTACGCATATGACCACCAAACTTAACTGGAGACAACCTAATTTCCGTGGACAAAGTCTGTTAGCTGAGTGTCAAGAAAATATCGCCGAAATGGGGTCATAACAGTGTACATATGTAGATGCATTTGGTTAATTTTGTTGCACATCATGTGACATGCGTTAAATAAGATTTAAATTATTTTGGTTTTAAAATGTGTCCCCTAGTTTGTCCAATATGTCCCTAACATATGTGTAGCCATGAGACATTTGTCCCATGGATACTTTTTTCTACCTCGCCAGAACACTGCATGTGTTTGATTGTACATGTCACTGTTAATAAAGACTAGTGTTTTGTTAAAACTTATCAATGTGGGACTCATTGTTTTCTAAGCTGGACTCATTGATTTTGCTCTGGGACTCATTGTTTTCAGAAATGCGAGTCCCGGGACTCATAGGTAGCAAAATCTAGATTATTCACTGCAATTGACAAAATAGATGATATTTAAGATGGAATTTGTGTAAAATATGGCCAAGAAAATATTGAGACAAAAGGAGAAACTGCTGTTTATCAGCAGTTTCTTCTTTTGTCGCAATATTTTCCCAAGCCTTTTCTATATGGGTCGTCAAAACCAGGTCTTGTTTGGGAGAGGGTTAAGGTCAAATAGACAGACATACATACAGACTTTCAGAGCAATCAAAACTAAATTTATGCCCTTGATCTATCGATACAGTGTGGGGCGGCCCAAAATTATCTTGCCTGAGGAAAACATTAAGTCATAAATCAAAGTAGATCTATTGATTATCAGTAGCTTGTATAATATCACACTTATTTCTAAATAGATCTTTCTCAAACAAGACTTAACCCATTACCAGAAAGCAAAATTTCAGACTTGTCCAAATTCAAAGATGTTGAAGACGACATTTTAACTGTGACAAAATTTTAAAATTTCATAACTTTTTGGGTAGAAAACATTGTGGGAAATGAATAAATTGCTTGTCACAAGCAATTTCTTCATTTTCCACAATGTTTTACCAAGCCTCTTTATTATGGGGCGTCAAAAAGCGTCCTTGTATGGGAATGGGTTAAATTGATTTTGATGTCCGATCATGGGGATGTAGGAAGTTTTTGGCAAAACATTGAGAGAACAAGATGTGTTTGTGAAACAGGAATGCCCCCGAAATGGCAATGGTAAGTTTACATGTTAAGGGTTGATAAGGGTTAATGAATGACCTTGAGCAAGGTCATATTGCATGGAACAGATGGATATCATTGAAAGAAGGTTACATACCCAATTTGAGCTTTGTATGTTGCATACTTTTGGGGAAAAGGCAAATGTTAAGTTTTTGGACAGACAGACAGACGAACAGACTGCAGACGGACAGACATGAGTGAAACAATATGCCTCCAATCTTTCGATATGATCAATTGCTTCTTTTTGCTAAATGTATTCTATGCTATGACAAAAATAACATACCCATTTTCTACTTTTGATATCAAATATTTTGTCAAGCGAAACTCCTATCTATCTAAAGCAGTCCAAAATTGCGCCATGAGGGAAAGGGTTAAAACAGATTATACTCTAAAGTGTTCAATCAAATTACACGATCAAGCTATTATCTTCTATTTTTCTAGGTCTCTACCTTCAAAACGGCAACATTTTTAACAATTTCACACATGAAATAATATTAAAATTGTGACCCTTGTAAGTTTTATCACCCATTCAGTCACTCACATTATGGCAATAAAACCCGCAATTGTCAAATATACTACTTTCTGAATAGATTGGACTTAAATTTAAACCTTTCCCAAACAAGACTGATTTTGACTTCATTTTTAGAAAAGATTTGGAAAACATTAAGGCAAAAGAAGAAATTGCTGAATAATCAGCATATCTCCCTTTGCCTCAAAATTTTTGTGTTATACTGTAGACAAACCCTAGCTTTATCATTATCCACTTTGTTGCCGGCGCAGCTTTCAAATGGGACAATCCTGACTTTCTTCCGTTTGAGAAAAGGTTAACTTAAGGTTCATATCACATATAAACAAATGACCAATCCTATGACCTAGTATGTGTATAATCTTGCAAGGATAACTGAGATTTTTGCATCTAAGGCATGGCAATTTCACGCTTAAAACCTCAATTTTGCAAAATGACAAACCCAAATAGGATCCTCAAATATGGTTTAGAGGATATGATTAATCTTTTTGTAATCCTCGGGTGGACATTTTATTGTTTTCTCCATATTGTTTTCTACTGCCAACATAACCATTTTCACTAGCAAAGTAGCCTATGTCATTGACGGGCCCATCTCAATTTTGACATTCATAGTTGGGCTTCAGACTTATACTTCTAAATTCATTGTTCTGCAAAAAAGAAATACAAAAGAACAACGGAATAAGGACATATTGACGAGACTGAGCTTCAAAACGTTAGACTAGTTCGCGAGCACCAATACTACTATATTCGGTTTGTTAATCCTTTCCAACGCAAATCCTGAATCTCATAACTCTTTTAACCCTTTCCCAAACAAGACCTGGTTTTGACGTCCCAAATAGAAATGGCTTTGGAAAACATTGATACAAAAGAAGAAACTGCTGATAACCAGCAGTTTCTCCTTTTGCCTCAATATTTTCTGGGCTTAATTGTCCACAAATTTCATCTTTATTGGTGTTCATTTTGTCACCTTCAGCAGCTTTAGATTTGGATCAGTCTTGAATTTTGTTGTTTGGGAAAGGGTTAAAGGCCTGATAGAAAATCTAGAAAGTGCTGATACACTGTACATGCAATCACCACTTTCTCCTTTTTTACACAAAGGGTTTCAAAGATATAAATTGTAGCCGTCCAGATCATTATTTTAACTTCTCCTAGATTCAACATCTTTGCATTTGAACTTTTTTATATTTTGAATTTGATGTTTGAGAAAAAGTTAACCCTTTTGCAAAAAGGAAAAGTTAAGACCACTCTCATTTGAAAGCTGCTGCAGGCAATGATACTGGTGCCAATACAGAAGAAATTGGTGTACATTATAATAGGACCAAAAATATTGAAGCAAGAGGAGAAAATGCTGATAAGCAGCATTTTCTTCTTTTGCCTCAATGTTTTCCAAAGCCTTATTTCTTAGGGATGTCAAAACCTAGTCTTGTTTGAGAAAGGGAAAAAATAGCAGTGACTCCAGTAGTGGAATCAATTGGGAAAACAATCATTTTTCATCAGCGACAGAAAACACAGGGCCTCCAACTAACCCCCTATTATTAACACATCAACAGAGACTAAACAGTACCCTTGCTTAGTTCTAACAGAGCTCTGTGAACCAAATTTCTTTGCCAATTTTGGTCATAGTACTTTCTAAACCCTTTCCTAATTTTGAGAATAGCTTATTTTTCGGAGAATAGGAAACTTGTATTGTCAAACAGACGGATAGACAATTTGGTACATGACACATATAAGAACTTGGCCTTATAAGACTTATTACAATTATTCTCAGAAATAACCACACAACTGTAGAAACAAGATGAGTTTGTGAAACATGAATGCCCCTGAAAAGGCTAAAAGTAAGTTTTCGGACATACAGACAGACACAAGTGAAACATTATTTCCCCGATCTTTCGATATGGGGCATAAAAATATTCTCAGAAATAACCATATGAGGAAAAAAGAACCCCAACAATTATAACTAGTTTTTTCTGTGGGGAAAACTATAACAGGGGCACTAGTATTGATCTCAGAGGAACAATGAAAATAGCTTAACCCTGTCCCTAACAAGAAATGGTTTTGACGTCCCTAACAGAGAAGGCTTGGGAAAACATTGAGGCAAAAGGAGAAAATGCTGATCATCAGCATTTTCTCCTTTTGCCTCAATATTTTCTATGCTATCTTGTACACAAATCTGAACCCTAGCAGCACCAATTTTGTCTTCTGTAGGAGCTCTCAAATTGGAGCTTGGCCTAATTTTAGGAACGGTTAACTTTAGGAGAATAGGAACCTTGTTTTGTCCCACCACAAAATGACTGGCATCTTTCTTTTTATCAGAGCTACTGATAAAGGGGGATAATTTTGTTTCGAAATCAATTTCGTCAATAACAGTTTCATCAAACCCTACATTGCTGGTGCTCATTTGAATCGTCTAAAAGAGACAATTCAAATGAGCACCAACAATGTAGGGTTTAGAAAGCAATTAACAGATTAAGAACAAGATATCCGCTTCTCTTCCGTAACTCTGTTGTTTGTATTGGAATTTGAAGTAGCTGTTATAATTTTTTAGGGGGATGAGTAATCTTGAATTGAATGGTTAAAATACATGTTGTTGGTGTTATTGAAAAACCTCATAACTCTAACTTAACTAAAGCTGGAGTTAAAAGGTTTTGAAATAACACAGACAATGTACATTTAGCAGGCCTGTTTGAAGCAATTTCAGATCTAGAGTGCTACTTAATCCGAGTTTTCTCTAACGAAATTCGCTCTTTGATATGTTGATGTCGCTCATTTACATCAGAGCGCACTACCACTCAAAAACAATGGAAAGTTTGACATAAGTTGTCACAATGTGGTGCTTTGTTCACCGTCCGATCTTAAATGATATCCTTGTATTTGTATGCCTTAACATCCCCCAACAGAAACTCTGGATCTGCCGCAGTTTCGGGAGATAAATGTGAGAGTTTGCCACAGTCAGCCGGGGATAAAACCTGTGACCTCATTAGTGAGAAACTGATGCACTACAAACAGCACTAGGGCCCCATACCAGACACCTGGTTGGAAAAGATCTCATGATTACATGTAAGTGTTAACCTTTTCCCTAATGACAAAATTTACCACTGTTACAATTTGGAAACTGTGCACAGAGGACCACAAAGTTGATGTTGATAAAGATAGGATATGTGGACCGTATAGCATAGAAAATATTGAGGCAAAAGGAGAAAATGCTGATTTTCAATGTTTTCCCAATCTTTTTCTATACCAGGGACGTCAAATACCAGGGACGTCAAAACCAGGCAAGAAGTGGGAAAGTGTTAACTTAAAACTGTCCAGACATAGACAGATCATGGACTTGTCAACAGTTTACCATGATGGCTGCAGGGGGTCTCATTACAAAAATCATCTCTTTAACCCTGTCCCAAAAGACAACATTTTGGACAGGCCCAAATCAGAACGAGTTGCAGACATCATTCTAAGTGAATGTTATTACCATTGTGGGAAATTGTTACAGGGTAGAAAACATTGACAGAAAAGGAGAACCAGTTTTGCTTCATTTTGCAGTAGGTTTTGCTCACACTTTCTTTTGATAGGGATGTCATAACAAATGATAAATTTGGAAAAGGATTGATCACTTTTCCAAACAATCTTTTGATTTTGTTGTCAGCGATCAAAGGTAAGCTTTTGAAAGCAATCGGGACAAAAAAAGAAGCTGCTTACAACAGTATTTTCTCCTTTTTCTTCTTTTGCTTTCAAAGCTAAAAGTTTAAGCATATTTTGATAAGATTTTTTCACATCTATTAGCGATCTTCCAATGTGGATCAGTCTTAAAACTTTTTTGTTTGGGAAAGGGTTTACTTGAAAACTCGATCATTTTGTCATATCAAATAACATTTCATGTTAACTTACTGCTTTTAGGTAATGTTAACTTTAAATGGATCATCATGGTTCTCAACACATTAAATTGCAACCCCACCCACCTTGGTACTTTTGTTTTTTGTTGTTTTTTTTTTCAAAAGATGACCTTTGACATTGCAGGAAAAGCCTTGCCACAAAGGATACAAATGGTTACATTTTATTACTCATTTATTGAATGGAGTTTTACATCCCACTTACCAGATAAGGTCATATGATATCACACCTTTAGGAACAAGGGGGGGGGGGGGCCTCAATGTTGGCCAAAAATGCCAAATTTTCCTTATTTTACACTGAAAAATTAGGGGAGATATAATTTAGCCCTTCCCCCATATTCAGACACTGGGGCTTTAGCCACCCCAATCGCCAATATGAAATTGCTTCCTACAGGCCTGGATATGGACACCAGACTTTGATTAAAAGTTCTAAAGGCTGGAGAGGCAGGGGATCGAACCTTCGACCCAGTGTTACAAGTAACTACTGCACCAAATCAGCCCCCTGAAGCTATTTAAAGTTATGCCTGTAAATGAATGCAAATATTCATTAGCCTAGACCATGATGTTATGACATTCTTGACTCATGCATCATAATTTTAATAAGTTTTTTAAAAACCCTTTCTCTAACAGCGACACCATTTTGACAACATAGAAAAGACTTGAGAGAGCATTGAAGCGACCAGCATTTTACTCCTTTTGCCTTTATATTATCTAGGCTATTTCATTTTATGTATACACAAATCCTATTTTCGCAGTTTGGCATTCTGCAAAGCACTAGCAGATCCAGGATTTCTGTGAATGAGGTTTGAACATACAAATAGGGAGGGGGAAGGGGGTGGGGGTCGTTTTCCTAGTGTAAGACAATTTTTACTGAATTTCTGCATGAAAATCAAATAATTAGGCTACAGAGCAGGGTGTGTTTGAAACCCAGCCCCCCAAATGCCCCCACCCCTTCTGGATCCCCATTCTGCAAAGTCATATTCATCATTGAATTACAAGTATTTTATTTTTTTTAAAACAAAGAGAATTTTTGATATATCTTCTGAATCTATACAAAAACAAACACTATACCAGATTTTGTCCTCATGCAACTTATCAATTGAAAGCAAATACCTTAAATTTATTTAATCAATAGAGAAGAAAATACCTTAAGTTTATCACAATATAAATACACCCACAAAAATATTTTCATCCCCTCGAAAAGGTCAATCACCATCCCAAAACAAAATTTTGATCAAAACTGCTGTTGGTTAGTTGATTTTGTTTTAATTAATGCCTCTTTCAACTGCTATGGTCATATTTCGTGGCTGGAGCACCTAACAAAGGATTCCTGTCATTTCTCATTCATGTAATACCACAACATTCTTACTGAGCCTTCAGCTGCTCGACCACTTCATATCGTTCACAATTATATCAAACCATTGACAGGAGACAGTTTTGTCTCAAAGGATATTTGCAGCCACCATTGGTCAAACCCGGGACATCATGAGTGAGAGTCTGATGCGTTACCAACTGTGCCACGGTCGCGGCCCATAACCGTTTCTATTATGGACATCTAAACCAGGCCCCGGTTTCTCGAAAAAACTTAAGTACGTTCTCATGTTCAAATCTGAGCACTGTGCTCAAATCACACAAAATCCATGTGAAC
The DNA here is from genome assembly GCA_963680895.1 of Fragum sueziense. Lineage (NCBI taxonomy): Eukaryota > Metazoa > Mollusca > Bivalvia > Cardiida > Cardiidae > Fragum > Fragum sueziense. Next base: position 6,563,036 of record OY804609.1, read on the forward strand.
TTCAATCGAATACCCTTCAACGTTGGAGATACTCTCCTTTGAAGTTGAGCATGTTCTCATGAGAATATACTTAAGTTTTTTCGAGAAACCGGGGCCAGGTCTTGTTTGGGAAAGGATTAATGTCTCATTGGGCAAATTTAACCCATTACCAAACAACAAAATTTCAAACTGGTCCAAATTCAAAGATGTTGCAGACGACAATTTCAAGTAAATAAAATCTTATATTTCATGGTCTGTCTGGGAAGAAAACATTGTGGGAAATGAAGAAATTGCTTGTGACAAGCAATTTCTTCATTTTCCACTGTGTTTTCCAAAGCATTCATCTTGTAAGGTGTCAAAAGGAGTCAGTAAGTGGGATGGGTTAAATATTCAGAACCTTGGATGAGGGTAAATAACCTAATCTAAAGTGTAAGAGCACTCATCTGGTCCCCTTGATGCAACTAAAGTAGCCATTGATAAAGTGATAATAGCCAGTGTTTATTCTAGGATTTGAATGAAGTGGGGGATCTGCCCCCAGATCCTTAAAAAATGTGGGGGATTTTGAAATAATGTGGGGGAAATATAGTAATGCTATAAATGACAATAAGTGAATTATTTTTTGTAGGGTATTTATCATACTTTAATCCTTCATTAATAATCATAAAAAATAAATAAATTACATTTTTTACCTTTCTAACTTGATTCTAATGATTCATTCGTTATTTTGTTTAATTTGGTCAGGAAATGGTAGCTTTTAAAATGCTAAGTTATCTTTGGGGTTGAACAATTTTGGGTACGAATGTAGATAAACAATTCCTTTCTTTGTCTCAAAACAAAGTATCAAAACATATTCATAACAAAATGAAACAAAATTCAGATCACAAGTTCATATTTTCTCATGAAAATTTACCCTTTATCGACTACAATAGTTTCTTTATAAAAGAAATAACATTTTCCTAAACAAATCGCCGATGTCCGCCATGATTGTTCCAATGCATAGACTGGCTTTTGTAAACACCAATAATTTTCTTAAAACAATTAATGGTGCAGTATACTTGTATTTTCAAGTGAAATTAAATACTTTTCAACCCATCTACATCGATATCCGAGGCTTTGAAATTGATTTTGCTTCAAATTTTGTTTTATTGATTTCTACGGTAATATAAAATCAAAGTACCGAGAGTTTTTCAATTTGCGGGATTTGTCCCGCTCGCAGATGAAAATTTTGGGGGATTCGTCAGAAAAGTGGGGGATTCCCGCAATCCCGCGCCCTAGAATAAACACTGAATAGCTACTCATTTTTAATTCTAATTATCTCACAAGGTGATAATCTTTTTTCAAATATACTTCAAACATCCATTAGATTACAGATAAATGAAGCAAATTTTGTAATTCTTAAGGCTTTGTTTATTATTAAAGTTTCACCCTTTTTTAAGGGCTGTTCAATTTTGGCTTATGAGACACTCTCAGTCTCTACTGATAACACAGTACCTTCCAATTCATGATGCCAGGCATATGCCAGGAGATTGGTCTACATACTTTAACTAACTGGGGGCTCGAAGACTGGTTGCTTCAGTTCTAACCTTGCAAGCAGGCTTTAAGAGGGATTCCAACCTTGGATCCCACAGTTCTAATGTGGGCAGCCTAGCCATAGGCCATGGAAGCTGTCTACATAAAAGGATTCAACCCTTCTCATTCTGCAATAAGACAACCTGGTAGTGTAATATAAGATCAGACAACATATTGTGTACTTTGTAAGTATGATTATCTTGCTATATGATAAATTAACAATCACAAAGAACTAATTTGTAATTTTTAGACATGGAAAATATTGCAAGAAAAGGAGTTGCAAGAAAAGGAGGAAAGGGAACAGGAGGCATAAGTTAACCATCATGAATATGTGATAAAAGCTTGTAATGACCCTAGTATTATCATGTAAGTCAACACTGTTAAACAGATAGACCATTTTAACCTTTTATTAAAAAGTCTTGGGGTTTTGGCATCTTTTGAAAGACAGTTTTGTGAAAACATTTGGAACCAATGTAGAAAATCCTGACAGCTTCTTGCCCAAATATCTCAGAACCATGTTCTATTGCACACACATCCTTCATTTATCATCACTTGTTTTCCACAGTAGCTTTCAAATTTGATTTTTTTTTTGCCAATTTGGACAGGGTGAAACTTCAAACGAGTTGCTGATAAGTTTAATCCTCACTATGCAAGACTTGTCACGTACCAAGGGGTCCATAGAAATAATATAGACACAGACCAGATCGCAGGGTTAACACCACCTTCAACAAACAGACTGACCAGAAAATGTGTCAAAATAGCAACCAAGTCTGTTTGAATTTAACCCATTACCAAAATTTTAGACAGGTCCGAATTCAAAGATGTTGCAGACGACAATTTCAAGTGAAAGGAATTTTACATTGTTGCTCTTTCTGGGAAGAAAACTTTGCAGAAAATGAAGAAATTTCCTTTTCTTCATTTACCACAATGTTTTCCAAAGCCCTTCCTTTTTGTGCCGTCAAGGTGCCGTTTTGTAGTAATGGGTTAAGATATAAAATGCAAGAAATACAAATCTCTAGGATGAAATTCTTCTCTTATTTCGAAATCTTCAATCTTGATGACAAACTTTATATGGTACTAGTAGCCCATCATGTTACTGAACTTTTTAAATTTTACATGCCAAAATAAAATCAGCTACCTGGTAAATCCAGGTAAATCCTATATTTTGCTTAACCTCTTCCCAAACAAACTCAGTTTTTGGTGTGCCTAATAAAAATGGCTTAAGAAAACATCCAGACAAAATATGAAACTGCTGATAACCAGCAGTTTCTCCTTTTGTCTCAATATTTTCCGAGCAATATTTCACACTAATCAAATCTTTATCTCCATCAATTATGTTGTCTGCAGAAGCCTTGAAATTGGACTACCCTAAAAAAAATTGTCTGGTAATGGGTTAAACAAGAAGTAGAGACTGGTTGAAATAGATCTCCAAGTTTTCAAGTTTTTTGACAGGTGGATTAAATGATGTAATTGAACACTTTACACAAACCAATTCTATATCCTCACTCTAACATGGGCTTTTGAATACAATGTACTTCAATTTGAAAGAGGACAAACCAGTATTTCAATTGTATGACACTGCAGCTGGAGCACCTAACCATAGATTCCTGATTTTTTCTCCTACCAGTACTACCACAACAAATTACACAAATTCTGTCCAACTTTATAAAGACCAATAATAAACATAAAACGTTGGCATAATTTCAGTATTGTGTTGGTACACCTGGAGTACTTAACCATGGGTTCCCGGAATTTCTCTAACCAGTACTACTACAACATCTAATCCAAGTCTCTTGGATGACTCCTAATAATTTGATTTGATTTATTGGAGTTTAACACCATTTTCAATTGCTCTAGTCATATCGCAGTGGCTGGAGAATTTAACAAAGGAATCCTTATATTTGCCGCACCACGAGTATATTACCCCAATATCCAAACCGAGCCTCCAGCAGCTGTCTCACATCAATTGGTTAGACAATTTCAGACAAATGTCAGAGTTGATACAGGCAGAGCCGGGGTTCGAACTCACAACCCCTGGATTGACAGACTACAGTGTTACTGAGCTATTTGGGCTTGGCTAGACGACTCATACACAATTCATCCATTGGAACAATATAAGTAAACCATTTCCAGTGATTTTTTTTCCTAGAAAAACGGTCGTTATTGGGCCCCTTTCCCCTCTCTGAGGAATATACTTTTTTCCCCCATTTCAGAAAAATTTTCCCCTCCAAGAACTAGATTTTTTTGTTGCAAAGAAAATCCAAATTGTATTTATATTCTAGGCATCTCTAACAGTTCGAATGGTTGTTTGAATGTCCCATTATGATATTCAAGCAAATTAAATGCATTTATAACACTGGTTTTGAAAGTATAAGCAGGTATTGAAATTTCCCCTTTTGGGATGTTCACACGCGAATTTTCCCCTACCTATGGGCCCTGACCGCCTTCCCCCAAAATGAAAAATAAACACTGATTTCCCAAACTGCAAGAATATGGGCTGCTCCAATGTGAAAGGTGTTGCAGACGACAATTTCAAGTGAATGTGTTTGAAATTTGTTGGCCTTTTTTTCTTGTAAACTTAAAAAGACATAAGAAATGAAGAAATTGCTGACCAGTAACAATTTCTTCATTTTCAACAATGTTTTCCTATATGATATTGTAGAGAGTCTAAAAGAGTCATTGTGTGGGAATGGGTTAAAAGGCTGGTGTGTATGCTGCATACAACAAAAGTGACATTAATAAAATCCCTTTTATCACAAAATATTGAGGGAAAAGGAAAAAAAACTGTTGATTTCAGTATTTCCATAAATTTCACTCAATATTTTCCCAAACCAGTTTTACTGGGGACGTTAAGACCAGGTTTTGTTTAGGAAGGGATAAATTGCAAGCTTGGCATCCTATTAAACTTCCTCCTACAAAAGTTTGGGTATGGCATAGACTGGTACCCCGTCTTCTCTATGTATGAAGACGGGTCGTTTACAAATTTTCCTTTGATCTGATTGGATGATTAAATTATCAGTGTATTTTTCACGATAAGTAAAATCTTACAACACCGGAAAATCCCATCATATTCATTTCAATAAGTCAACAAATTTTTTGTCGTCTGCTGCAACTTTCAATCTTGTTGAGTCAAGTGTAAAATAATGGCACGTAGGCCTATGCCACAAAGACTGCGTTTTGAATGAATGTAGGACGACATTGGGCCTTACACAAATCGACTAATTGCCATTGTTTCTTTTTTTAATTCATATTTTATAGATCTAGATCTATAAAGACTACATCACAGCTCATGTTTTTAATCTTTGTATGCCTAAAGAAAATGATAAGAAATGACGACCCTTTTCCCGGGATCTTTATTAGATCTAGAATTTTACTGTTTGGAAAAGAGTTTTAATCCATTATCACACAACAACGCATTTCGGTGCACCAAAAGATAAAGACCGCGTAAAACATTTTGGAATTAATTAATTTTCTTCATTTCCGAAAATGTTTTCTACCCATAAAGACAATTTACGCTATAGAAAAAGAACCATAGAAAAATACGCTTTTGATAGCAATGTAATTTTTCGTCTGCAACTCCAGTGTAGAGTTAGAAAGAGCCAAAGTGTGGGAATGGGTTAAGGGCAATAAAATCGATCTGATCCTTTGTCATACTATCTTATCTGTCTTTGATGTACTGTAACAGAGTGTGTCCAATTATTAGATAAACAATTAAATTTAAAAAGTAGTTTACCATATGTTTATCCCTTAACACTGAAGTGTGAAAATATATCTCGTCCTTAATACCACTGCGAAATAATTTTGATAAAACTACCTATTATTCCCGACTCAGAATCTCGTGAAGTGATTCTTTTCTAAATTGAATCCAAACATTTTTATGAAATTATGATTAACTAGACAGTCCTGGTGGCCTGGAAGCGCTCCACAGGCCTGATTGTTTGTCTTGTTGAATGCAATTTCAAAGGTTCAGGCTGCGCAAACAAGTAAATGCATGACTGAGCTGAAAATAACAAGCAAGTAGGATCGTATGGTCAGTAAGATTTCTGTGAAAGTTCTGTATTGATTAGTTAATACTAGTGGTTGTAAGAGTGAAAATAAAGCTGAAAATGGCAATTTGTCAATAACAAGGGCACATAACTCATATAAAATTCAGATCAAGCTGAAAATTACACCAAGGCAAGATTTTACAGTCACCAACATTCTGTTTAAGTTTTGTCTTGATTGGTCAATATTTGTAGTTGCTAGAGTGAAACCAAAGTCAAAATAGAGTCAAAAATGGCAATTTTGTCAATTTCAAGGGCACATAACTCAAGGATATAAGTTTCAGATCAAGCTGAAAATTATACCAAGGCAAGATCTTATGGTCACCAACATTCTGTATCAGTTTTGCCTTGATTGGTCAATATTTGTAGTTGCTAGAGTGAAAACAAAGTCAAAATAGAGTCGAAAATGGCAATTTTGTCAATATCAAGGGCACATAACTTATGATGTTAAGTTCAGATCAAGCTGAGAATTACATCAAAGTAAGATCTTATAGTCACCAACATTCTGTACAAGTATTGTCTAGATTGGTCAATATTTGTATTTGCTAGAGTGAAAACAAAGTCAAAATAAAGCCGAAAATAGCAATTTTGTCAATTTCAAGGGCACATAACTCATGATGTAAATTTCAGATCAAGCTGAAAATTATACCAAGGCACGATTTTATAGTCACCAACATTCTGGTATAGTTTTGTCTTGATTGGTTAATATTTGTGGAATTTAGAGTAAAATTAAAGTCAAAACCAGCTATTTTTGACATTCAAGGGCAGATAACTCAGGTAATTCTGATTCAATCCAAATTCTTTGAAGGAATCTGAGAGAGGGTCACCCAAGGATCTTTTTTGCAAAGTTTGATTGAAATCCATCTGGTGGTTTCTGAGAAGAAGATTTTTAAAGAAAAAGTTTACGGACGCACGGACGCACGGACGCACGACGGACACAGCGCCATGACAATAGCCCGCTGGCCTGTCGGCCAGTGGAGCTAAAAATGAAAAAAAAACAACCTTTTTTTAGAATGGTTAAATAATGGGTGTTGATACACAAAATTATATGTTTTAGATAAGACGAAGCACTTTTAATGTAATTTGAAAACGACAATTTGATCAAGTCTTATTCTTAGTTGTGAGGTTAAGAATGTATATGAATTAAAAAAAATACTTCTCATTTCCTCTCTCCTGTCAACAAGGAAATTTTAATAACAAACTGCCATTAATAAGATTTTTTTTACTTTTAATTGCGACCACAATATCGTCGATGTAAATGCAAAACCTTGTATGTCCATTTTTGCGATTTTAAAAGTAAAATTTTATATGTCCGATTTAGACAATTCTTTCAGGTTTTAGAATATTTTGATTTATCAATATTAATGACATATTTTATGTGAACATGTGTATGTATTTCAAGTAAAACCTTTCAGTTCCGGAAAAGTTATTAAAGTTCTTTCTTCCCCCTTAAAAGATTGCAAAAACGAGATACGAGGTTTTGCATTAACACCGACGATATGCTTTTTCTCCCCCAAACCAGAAAAAAGGGTAGACGGATCTAATTTAAAAGCTGCTGCAGAGATCTAGATAGGGAAGTCAATACCAGAACTTGTTTGGGAAAGAGTTAACTCATTAGACTACTTAATCCAGTTTTCGTCGACTGCAAGCTCTCGTGAACAGCGTCTCCGAAACGCTTTACGAATTCATTTTAGCGTCCGCCTTACCATGATCAAAATACGTCACTCACGCCAAAAAAATCAACCAATCAGATCCTCCAAAAAAATATACAGAAAACCGTATATTTCTATTATACCGTTCCTGTCCCAATATGATCGATAGATCTGGGGACAGGGAACCAGTCTAGGTATGGCATCGTTCCCCACCCACTCATTTTGACAGGTGGGTGACGCTTCCGGTTAAACAAGTCGCCTGTCAACATTTTGATTAGTATCTTTTAAAATCCAAAACATTGCTTGAAAATGACATTTACATGCTTTAAAGCTCGCTGCAAATATTCCACAAATGAATAGATTGATCACATTCCACGTCAAAGAAAGACATTGTGGTTAATTAAAAGAACAAACAGACTGATTGACCCACCTTACTTTGTTACACCGCCATATTTTTCCTTCGAATGACCTTTGACCCCAAAAACCCGTATCGAACCTAAAAATAGTAACGGTGATCATTTATGTAGACATACATTCATGTAATTTACTATATTGTCCCCCCTATAAAATATTTTTCCCATCGTGTTTTGTTCATTTAGATCTAACCCTTCCCCAAATGGCAAAAAAATTAGTGAGGTCCCTGAATGCAACATGGAAGTAACTAAAGACGGACTTTGTGAATATTATACCTGTTACCTGTTACCTGTCCATCGAAGCCGAATGTAGGCGTGCGCCTCTGTGGCCCGTTTCTTCTAAGAACTTTATGTTCTCTGCTTCCGACTTCCGGCCTAAAGCAGTCTGGCGAGAACTTCACTGGATTGTTTTTCCAGGTTTTGTTAAACGCACTTTTAAAACTTTTTACAGAATTTGTACACACTACATCCTCTGGCAGCCTATTCCACTGATTTACTATTCTTTGACTAAAACTGGACTTTCTTATGTCTGTTTTACTTATTATTATTATTATTTTTTTTTTTTATAATTTTATATCTATGGCCTCTAGTTCTAGCTTGTGTTTCGGTTTTGGTTCTTGGGAACAGTTTGTCTTTATCAAATTTATCAAAGTCTCTTATAATATTGTACACTTCAATTAGGTCTGAACGATTTCGACGGTATTCAAGTGATGGGATTCCAAGTGTTTTAGTCTTTCAGTACAGGTTTTTTCTTTGAGTTAAGGTAAAATTTTTGTTGCCCTTCGTTGGACGTTTTATAGCTCAGAAAACATCGAGGCTAAAGGAGAAAATGCAAGCTGATTATCAACATTTTCTTCTTTTGTCATGGCTAGGAACGTCAAATACAGGTCTGTTTTAGGAAAGAGTTAAGAATGATTGGTTAATCAATAGAGGCTATTTCAAAGAATTTACTAGGACATTAGGTGCTTTTATTATTGTTATCATTTTTTCTTCTCTTGTCACATAGTTTACACAATCCCCTTATAATGTAAGGTAGGGCCAACGACAAATTACATCTGGTTTTGGATTAGAAATATAATTATTCTGATCATTGATCAGCTTTTTTGTAAATGTTTTCTATAATTTTTCTCTTGCATGGTCATTTTACCCTTTCCGAATCGACATAATTTTGGACGGTTCCAAGTAACCCATTACCAAACGACAAAATATTGAGGTAGTCCAATTTGAAAGAAGTTGCAGACGACAATTTCAAGTTGATGAAATTACAAAAATCTTTAGAATATTGGTAAGAAAACATTGTGAAAAATGAAGAAATTGCTTGTCACAAGCAATTTCTTCATTTTCCACAATGTTTTCCCAAGCATTTTCTTGTGAGGGAGTCAAAAGGCGTCACTGTGCAGTAATGTTGTTGCAGATTACAAAAATAATTTCATAAAAATACAGCGGCGGATCCAGGATTTCCGTGAGGGGGTTCGACTATACAAATAGGGGGGGGGGGGGGGGTCGTTTTCCTAGTATTACACAATTGTGACTGAATTTATGCATGACAACGAAATAATCTGGCTACAGAGGGGGTTTGTTTGAACCCCCACCCCCGAACTCCCTCTGGATCCGCCATTGAAACATGCTTTGTATATGCTACAATTCATCCTAACCTAAGAAATATTAGGACAAAGGAAAAAATGCTGTTCATAAAAATTTTCTTCTATAGCCCTAATGTTATGTTGATATACAGCCTCCTCTGCCTTTGTCATTGCTTGTGCTTACATTCAGAGCATCAGATAAAGGATTGGGAAAACATTGAGGCAAAAGAAGAAACTGCTGATAACCAGCAGTTTCTCCTTTTGCATCAATGTTTTCCGTGCCTTATTGCACACAAATCTTTTCTTTTTTAACAAGAATTTTGTCATCTGGAGTAGCTTTCCAATTGGTTCACCTCAAGATTTTGTCGTTTGGGAAAGGGATAAGAGGGAGTGAAGCCATCCTAAATTTGTTATTTGAAATCCGAACCCTATGTTGTGGGTACTCATTTGAATCGTCTCGACGACAGGGTTTGATGAACAATCAAGAAAATATTGCATTTTGAAAAGCCTTCACCCCCTCTTATAGATCTGTCCCAAAACGAGGACTAGGAAGATATTATAGCATGCCAGGTGTGCTGACTACCTTGATATGACCTTAGAGCTTGTTAAAACCCTTTTTTTACGAAACACAAGCAAAGAAAGGGTTCACAGACGACATAGATTGTGTTTATGGCTACGTGGTTCATATCAACATAATTCCCAAGTTAACATAACTGATAGCTCGTAGTAAAATATAAATTGACATCGTCTGCTATCAATTATACAGCAAATTTAAGTGTTCCAACTTGCCCCGTGTTTAATGTTCCATTTTGCCCCACCATAGGGTGACCTTTGACCTTCTTCAACCAGCGCGTTTCTGGTGACGATAAATTAAATATATTTTCAATAAAATACGCTTCTATCCTTGTTCTACAAGTAGGAATAGAAAAATATCCACTGACTTCATAAGTGAAGTGCATAGAAGAAAATATGTGTGAAGTGCAAAAAATTACTTCAGATGCGGAAAAACACATTTTCTGCTGTAGTGGCCTTATTTATTTAACGAGACTGTTGAAATTTTGGGTAAACCTCGGTATTGGTATAACAATTCCAATTCTATTTTGCTTTGTGTAATTATTGTAAGTATATTCAAGAAAATCCCATTGTTCCGACTTACCCCGTGTTCCAAAATACCCCAGTCTCCCCAAGCATTTTAGAATGTACATGTAAGTCAAATATCTGTTAAACTTTTGATATTTTTAGAGCTTTTTTATCTTGATTTTTTCTTCAATGATTAACCAAATATAACCATTATTTTTTCCCCCGTGAATTATTCATACCTGCTTGCAGAATAGTAAGGGAGACAACAAATGCTGCACAGGTAAGACTGTCTATTATTTGGTTATCTCCCCTATAGAATAAAATATTGTAGCATTTGATTTGCGTACTAGTCCTTTATGTTATCTGTTTACTATGTATATGTGCCGACTTTGAAAATAAGACTGATTGACTTGACTTGACTTATTTGGGAAAGGGCTAAAATCGAACAGAGTTGACCCGTTCCCAAACGATGCAAGATTCGATTTTCCAAATTCGTTAAGAGTTGCAGACGACAAAATTCTTGTCAACGGTAGAAATGAATTAGATTTTGTGATTATAGTCAATATCTTTTTTTTCTCGATGATATAAAATTTTAATTCAGCTAAGAATTGCAAAGGCGGATCTTGTGTCAAGAACCCTTTTCGCTGCTTAAGCCTCTCTTACAACTGGCCGTATGTGCTCCTGCGTGCGATCTGCGTCTAAAACTTACGCATAGTCGTGCGGTGCACGCACGGGCAACGTGCGATTTTGGAGGACGCAGCCACGACGTTGTCTGCACGTAGCAAAGAATTGACTGGACAATTCTTTGCTACGACTAATTTTCGTCTTTCAGAACGCAAGGAGCACGCAAGACAGAAGTACTGAGCACTACGATAATCATGCGTGTGACGCAGGGAAATATTTACAGAAATCAGAAAAAAATCACAAAGAAGGCGCTTTTTCCTCGAAAGCGATTCTTTTAACATGCTTTTAATGAACATGTTTTAAGCCTCTCTTACAACACGTCGTGTGTCTTTATAAATCTTGCGTCTTCTGAGATTTTTAAAACGCACGATTTGTAAGGACGCACGACAGGGTTGTAAGAGAGGCTTTACGTGTGGGATTGCTCAAATATAGGTCCCGATGAATGACCTGGCAGGACATCGAATAGATAGATCTGGCTCTAGATGCCCTGTCAGGTCATTTATCGTAACCTATACAGTTTCTAGTTTCTGCCGCTGATGCCAAAATTTAAGGCTTATTCAAAGACGTTGCAGACGAGCGATGTTCTTCAATTTTTTGTCTTTCTTTATGGGGAAAAATGTACGAAATGAAGGAATTGCTTGTCACAAGAAATTGCTTCAGTTTCCACACTGTTTTCCAAAGTCATTATCTTGTAAGGGGTCAAAAGAGTCATTGTGTGGGAATGGGTTAACCGATATCACAGCAAAACGACCCAAGTCCAAAACGGCCCACCAACTTAGTTTTGGACATCACAAAAAAAAAAAAAAAAAAAAAAAAAAAAAAAAAAAAAGGCTAGCACTCACTCAGGAAAACAAAAACAGCTTTAGATTATACATGGATCTCTTTATACATACATTTCTAGTAAAACAAAATAAAAAATAAGTAAATAAAAATTATAAGAAATAAAATGAAAATAGAATCTAATGGATTACATCTAATTAAGATTTAAGAAAAAAAAATACATAATAATGTTTTACGTCATTGAAGAATAAACGAATGTGAATAGTTTTCGAGAGCCTTCCCAAACAACACCTGGTTTTGACGTCCGTAACAGTAAAGAGACTGTAAAACATTGAACATAACTAAAGAAAACAAGAGCCGTCACAGACGGATTATGCTCCCGGAATAAGTGTTTTTGTTACAAAATAAAAACTATCATACATTAAGCCCCCTTTTCCCGTGACGGATTTTTTTTGTACACACATTATTTATAGAATATGGTCTAGAACATCTCATTTATAACATAAGCACACAAGTAAAAAATTGCTGTAATGTACAGCAAAATGAATTGTATCGCGCTTAAAAAATTATACCAAAGTAGTGAATAAAGTGGTACAAGTGTCTGGTTAAGTCAACATGCAGTGAAAACCGAAATAGGATTGCATGTCTACATATGCTGGTGCTAGTCTATAATTTCCATTTTTGTGTGTTCAGCCAGATTATACATTAATTAAACAACACAGGAGGGGAAGTAAGCAAATACAAAAGTGTTAAATGTTGCAGTTGAATAAATGGCGATTAAAATTAACTTAAACAAGAAAGGAAACCGAATATTTCAGCAAGGAAATAGGGCCAAGATGGTCCTGAATCGTTTCTCCGTGAAATTATTTTTTTGGAAAAAATGAAGGAAAAAAAGACACGCACAAAAAATTGAAAGTGCACCATAGTTACCACAGTTCACTATGAAATTATTTTTCGAATAAATAAATAAAAAACAAAGCAAAACAAAAACAAAACAAAAGAAAACAAAAACAACTCGAAAGTCTCCATGCAAGAAAGATTCCTGTTAGATTCCTATGTTAGAAGATTCCTGTTTGAATCTTGATTGAAACTGGCATAGTAATTTTGGAGAAGTTTTCACATGAACGCACGCCGGAAACAGGACCGTGGCATAAGCCCCGCTAGCCTTTGGTCAGAATAGGTAAAAATACTTTAAATAGAAAAAAGTACTTGTTTATCCATTAGCCTTCTGAATATAAAAATCGTATCAAGTAAATTTTCCAAACCGGAACATTTTGACCAATATAGCTTATTTGTTCTTCGTATAATCATTCAATAGAGAACAGACTGTTGAATAGATCAGAGTGCATGCTTATCCTAGTCTATGGAATCTAAAAATGCTTTGATAACAGCAGGAATAGGAAACGTTTATGTTAACAGACATAGATGAACGAACGCACAACAGCCACAATGCCACGGATATGATCCTTATTACTTTTGTCCGGCGGAGCAATAAATTAAATGTAAAAAAGAGAAATACAGAAATGCCATATAAAGTGACAACTTCCAGCCGCTAAAATGAAGCCAAATATATAAGAAATGTTTAAGATTTAAGCTGTAACACAATACAAACAATACCATGAATATGTCTCAATAATACACCCGGCAGATCATCTCTGCCAGGTCATAAATCGGGACCTATATTTGTACTTATCACACACAAAAAAAAACCCCACAAAGAATGAGCGACACATACGAGGAGAGTTAAAAAAAGTTTGAGAAAACCTATTTGTTCTACTAGTTATACACTTGCCTTTTTAGTTCAGACATTCCCTTGAAATTATTGAATCTAATCATCCAAAATTGTACATGCAGTGTTCATTCAATACTAAAGTCTTTATCGTGCTTTGATTTCTTAGGAAGCGATGCAGCGAATCGGATAGGCCATGGGCAAACCGAAAGTAGGAGTTCACATTGTAATGCAATTTTGAAAAACGCTTGAGAAAACCCATTTGTTCTACTAGCAATACACATATCTAGTCAGATAAGACGATCCCTTGTAACAATGCAAGTTGACCAGTCCAAATTGAACATGTAGTGGTCATTTAATAGTAAGGTACTTCTCGTTCTTTGATTTCTTATTGCGATTCGAAATGGTATGCATAAATGCGTTGCATTTAAACGGATAGGAAAAATACATGTCCACCTTGGGCAAACCGGAAGTAGGGACTTTCCATTGCTATGCAAAGTATAAAACTATACTAGAATTTTGTTTACACGAATTTTCAGCGTGGTCTGAGATTAAACGAACTTCAATGTATACTTATAGTACTGCTTGAAAAATTATACCGTGTAAACAGTTTATGTGTAGGTTATATATACGACTTTCAAGTACAAATAATTATCCCTCATGACGTAATTTCTAAGATTAGAATATGTATACCACAATATGTATCGCGCATGGCGCGATATAATAATTTCATTAAATTCTGCCCATTGGATGAAGAGAAATTAGAGAAAATCTATTTTTTTACATTAAGGCCCCCTTTTCTATGACGCAGCCTCAAATTAAGAAACGGAAAAAAATGTCCCTAGAGATTATGCCAGGGAGTTCACATGTGAAGTTTAATTGAATTTGGTCCAATTTTTCGAGGAGCATAAAAATGTTTACGATGTTTTACTGCCTTCCTCTAAATATTTTAGATGTCTACATTGTATCTTCTTATATTAACATCGTTTTTACGTCGCTATCAGATATTGTTTCCAAGGGAAAACACGAAATGAAAAAAAGTGATCGGAAAATGGTTAATTGGCCAAGTCTGTAAAATTTGAATACAAGTAAGATACAGGGCCTGTATTTTTCTTTAAATCTACATTTTTTTATTTATTTAATTTCATTTATTTCTTGTGTGTCGCAAAACAGATTCAGGGCTTATAACATACGATTAACCCATTACCACGCAGTGACTCTTTTTGACTCCCAACAAGATATTGGCTTTGGAAAACTCCGCGGAATGTCAAAAAATTGCGTGTGACAAGCAATTTCTTCATTTCCACAATGTTTTCCATGTAAAAAGAACAAAAACATATAGATTTTCATTCACTTGAAATTTTCGTCTACATTATCTTTAAATTCGGGACTAGTCTAAAATTTTGCCGGTTGGTAATGGGTTAAACCTGGAATTTTCTATGTACAAAGTATGATTTATTTTCACAATACCTTGTGATTGGGTGGATACTCGTCTCATCGAGACTATTTAAATGACATACAATATAGATTGTTTGCATTAAAGATGACATTTATTAGTAAACCCTTTCTCAAACAACAAAGATATAGACTGTTCCGTTTTAAAGCAAAAGCAAACATCAAAATAAATATTGAATACATGTAGTTGGGATTTGGTTACAATATAACACAGAAAATCATTGAGGCAGAGGAAGAAACTGCTGATTATTAGCATTGTCTTCTTTTGCCGTAACGATTTCCAGAGTTTTGTGTCTTTTTCAGGAAAGGATTAGGCTAACTGCTGATCTATGGTTGATAAGGACGCAGGTTTCAGCAGCAGTCAAACATGCGGACAAACAATGATCACCAGAGTAACAGATCACACAAGGTGAATACATTCATTTTTTTTATTACTTTAAATCCAAGCTCTTTGTTGTGGATACTCATTAGAATCTTCGCGACGAAACGATTCTAATGAGCACCTACAATATGCGGTTTTATGAACATTTACTTAAAATATTTCATTAACCCTTTCTCAAACTGCAAAATTTAAGGGTGATCCACTTCAAAAGCTGCCTCAGACGACAAAATCAAGGTTGATAATGATAGATTTTGTGTATGATATAGCTCAGAAAATATTGAGGCAAAAGGAGAAAATGCTGGTTATCAGCATTTTCTTCTTTTGCCTCAATGTTTTCCAAAGTATTTCTCAACGGGGACGTCAAAACCAGGTCTTGTTTGGGAAACGGTTAAAAACATTACCGTGGGCTCTCATGTCTGTAGCTGTGGATCACCCCACCCCACCCCCGGGGCGTCAGTGAGGCACGAGTCACGCCACGTTCCAAATCGTTCTAGATAAATCACGCCATACGGACCGTGTACAATCGTGAACATACGCAACATGACGTAGTTGGAACATAGCAAAAGAGCTATTTATCTAAGAGACGACAACGACTTTTTAAAATGCAAAATGTCATTCATTTTTTCACCAAATGCAGCAATTTTGGTACTTGAGGGAATCGTCTCATCGAGATAATTCACAAGAGTATCAATAACAAGGGGTTCGGATCTGAAATGAATTTAAAATGCGTTTACCACATTATTCTGTGCCATAGCAAAATGGAACATAATGCAAAAATACAACACATTGCTCGATTTTCTATAAGTTAACCCTTTCCCAAACGACAGAATTTTAGGGTGATCCGCTTAAAAACTGTCACAAATGACAAAATGGATGTTAATAAAAATAGCATTTGTGTAAAATATGGCACAGAAAATATTGAGACAAAAGAAGAAACTGCTGGTTATCAGCAGTTTCTTCTTTTGTTACAATATTTTCCCAAACCTATTCTATTAAGAACGTCAAAACAAGGTCTTGTTTGGGAAAGGGTTAAAGAGACACGTGTCATAATATAAGAAAAGTTTAACATTGTGACTTATTGCGGTATACAATAGAAAAGTCAAATACTGATGTACAGCCAGTTTCGATTCTCCTGTGAGTCACACATGCAAAGTTTGCAAAATCAACATGTAGAAACAGCATTGGTAGGCAAGCAATTCTAGGTGACATTTACCACCAATCTATTATTGGTTTGTGTGTAAAACTACATATTTATTGTATAAAGTTTTGAGTTGATAGGATGGAAATTAAGAAAAATATTGAAAAACAAAAGGTGTATATTTCTTTTGCTTCTCAGTACATGTATATATGTTAACCACTCTGCGATAAAACAACCTGATATCTCCATATTTGTACCGACATCCCCATTTTGATAACTATACTGTGCACAAAAAGTTTAGCACACTTGGAAAATGTCCTTTCCTAGTCAAAAACTATTCCAAAATCCAGAAAAATAAAACTCGAATGTGTTTGAAAATTCAATTTTCTGGCGCTTCCTGAAAATTTGGTTTCAAAATTCTAAAGCGTTAGTTAGGTATCTTACGTTAAAGTGCACAGGGGTCAGATATCGAAAGTCAAGCAAATTTCAATGACGCGAATGTCCAGCATAAGCAGCTAGGACCGCCATTCAATGTCTTTCCATGTTGCAGAGAAGCTTCCTGACCACACAGAAGGGAATTTTGCCCATTTCTAATTACAGATGACGCTCATTGCCATTGACGTTACAGACGTCATTACTTTCTCTAGCCTGACGTACAACAATGTTCTTTGTGTTATCTTTTGCTGGTGATTAAGCAGTTCAGGCGTAGATCATTCTGTATGTTCCTTGGAGTAAGTGGGTGATGATTATCTTATTGAAATATCACAACGTTGTGTCGTTGTAAGACGGTCCTGTGACAGGTTGGATAATTTCATTGTGCACAGTGCCCTTGCACCGTTTGGTTGCCATTAACTGAAATGAGGTCTGTTTAACTGTTTTCATCTATTCCTGCTTAAAAATGACGCTGTACTCGACGTAACAGTCTCAATGATGACGTTATTGGCATCAAGCCTTACGCATCTTCTCCAACCACAAATCCTGCCGTCAGTTAATAAAACGTAAATTGAGATTCGTCCGGACATCAGTCCAATGTCTCCTGAATCAATATCGATGTGTCAATACCCACTGACGCCTTGCCTGTCGATGCTTAACGTCATTGGCGTAAGATCGGAGGACCCTGATGCAAGTTGTGTGGAGCCTGTTCCGAACAGACTGGTCGCTAACGGTATACCTTATGACGTCCTGGAGGAGTAGCACTAAATTTTTACTAAACAGGAATTCGAAACGTCTTCAAGACGTCACTGTGAAGCGATCCTCCCTGAACGTCGTTTTACACGGTCTACAAGATTTAGGTCGTTCGTTGGTGGCTAAAGTTGCATAAACCAAGTGCCGTAGTCGCGTAATGGTCAATTGGAGACAAATGAAATGCAAAGCGACATCTCTAACAGACATACCTGCTTGGAGCATGCAAATAGCTCTCTGACGTCGAACTTACGTCATCATTTCTCGCCTTCCCATAATCAATTTCAAAGAATTTGTAACAGTTAAATTGATTCTGCTAACAGATCTGTGTAATCGTGTGTTTTTGGACAAGCTAGACATTATCGATGTCACTGCACACGTGCCGCACGTGATTTTTGCTTATCTGGACTTTGTCCAATACACTGATTGTTCACTCTACACATACACTGTATGCGTAATGGTTGTCGATCGGGACAACTGAACAGAACAAAGCATAAACTGAAAAAATAATGTGTTAAAAAACGTGCTAAACTTTTTTTGCTCAGTATATATACGTGCAACAGCAACTACACACAATCATTTGTTGCAAGGGACAGTTGATACTTCTAGAATAGAAAACAATCATTAAATATTTTGTTTAATATGCCAGTCTAAGAATTCAACACGCAACATTGAAATATCGTCATTTCAAACCGTACTTTCTCCTCCTTAATGAGTGAATGGGACCTCACCAAAAATTTTAGAAAAAAAAAAAAAAATAAAAATGATCCCTCAAATAAATGAATAGATAAATAAATAAGAATCGATAAATAAAAAACGCGATTCCATAGTTGACGATAAATGACCTGGCAGAGCACCTCTAGCTTAGGCCTACAGCTAGTGATGTTCTGCCGGGTCATTCATGGGCTAAACTGGTATCTATATCTTTTGAAAACGGCCACTAACATAAACAACCTTTGGTTTGTGGCTTATCAGTAAGACGGAAGTAATATCGGTAACGCATGGCCTATGGTTCGTTCTCACGACTGTAGATTTCCAGGAATTGGGTCGGGGCATGCTAGCCGAAATACATGTCCGACATCAGAAAATGTACACGTTCATATTGCTTTGTGTTTTTATTCATTTACTTATTTTTTTAACTCACACAATCATGAACTCAAATGTCACTATAGTCAAATCACGGTTTAAATGACACATGGTTACAAAGTTTGCTTATAGATGTAAACAACATAATACATAAAATCTGTAAACATATGCCACAGAACCGCGACCGGACTAGATAAAGTAGGCAACGTCTAATTTTATTCATAGGCTTCTTTATATTATATCCGGGTGATTTGAGTTTTTTTCTTGTGTCGAACATTATTAAGATATTTATTTTGTTAAAAGTCATTTTTAATTTTGACCATGCTGAAAATTTGGTTTTGCCACGGATGACGCCAGGAAATTGACGATGGTATATCATCG
Source organism: Fragum sueziense (assembly GCA_963680895.1). NCBI lineage: Eukaryota > Metazoa > Mollusca > Bivalvia > Cardiida > Cardiidae > Fragum > Fragum sueziense. The sequence continues at coordinate 6,582,172 of OY804609.1, forward strand.
TCAATTTCCGTTTCGACGGATGTCGCCCGAAGTTGCACAAAGTGCTTGGTACATAATGATGGATGGTAAACCTGAAGGACCCATTTTCCATATCATACTAGTATATTTAACCCATTCCCGAAAAAAGAGTAGTGTTCGACGTCCTTGATGAAATTATGTTTTGAAAACATTAAGAGAAAAAAAAAAAAGATATTGCTTATTATCAACAATTTCTCATTTCCACAAACAATTTATTCACTGTAACAAACACACTTGTACTTTTGATATCAAGCAATTTGCCTACAGTAACACATTTGAAATTGTACCGGTCTTTAAATTTGACCCTTTGGGAAAGGGTAAATACATGGAGACTGCCAATTTTTGCCAGATGGCATGCTACAGCCCATACAAACAAAGTTCACCTAATCTAATCTACCAATCGTACCATATCATTCTCAGACTAGACGCCCAAGTCGACGGACACACAAGCTACTGTATAGGAACAAATTAATAGCCATGAGTAAAACATATTTATTGTGCGTCTTGTTGGGATATGTTTGGCGTACGGACGCACGAGCGTACAGAAATGATATATGGTCAGACTGCAGTAAGTGTTTGTTTACATATTTATCATTTGATTTAAATGTTTGAATTGTTTAAGGGCCTAATAAATTATCACATGTTGGGTCGTTTTTAATTTAAGGAATCTTTGGAAAGCATTGTGAGGAAAGGAAGACAAAATGTCTCTTACCAGATTGTTTTTTGATAAAATACCAAACGCTATGCTTTCTATGCTGTTACATGGAAATATGTGTAGTCCAATCACAATATTATGGCACATGTTTACAAAGATTAGCTTATCTATATAACGAACGGGAAAATCGTTCTTAATTTAGATACAATTTGCATGTATTGTTTCGGATCTTTCGGATGCGAGGCCCCTGCAAGATTCGAACCATAGCATGCAAAATTACTGTATAGTAGTTTGTCGTGCGATATTTTTTTGTTAGCATAGGTAAATTTTGCAAACGTAGGCTATGTCATTATGTCGTGACCGAATTATAGATTCAGCATTCATTCGATTTAGTCAACCATATACATGTATATCATTGTTTGAGAAAAAAATGAAATGTTGCATCATATAGCACTTAAAACCAAAACATTTAGCAATGCAAAACCCCGATGAATAAACAAACGAAATGTACGTGCCTCAAATACCATAGTGGGCTAAGAAAAAAAATCTAAATATGGTCCGATATTTGACATCTATAGTTTTTTATTTATACATTAAGGTATTTCAACCACCATTATCTACAAAACTTGTAAATCCCCGTCAATTTCCGTAGCCACGGATGACGCCCGGAAATAGACGAGGGTATCCGGAATTTAACTTCCGGATATTTTTTTTCAATTTCCGTTGCTATCGATGAGGCCCGAAGATGCACGGAGCGTTTGGTATCTAATACAAATCCTTTTTGTCTATCGGAAATTGGCATTGCACCCATTTGGTACCTCTGATTCAAGTTAATTACTGTTTTACGCGTTCGCCTTTTTCATTTCCAGTATCACACACAAGATGCTGGTTTTCGACGTGGAAACCCCCGAAAAGAAACAAAACAAACAAGCAGAAAAAACAAGAAAAACACACATATACTTACAAAAACATGGCACTATGAGTATGACACGTAATTTGCTGGCTTGAGACGGTCCATATGCTGTTCTTTATTCATAGAACTTATATACAGATAAAAAAAATGTGCCCTGAATTGTCGAAAAGATGTAACTGACGTACTTTGAGCATTTTTAAAATTGTTTATACCGAACTTTGAGCAACTTCAAAAATGCTTTGGCAAATTCAAAAATGCATTTAAGCAATATGAAAAACACGTACTTATGCATGTGTTCCGTACATTACGCAGAACCATTCAGCCGTTATTTCCGAATCAATTTATTGACATAATTTAAGGGACAACTAAAACGCTAGTTTTTATATTCAGGTAAAATACACGTAATGCGGCCATTTTGAGATTCGCAAAACATAGAATTTTCCGAACGGCGTCGTTACGTATCCGGACCTATTCGGGCGTGGTCGCAAACATTCGGCGATTGAAATTTCCACCGCCGTATGTTTTCGACCACACCCGAATATTTCCGACGTCGCGCGTATCTCATTAGAGGTGGACCTCCGTAAAGCCACTTCGATTTACTTCGTACATTTACGCCCATGTATATTACAGCCCGGGATGACAGTCCAGTGACCTTGACTAACTTGTACATTTCACCAAACCCCGCCCCCATGCCGGGTCAGATTTTGTTTACTATAGAAGGATTTAGTACGAGAAACCTGTCTAGCTCAAGAATGGTTGTGAGAATCAAGAAGAGAACGTTCGGTTTCGATCTACCAATACCGTGTATTGATAACATAGGATCATGGTAAGCATATACATGTATCTTCAATTTTCTGTAACTACAGCTTGTTTAAGCATTTCCCAAACGGCAAAAATTTTAGGGTAGTCCAATTTGAAACTTTGAAATTTTCTGAAATGGCTTTGAAGTCCAAAATTTTGTCGTTTCTGAGAGTCAGGATGATTATTTACCTTTATTTAATGGGGAACGATTTTATCGTGTTGACCGTGACGTAATTTCGGATAAACAATAGTATTTCGTAGGTGTTGTTATAAAATCTCATAACTACGGCTTGATCCAAGCCGTAGTAACGAGAGTTTATAACAAAACCGACGGTTTATCAAAACATATCGGAAACCAAGTCTATATTTAGCACAATACTTAATGCTATTACAGCGAATATCCAGATCTGTGTACAATGGTAGATACTCTCCATTGCCGATCGAGGCCTATTGATTAAACCATCAAATATGACCTCTGCAGTTTTCGGTACGCCAACAGCCTATTTGGTCGTCATAATTTAATTATAGCACACCATTTGAATTATCAAATCAAAATCATTCAGTTTTATCTTGCATGATCATTACGTATACATTACGTCGCTTCTATTTTTGGCTGAAGCCGGTAACATTTGAATTATCGAATCAAAATCATTCAGTTTGATCTGGTTTGATTACGCATACATTACGTCGATTCTATTTTTGGCTGAAGCCGGTAATTTGAAGCGTCAGCCAATGAAAGCTTGTATCAGCTTTTTAAATTGTTTTGTCGTGTATCGCCAACGATTGGATACTGAAATCCCGCCAAGGCCCCGAGATTAGACGTGAAATGACCCCGCGAGAACAGAGCTCATTCTATCGAAATGGAATGTAGAGATAATGAGCTCTGTTCATAAGAGAGTAAATGGTAGACGACATGATCGAAGAGGACTGGGCTGGGTTTACAGCAGAATTTGGGACCAATATTAAGGACCATGTTTGAGGACAGTGGACTGACCTCGAAACAATAGTATTTTGTAGGTCTTGCTATAAAATCTAGTAACCACGGCTCGACTCAAGCCGTAGTTACGCGATTTTATAACAACACCGACGGTTTCTCAAAATATGACGATAAACCTTTTAAGTCTTTTTTAGCACAAAATTCATTGCTATTGCAGCGAATACCCGGATCTGTGTACAATGGTAGACGATATGATTGAGCAGGACTGGGCTGGGTTTACAGCAGAGTTTGGGACCAACATTAGAACAATGTTGGAGGACAGTGGGCTGACATCGAACGTGTGTTGTTTAATCTTCTAAAACGGCTTTGAAGTCTAAAACTTTGTCTATATTTAGCACAAAATTTATTGCTATTACAGTGAATACCCAGACTTGTGTACAATGGTAGACGATATGATTGAGGAGAACTGGGCTGGGTTTACAGCAGAGTTTGGAACCAACATCAGAACCATGTTAGAGGATAGTGGCCTGACCTCGAACGTGTGTCCACAGCCACCGAGAGAAATATCCATCAGAAATTACCCGCTCCCACTGCCAACCATGCCACGTATACTGTATTGGTTCGCTACGGTATGTATTATGGGTTTGAGTTTATTGGGTTTTTACGCCGTTTTCAACTGCTATGGTCATATCACGGCGGTTGGAGCACCAAACCATAAATTCCTGTTGTTTCTCATACAAGTACTACCACAACAACCTTACCGAGCCTCCAGCTGCTCGCACACAATGTATAATGGAATTTCATTGGTATGGCGCAGCGTTATTTTTTATAACGAATTACACGCTTGAACTGTTTCCTAAAATAGTTCAGTCATTATAAATATTTTCCTGCATATTTCATGTAACCGAACACTGGGGTGTAAGCATCTTTGATGTATGTTGGTCATTTTGCCAAATATGAACATGTTTATGGCAAAGGTCAGTGCCATGTCAAATAAAACCAGTAATACATGTGTACAGAACAATAATCTGGAGGGGTTAAATGTATAGTCAAGTCAAGATATTATGGCACATGTTTACAAAATTTACACATATAAACAACACAACAACAAACTCAAAACTGCTGTAATTTTACATGTGATGGTTCGAATTCTGAAGGTGTCTCAGACCTGCAAGATATGAACCACACACGTAAAATTGTATTAAAAATTAAGGACGCTTTTCCTCTTGTTTACATAAGAAAAGCATATAAAAGTATAAACATATGCCATTATATCTTGGTTTGACTATAGTATTTTCTATTTCAAATCTAAACCCCATGTTTTGGTTTATAATTTGAATCGTCTCGACGATAATTTGAATCGTCTCGACGAGACGAATCAAAATACTACCCACGCCGTATGATTTACGGGTATTGAGAAATATTTTGATATTTTGCAAAGTCATTACTCTCTCTTTTCTGCACCTATCTGCTATGAATCAACAAGAAATAGTTGACCAACTGGAAGAGTTGTCACTACTCCTTGCAAAAAAGCTAGACTTTTAAGAGTTTGTTATCTTGAAAAAAAGTTTATACTTTTTTACCAGTTATGAACTAACATTCACCATAGATAGGGACACGTCCTTGGGCAAGACAGTTTAACGACCGTATTTATCAGTATTTCTAAATCCAAATCACAATACAAAGAAAGTAATTGGATGAGACGTATGTGGTTATTATATCCTAGTTTTTGGACAGGAATAAAGAAATAGCAGATAAAAAACAAGTCCTACAAAATATCCTATAGCGACTTTCATGGCTTTCATCCCTTTGATTCCTTTTGCATGGATTATATAAAGCCAATGTACGCGTTAACGACAATTCTAACAATCAAGAACTCGTCTAATTTAACCTGGAAGTTAATGTTGGCCGGGGCCAACAGCCGCACGAACAGGAGTACAATTACATCATATGGCGACTTTCATGCCTTTCACTCCTTTGATTTCTCTTGCAGGGACTATATAAAGCCAATGTGAGAGTTTACGACAATTCAAACAATCAAGAATTCGTCTGTTTTAACCTGGAAGTTAATGTTGTCCGGGGTCAACAGCCGCAGGAGCCCGAACAGGAAGAGGAGTGCTCTGGTTTCTTCCGGTGTTGGTTTGGGGGAAAATAAACAGGAACACAGGAAAAGAAAGACTTTCATTCGAAAATACGGGCGGAAAAAGACTAGACTATTGAATTATTTCCTGAAAGTCCTTGGTTTTGGTGGCAATTAATAAAAAAAATGCATTCAAAAGCAAGTAGACAGAATATGAAAATAATGCATAATTCATACTTTGTCCTAATGCATTTTCTTGTATTGGAATAGAATCTAGTAAAAACTAACATCACCAGTATTTAGGTATGATAATTTTGTTGCGCTGTCATTGCTTCCATTTTGGACAAGTGTGAATTTTTGTTGTTTTGGTTTACATTGTCAATTAGAGAATGTGAATTTTTGATGACAGTATTGAGTTACTCCTCCCTTAATGAGATTCACGCGACGTCGGAGTTTTTCGTGTTACGTCGTACATTCGTTACGTATCCGAACCTATTTGGGCGACTTCGTAACCATTCGACAGTGTAACATTCCAACACCGAATGTTTACGTCATCGCCCGAATCATTCTGACGTCGAATGAACCCCATCAAGGGCGGACTTTCTTTAAACAAAACATTGTACATTATACCATTATGGGTGAAACACTTTTAAAGCTACTATTTCCCAGATTTGGACCCAAAATTGTCAAATACAAACGAAATGTACACTTTTTAAGCTTTATATGGCCTGATTAAATGATTACGAGAAACTATTGAAGCAACGACTCATTTTTTCGCAATTTGATACCAAATTCATGAAGCGATGTCGAAAGTAGGTCAAAACAGTAGGACATGCGACATTCTTAAATGACGTCACAACATACATGATGACGTCATATTGAAATTTAAGTATGAATCTCGTTTGAATCATGGTCCGCGCTGTATGCGCATGCGCAACAATTTAAAAATAATTCTAACCCCATCAGTGATGGGGTTGAATTTAGGCTTGGATTCTCCCTAAATGCAGCTATCTGTCTTGTAATTTCGGCTCATTCTCTGTCTGAATCGCATATTATTAACCATCCCGAGGTGGTCAACACAAAAGTTTTGCATATTTTTTCAAAAAATGTCATTTTTTGCAATTAGACCATCTGTTACCGTCGCCCTTTAAAAGAACATTTTGTAACATGCAAAAACTCAGGGATTGGGTTATCATCATGTTTCATTGTCACGCGAGATTTATTTTGTGCCATACTAATTAAGGTAGTCCATTCCTAATGAAGTTCACACGACGTCTGTTTTTTGTGTATGACATCGTTAACATTCGTTATGTATCTGAACCTATTCGGGCCACGTCGTAAACATTCGGCGGTGGAACGTTCCACCGCCGAATGTTTACGACGTCGCGCGAATAATTTCGACATCGCGTGAATCTCATTCGGGGTCGACCACCTCACTCGTAAAACAGGGTAATACATTGATTAATAAAATTTTGATGAGTTAATGTTTTCATCTTATTTACATTCATAATTTTGAGAAATTTTGATGTGTCATATCAACAAATAAATTTTGAATTATTTCAATTAGATTTCGTTTATCTTGGCCCACCATTGTGGGGAATCACGTGACGAAACGACAACAGCAATAATAATAACAACAACAACATCAGCAGCAATAATAACAACAGCAACAACAACAACAACAACAGCAATAATAACAATAAAAACAAAACCAACAATTGCAGAAAACTTTCAATATGGTGTAAAATGTCCGGAATTCTCTGGATATTTGATCTTTTAAAAAGCACGCTATGAAAATTTTTTTGAAGATCGAACAAATTTTTGTTAGGTCGACGATAATTGTTTTATCATGTGGATTTCAAATGAAAAACAGTCCATACATCTTGCAGTTTGGGAATGGTTAGATAAGATGCATGCCAGTTCTCAGAATACAAGAGCAAAGAGGAAAAGATTTATTATCATGTAGCGCACTCAGTAGTCGTTCTGGTTTATTTAGGATACACTGAAAGTAAAACAAAACATTAAAATTAGATAAAATCTGAAATCTGAAATCTGAAAAAAAAAGAAAAAAAAAAACCCAGACCTGGGGCCCGTATTACTTACGATCGTACGTTTGATTTTTGCATAATTACTTGTAACAACAGCCCTGATTGGCTCAGACGGATTTCTCGTGCAATCAGATGTCTTGTTACACAGTTTACACAAAAACTTGATCGTAAGATGTTTAGTAATATGGGGCCCTGGTTTTGACGTTTCCATGGAAAAAATATTGGGGAAAGACTGAGACAAAAGAAGAAAATGCTGGTGACCAGCATTTTCTCCTTTTGCCTCAATGCTTTTTGTGCTATATCGTACACGATTCCTAACATTAACAAAGTCCATTTTGTCATATGTAATAGGGTTCGAGTTGCTGTTTGGAAAGGGTTATGGCATTTAAGACCACCATATTTCCAGATCTGCTTTATTTTCGAAAGCCAAATGTGACCCGTCACGCTAAAAGGGACCTTATCGGATGTGTGAAAAATATCGACCCTAGTCAGTCTGCGCAGTCCGCGCAGCCAGACTAGGGCCGACACTTTTCACTATAATGTAATTTTCTAAATCCGGAATGATTTCCCTATCTTACTATATGTCCATGTTTCGCATATTGGATCTGGTTGACCTGTGCCGAGTTTGACAAGTTTGTCAAAACTTGGATTTTTGGAGTTCGGATAAGGTCCCTTTTAGTGTGACGGGTCACAAATGTTCTTCGTCCACTTTGTTCCTTACTTAACCCATTACTGCACAGTGACACCTTTTGACCCTTTCACAAGAAAAGGCTTGGGAAAACATTGTCAGTGGAAAATGAAGAAATTGCTTATGACAAGCAATTTCTTCATTTACCACAATGTTTTATGAGTCAAAACAGAAAGAATTCTAATATATCATCAACTTTAAATTGTCGTCTGCAATCCTTTCCAATTGGAACTGTCCAAAATTTGCCATCTGGTAATGGGTTAAAGAACAAAGTCGATACAGAATCTTTGACTTTCAAAGATGGATTTGCCTCTGCCAAAGTGTATTAGGATTTTCAACAGTGTGGCAAAAATGGCTTCATCAGAAAAACGTGATTTCACATGGACTTCATTTCAAGTGTACTTGCTCGAACCAATAAATACGGCATATCGGAAACAACAAAAATCCATTGAAATCATAATTACTCGTTAATGATACAGTATGTAGCAAGATCTGGTTTTGGCGTCCGTCTGAGAATAAGCTTAGGATAAATAACATAGAGGTAAAGGAAGAAAATACTGATAAACAGCGTATCCCCCTATTGTAAATTTGTATCTTTATCAACATCCATTTTGTATTCTGAATCTCCTTTTGAAGTGGACATATCTAAAATATTGCCGTTTTTATTAGGAATGGGTAGCCTTACCATTTTCCGCACACATAAAACATCCAAGCATGACAGTCATTATCGTTCAGCTTTCCATTCCTATGAAGTTCTGCACAATATTCGAGCGAATGCCTCGTACTTTTTTACATAGTCAATTTTCTCTCAATGTTTTCCCACGCGTCTACTACTAAGGATGTCAAAACCAGGGAAAGTATTCCAAACCAGACCAGTTCCAAGTTTACCTTTCAAATTACATGTAACATACGCCTCGTCCAATCATATAGCTTGTTATGCAATTTTGCTTAAGACCATCTACCAAGAAAAGATGATTCTTTGTGAAGACAGCCCAAGATCTTGTTTGTGAAAGGGTACGTACCATTTTCCGCAAACATAAAACATCCAAGCATGACAGTCATTGTCATTCAGCTTTCCGTTCGTACGAAGTTCTGCACAGTACTCGGCATGGTTCGTATAACTCGGCTCGTGCGAATCCCGCACGCTGCTTTACATTGTCAATTCCTTCTTTTCTCTCAATGTTATAACAAACTATCTATACTTGGGATGTCCAAATCAGGGGTAATATTCACCAACCAGTCTAATTCAAGTTGACCTTTCAAATTGCACAACAATCCATCCGATTGGCCGAGACATACGTCTCGTCCAAACAGATGGCTTTTTATGCAATTTTGCTAAAAAGAAAACCGATTTAGAAATGTAAATACGGCCCATGCCTTTTTTTGCGAAAGGGTACATACCATTTCCCACACACGTAAAACATCCAAGCATGACAGTCATTATCGTTCAACTTTCCGTTCGTACGAAGTTCGGCACAATACTCGGCATGGTTCGTATAACTCGGCTCGTGCGAATCCCACATGCTGCTATCTATCGGCACTTTACTCTCGGTCCAAACGAACGTGCTGTTCTCAAGGAGATTCGTACCTCCGACCCAGAAGCCGCCCTCAACTGTCACAAATAATATAGGGTTAAAGAGATCGTTAACATTCGCAGAGGCCCAAGAAATACCACAGTGGATAATCACGTGATACAATATTTTCAGAAAATCTTCAATAATTTTGTAAATACTGGACCGATTTGAATTCGGTTTGAAGCAGAGAATGTGGAAAAATGTCAGGCATAACATGGACGTGGTAGATTTTTAAAAAAAATCAACCGATAAAAAAGTAATTGAAGATAAACCAAAATTTTGGTTTATCTTCAATAACTTTGTCATCTGTTGACTTTTCAAAAATCAACCACGTCCATCTAATGCGTGACGTCTGTCCACATTCTCTGCTTCAAATCGAATTCAAATCGGTCCCGTATTAACAAAGTTATTGAAGATATTCGGTAATTATTGCATCACGTGATTATCCACCGTGAATACGCTAACACCCGAGTACGAAGCACTAGTAGTAAAGGAGGGCTCTCTGGGGCACTTTTAGAAAAATGAACTTTGTTCTTTTTCTATATTGCCCCAGAGTGCCCTCCCAGGCCTTTTTGGCCTTTTTTGGTCCTTTTTTGGCATTTTTGGTCTTTTTGACGTTTTTGACGGTTTTTGTCAATATTGGTAGGGCTCTCTGGGGCACTTTTAGAAAAATGAACTTTGTTCTTTTTCTATATTGCCCCAGAGTGCCCTCCCAGGCCTTTTTGGCCTTTTTTGGTCCTTTTTTGGCATTTTTGGTCTTTTTGAGGGTTTTGACGGTTTTTGTCAATATTGGTAGGGGAGTCTGGGGCATTTTTTGACAAATGAACTTTGTTCTTTGTTTATATTGCCCCAAAGTGCCCTCCCAGCCCCTTTTTTGAGTTTGGACTTAGTCGTTTTGGTTGAACCTTGTTTTTGGTGTTTTGGGGTTTGGACTTAGTCGATTTTGGGTTGGATTTAATAACAAGGGTGTGCCATTGTGGCAATTTTCGAAAAGGAAATACTCTTTCTAGTTATTTGGTGGTCCTGAAAAGGACCGTTTTGTTTCTAGGTGTGTTAATACCTAGACATGGCTGCAACCAAATCGAGCACGACATATCGGACATGGTCGTCTAGTTCTTCTCTTTATTGTGAGTGATTCACCATTGAATCTTATCACCCGTCGTCGTTCCGTCCCAAGATATATAACATCTGGTGTATCATCATTCTCCGCTTCTCTTATCATATCATGAACACGCCCGAGTCGTTGACCGATGATCAATAGCTGTCTAGCTATATCGACAAGTTCTCTCTGAATCTCTGACATCTTGTAGAATAATGAATTCTTGAATGATGAAATCTGGATTCTGCACAGCTCTTTTATACTTTTCGGGAGGATTGACCTACTTTCGGGGTGGGTTGCTTTTCATTGGTTAGGATGGCTTTCTTTTCATTGGTTAGGTGACGGACCAATCAGGTGTCATGTTACATATTTTTCACAAGAAGGTGAATTATGACAATTTTTCTACTCTGTGGAAATAATCTTTCTTGATATTTTGTGGTCCTGAAAAGGACCGTTGTTATGGATGTTACATTAGGGATGTTACATTAGGGGTGTTCTCATTTCCTCAATTCTTTTTCTTTCTTTTTCTTAAGGCTTGGAATCTGGTAGTTCTCCATGTTTTTACCGTAACCACCTAGACCTGACGAAGTGTGTCGTTGTCTTTCTGTGCAATGTTTTTTTGTCTGGTGATGATTATCCGTTGTAGATGTCGATCGTTTTGTGGATGGTGTAGAATTGTCATGTTTCCTTTTCATTGCAGAAATAACACTTTCAACGACCTGTTCAATGTTTTTCTGGTCAAAAGTGAATTCTACGGGTACCTTCAGTGTTGATGGTTTAAATGTCACTGGAATCGTCTGTTTTGAAGCTTTCTCGTCCATTTTCACTGTCGTTAAATGTTGATTAAACGAGTGAAGTTCTAACATCATCCTCTTCATGGCTGCTTCTTGGCGAATATTCATTGTTCTCAATTCATTCAAAATGCTCTGTGAAACTGTGTCAGAGTTATTCGTCAGTTGAACATTTTGCGGGTGATAGGTCTGATTCATCGGTGTTTGATTATCCTGCTGAACATTCGTGTAGACCTGTGGTCCAAGTGTTGAATTCATTGCCGATGATAACAAGTCTTCATTCGTTTGAAGGAGATCTTTTAAATCGAAATCCATGGTCCGCTAAGATTGGAATCTTTCTGCGAAATGATTGCACTCAGAAACTTTTCAATATTTTTAAAGGCATCGCGCGGACCTGAACGGAAGCATCTAATATTGATTTCTGAAATGGCCGATTCCACCACTCAGTTGTGTTTTCTCTAACTCGTTTTATTCGTAATATCTCACAATAACTTTAAGAAATGTTATGATGTTCTTTACGAAACGATGAAATAACATAATTACTAGTTATTTCTATATTTCGTTTATTAAAAGAACCGAGGGGTAGAAATAATAATAAAGGAAAAGTGGAAAAATGACTTGCTTTTGTCTGTGTTTTTTGACAATTTACGAATAAAAGGTTTTACTTTCTAATGAATTTGTGGTCCTGAAAAGGACCGTTTTTTTCTTGGTATGAAGATGGTGTTCAACCCCAGTACTCTTCCTCTCTGTAAACCCCTGGGATATTTGGGTGGATTCTTTCCTTAAGTGGCTTCCCGATCGGAGCTAGCCACTCATTTATGAGCCAGTCTAGCCTCATCTCTTCTGTCATCCCACACCCTTCTCTTTTCTTATACTTCTCCTTTACCCAGTTTATTTGTTGTTGGCTCGGAGGAGGATGTACCATATAAATAACCGTAAACGATCTGACGTAGTTTTCGGGATTCATGTTGAATATCTAATGAGCGAACGAATATGACAACACGTTTTTATACCCCAATTATTTAAGGAGTCCTTCTTTAATTCTATATGAGCGCGGACCAGCGCGAAGACACTTTCCAAATTATTTAAGGAATCTTTCTTTAATTCTATATGAGCGCGGACCAGCGCGAAGACACTTTCAGTGGGGGTATAAAAACATCGAAGTGATTCATTTTTTTTCTCACACTGAAAAATGAAATTCATTTCGAAGTTGTTGAGGCGTCTTTTCCGAAAGAAACAGACTTTGAAGAGTGATACTGATATCGGGAAACAGGATGAGTTCATCAATGAGAAGCAAGCACGGGAGAAGGCATTAAACGAGTTTTGCCGTAGAAGAGGATTTGAGTTCCGACGTGGAAAGTCTGAAGTGAAGATGGGGGAATTGTACCCCAACTTAGCTACATTTACTCCGCCGACAGAGAATAGTCGATGGAAAAGACAAATGGATGAGGTTTATCCTTCGCTGACATACCAGACATCTTCAAAGGGTTGTTTATATCCTGATCTCCGGTTTTTTACACCACCGACTGAGGATGAACAGTGGAAGCAAATGATTTCCAGCTTATATCCGAATCTAACTTCGTTTCAATGAAGTAAGAAACGGATTATAAGAGAAAAACGGTCCTTTTCAGGACCATCAAGTTACCCCGAAATGTCATTCCTATAGAGAGAAACAAGTCTGGAATTTATTAATCTTTAATAGAATATATTGAATTGAAACAATGCAAACACATCGTGTAAACATAGCATGGAAAACAATACAAACATTGAACATATGTACATTAGAAACTTAAATATTGAAAATATTTCATTTAACACGTGAAATGTTCAGCACTGCACTTTGTTTTACTTTCACAGTCCTATGATTCAAGTTTCTGTTTCTTGGTCGGAACCGGCGAAATGTTTCTTGTTTTCCTCTTTCTGGAGATTCTCTTTGGTTTCACAGTTTTTGGACAAATGTCTTTGCCATGATCGCTGGTTTTACAGAAGAAGCAATCCTTCCCCTGGTTATTTCCTTCCTCAGCTATTTTCTCTGATGAACTTTGCACTGATTCAATATTGTCAGTGACAGTTTCTTTCAACGATGATTCCTGCACTGATTCAATATTATCAGTGACAGTTTCTTTCGAAGATTGTTTTTCCAACCACTGCTTTATTCGTTCCTGGAGAGTTTGTGTCTCCAGTGGTGGTATCTCGTCAGTTGGTGAATCGAGAGTTTGTGCCTCGACTGATTGTTGCGGATTTCCAATGACTGATGGAACCTTGTCATTGGTTTCATCGTAATAGAAACTTTCCATTCCACGCCGTGTTTTCAAACTGTACCTACTGTAATCATTACAGTGCGATGTTATTGCCCCAACATATTGCAATCCGGCAGTATCTTCTGAACGTTCAATTGTATTTGAAATCCGAACTTCATGAGTTGATGGGTTCACGAAGACAAAGATGAAATGTGATGGTTGTCTCTTTTTCTCTGGACATTTCATTGCCCAGTGATCGGCTTTATGACAAATGAAGCAGAATCCAACTCTCTTCTTTGCCACCCCATACTTGTCATTACCATACATCTCGTCTATTGTGAGTGTGTCGAACACTCTCCGTTTCGTAATGTGGTATTCATCCTTGTCCATTTGCTCCGATATGAATGTCCCGACATATTTACCAATATGACTGATCTTGTAACAATACGGAATGTTTGTTATCTCGTATTCGTGTGTATGTGGGTTCACAAACACCTGCATTTGTCTTCTGTTCGCAGAAGTTGTAGTAACTTCAGAATTGTTGTATGTGTTTTTACTGTTCATGACTTCTTTCAAGTTTTACAACTGAATGATGAAGTATAGCGGAATCGGGTCCTATTTATACAGATTTCCCCAGCTCGAGCTCGATGATGATATATAAACCCCTGTCTTTTACCAGTTCAATATCATTTCCTCACTGGAAAGCAAAACGACAACAATGCCTAAACGAAAGAAACCACACGATGATACTAACAAAAGAAAGTGGAAAAGAATCAAACTTGTTGATGATAGTAGTGATTCAGAAGATGATATTGGTTATAAAAAGAAACCAGTCAAACCTATCGTGGAAAGTGATTCAGAAAATGAAGAATCGAATTCTGGAGAAACATTCAATGAAGATCCAGTGAATGAAGAATCACTTGATGAAGAAGAAAAGAAAGCAACATTGAGACAAAAGTATGAACTTGTCTCTTTGACAAACAAGAAATCGAGAATCTTCAGAACGGTATCACATGTGATGAATGTGATTTTCAAGAAATTCAATGATTTACCACCGCAAGAACTTGTTTCATTGTTCGACGATATTACGAAACAAGTCAATGAAACGTTGAAAGCTGAACCTACAGACAAGATTAGAATGACAATCACTCATCCATCTCTGGATATGGGGATACATATCCCGTTCATCGATGTGGTTAATCTGAACGGAGAAGTTATATTGGGTGAAATTGAGAAAGTGATGCAATCTAACAGTGAATTCAAAGTAGACGACGGAGAAATGAGATTCATCATCACACATACACAGCCACCATATGGTTCTGGCAGAAAGCTGTGGTCATCTGAACTTGATACCAAAGTCTTTGCAAAAAAGAAACAATCTGTCGTTGAAATCAAGAATTCAGAGGATAGTATGTGTTTTGCCCGATCTATCGTGGTATCGATGTGCTATGCTGAGAAGGAAGACACAGACGAATGGAAAAGAAGATGGGAAAAAATAAGGAAGTCGAACAGACCGTTTCAAGAACAAGAAGCTAAACGGTTGTTGGAGGAAGTCGGTATCTCACCGAACCAACCCTGTGGAGTTGATGAATACAAAATCATTCAAACACATTTGTATTCAAGGAACTATGTGATCAAAGTTCACCAGCAACACTCATCGGTAGAAATGACATTTCAACATCCAGTTGTGAACTCTGACAGTAAAGTTATACATCTGTACTATCACCAAGGACATTTTGACAGCATTAAGAGTATCACAGGATTTCTAAGTTGTAGTTATTATTGTGAATTCTGTGATGTTGCATATCAGAATCGTGAGAATCATATTTGTAAGCATATATGTTCAGCTTGTTTCTGTAACCCACCATGTATCAAAGAATTTGGAGAAATATATTGTTCAGATTGTAACAGAAGTTTCTACGGGGACGACTGTTTTTGCAAATCACAAACTAGTTCATGGTAAACAAGAGAAAACTATCTGTGACTTAGTTAAGCGATGCAGTCAATGCAATGAAATGTACAACGTGAGACGTAAGAACTATGTCTGTGCTGGTAAAAAGAAGTGTCATATCTGTAAGAAGATAACATCTTTCGATCATCGTTGTCATATTCAACCTTACGAAAGTAAGATGTTGAAAAATGACAAGGATGAGACAAAGAAAAGTGAGAAATCTGGAGAGAAGAAACCATTGTTCATTTTCTACGATTTCGAATGTAAGCAAGATACTGGTGTTCATATTCCTAATTACTGTATTGCACAGAGAGCTTGTAATGAATGCATATGCAAACCCCTTGAATATCACTGTTCAACCTGTAGTGAATTTCACGAAGGTCGAGAAGTGATATTTCAAGGTGAAAACACACTCAATGACTTCTGCACATGGCTCTTTACTAAAAAACACAAGGGGGTGACAGCTATTGCACATAATTTCAAAGGATATGACGGGCAGTTCATACTGAATGAAATCATAAGAATAGGAAATAAACCTCCAGAACTTATCATGAATGGGAACAGTATAATATCACTTCACATGAATGGTGTTAGATTGATAGACTCCTATAACTTCATGAGCTTTAGATTGGGGAGTTTTCCTGACACATTTGGACTTGAAGAGATGAAAAAGGGGTTTTTCCCACATCTTGCAAACACTGATCAGTTTTGGGAATACAATGGTCCTTATCTTGACAGCTCATATTACATGGTTGATTCAATGAAACCTGATATAAGACAAGAATTCATGGAATGGTATAATGACAAAGTTGAAAAGAAGGAGAATTTCCACTTTCAAAAGGAAATGGAGTCCTACTGTCGTTCAGATGTTGATATTCTCAGACGGGGTTGTGGTCATTTCAGACAGGTCTTTCTTGAACATGGTGGTATTGATCCTTTTCTTGAAGCTATCACTATAGCTGATGCTTGTAACAAGGTTTGGAGAAGAAATTATTTACCAAAGAATCAAATTGCAATCATATCAAGCAAAGATTCGTCCAAACGTCGGTTTTCCATGAAAGCAATTCGGTGGATTCAGAGCATAGCAAATGAGAAACAGATTCACATTCATCATGCTAGGAATGGGGGTGAATATGAAATTGGAGGTTACAGTGTAGACGGATTCCATGCCCCGTCAAACACTGTGTATGAGTTCTTAGGTGATCTATATCATGGGTGTCCTGTTTGTTACCCGAACCGTTCAGAAAAAAGTCCAATCAATGGTTCATCTATGGAGAGCTTGTATGAAGGAACAATGAAAAGATTAGAGTATTTGAGACAGAGAGGTTATAAAGTTGAGTTCATTTGGGAGCATGAATTCGATGCAAAGGTTAAGATAAACAAGGAGTATGCTCGAATCATTCGTGATTTGTTTCCATACTCTGATCCTATTGATCCCAGGGAAGGATTGTATGGAGGTCGTTGTAATGCAGTTAAACTCTCACATGAGATAGATGAATCAAGCGAGACAGAAATCAAGTACATTGATATTTGCTCTTTATACCCATACGTATGCAAATACAAATCCTATCCTGTTGGTCACCCTAAAGTCTTGACAAGTGAAAGCATTGACATTCAGAACATAAGACAGTATGAAGGACTTGTCAAATGTAAAGTTCTTCCCCCAGATGATCTCCTCCACCCCGTTCTACCTGTGCATTGCAACCACAAAATGATGTTCCCTCTTTGTAGAACATGTGCAGAGAACAGTTCAGAAACGTGCACTCACAATGAAAATGAAAGAGCTCTCATTGGGACATGGGTTACGTTTGAACTTTTCAAGGCATTGGATAAAGGTTATCGTGTGCTTCATGTCTTTGAAATATGGCATTTCGATTCACTCTCCGACGAATTCTTCAAGGGGTATGTTGACAACTTCCTGAAAATTAAACAGGAAGCAAGTGGTTATCCTACATGGTGTATTACTCAATCTGACAGAGAGCAATTCATTCACGACTATGAGAGAGAAGAAGGTATCAAACTTGATCCAACCATGATTAAGAAAAACAAAGGTAGAAGATCTTTTGCCAAGATCGTGTTGAATTGTCTCTGGGGAAAACTAGCTCAAAGAGAAGTGCAGACACAAACGGAATACATTGCATCCCCATCCAAATACTTTGAATTGATCAATAATCCATCAATCAAAGTGAAACATGTGGAAATATTCAGTGAAGAGTGCCCCTTCATTCTGGTCAATTACGAAAACATGCTTGATCATATTCAGACTCACGCTACAGCTAACGTTATAGTAGGGTCTTATGTAACAGCCTATGCAAGGTTGGAGTTATACAGTGTGCTTGAGAAGTTGGATGATAGATGCCTTTACTTTGACACGGACAGTTGTATGTACATCCATGATCCAAAGCTTTGGAACCCTCCCATCATTAACAGTAGACTTGGGAAATGGACTGATGAAGAACCAACCTCGAAAATTGTAAAGTTCAGAGGTTTGGGGCCAAAGAACTATGCATATCAGTTGAAATCAGAGACAGGGGAAATATCAAGCAAATGTAAAGTGAAAGGAGTCACATTAGACTACAAAACATGTCAGTTGGTCAACTTTGACACATTCACCAAATGCATGAATGACCCTTCTACAGAAATCAAGATCACCTATGACTGTAGAATAAAAAGGCATAAAGACAGAACAGTGACAAGTGAGCCTCAAACGAAAACATTCAGATCTGTATATACAAAGAGGGTTATTGTCAATGGAACAGACACGGTGCCATTTGGACATAGAAGTCTAAAGGTATATAAATAAGAAAAAAGTGAACAATGAACATCAGTATCTGGAAACAAGCTGAACAGTGTACATAATAGGAAATAATGATATTATTGATAACAGTGTTTCTGATGGAATATTTCTATGGACGAACAACATGGAAAAATATTGTGAAAGAACTTTGTGAACATTGTGATAGAATTCTGTGAACATTGTGAAATATCATTGTGAAAGAATTCTGTGGAAGAACTTGAAGTGATAATGTTAACATTTATCGTATCTATCATTGTATCTATTAACTTCAAGATGATACCATATCAGCTTCCACTCCCGATTGAGATACGAGAAAAGATATATCGTATATTCGTTGGTGAACATACATTAAGTAAGACAATGCAAATGGTGTTGAAACATACAGCTTTGAACATTTGGTTGAGTAAAATGTCAAAAGGGTTTAGGAACGGACAACCTTCTACAGAGTTATTTCAAATGTATGCTTTCATTTGGGACATGATTGAAAGTTCGGGGTTTGACGGTTACGCAAAGGATACATTAAAGTCTCGAATACATAGAATATTCACATTTCGTGACAGGGACACATATCAGTGGGCATTTCATACCAAGATGATACATGGTAAAACGTATGACAGTTTCATAAGGAATCTCTATAAGAAGGCTAATCAGTTCAACTTTCATGTAGCTCATAGAAAGCGTAAAGGTTTTCATATCAATTATTCAACATCTCCTCCAACTCATGAAGATGTTGATACAGTCGAAGGAGTAATCACGTTTGATAGAGATGTATCGGAAAGAGTTGTTAATTCAACTGTGTCTTCATGTGTTGTTTTTCCTGTAACTGATCTATTATATCACGAGTCAGTCAGGAGAATGAGAGGAGTGTACCCTCATGAATATGGAAATTTCGAATTGGGGTATGCAGTATATGGATCAGAAAAAGACATGAAAAGATTGTGGGAATCTCGTCAGATTTATTGCAATGGATATAAACATAGCTGAACTAGGTGTGAAAATATGTTTCTGTAAATAAATGTTTATAAATGTTTGTAAATATGTTTATGGAATATTGTTCATAAAACATTGTTCATGAAACATTGTTAATGGAATGTTAAATAAAGGTTAGAAAAATAACTTTGTGTCATTTCATTTCTGTCCTTTGAAGAGACAATATCGTTAACAGAAAAAACACGAATGAAAAATGGATGTAGACGTGTTTTCAATCTTATTTCGCCATCCAAGCAATTTCTACATATCAGGTCCAAGTGGATCAGGAAAAACAGAGTTCGTTCATAAACTTCTAGATTATAACGAAGATCTGTTTGATATTCCACCAAAGAAAGTTGTTTGGTGTTATAAAGAATGGCAAAACACGTACAGTATCATGAAAGAGAAATTTGATTTTATCAAATTTATTGATGGAATTCCCGAAGATGAAAATGAAATAGTGAGCGATGTATCAATTCCACATTTGGTCGTTTTCGATGATATGCTGGGTGAAAAAGATGAAGAAAAAATAAAGTTATGGTTTACAAGAAAAGGTCATCATCGTAATGCAAGTGTGGTTTATATCACACAGAATATGTTTTCACAGTCAAAGTCCAGCAGAACCATCAGCTTGAATTCACGATACATGATTCTTTTTCGTAATGAACGTGATAAGAATCAAATAAAAACACTTGCAAGTCAAATGCAAGCCCCACATTTGATTCCTGCATACAATGACGCAACTTCAATGGATCATGGATACTTGGTCATTGATTTCCATTCACGAACCAAACGTGAATTGAGATTAAGGACTGATATTTTTCATCGGTGGTATACAGAGAATGCTGATCAAGGTCCAATTGTATATTCACCTGTATAAATATTTGTAATACAAATTATAAATATTGTTCAGATAAAAATACAGTCATTTCTTCGCCGAATCTCATTGAGTAAACATGGCTTTACCACGGACATCATCCTCGGTGCTTCATGCTTTGCAGAATTTAAGTAATCAAACCAACAAATATGAAAGAGAGGCATTATTGAATGCAGGATTAAAGGAAATCTTGAAATGGTTTTCTTTAGCAGCTCGCAATATCATTGAAGATAAGATTAAACTTCCAAAACAAACCGTTAGCTATATGAACAAACATAAAGAAGATGTTGTGAAATTAGCAGATCCGAATATCGATGAACAAACAAAACGAAAAATCATTCTGAAACCTGGTGGTGGTGGATTCCTTGGAGGGGTTATTATCAGAAGTTTATTACGTTGGGATGGTAATAAAACTGTAAGAAAGTTCGGTACGGAAAGCAAACGTTCACAAAAGAAGCAAAAGAAGGGGTCTCCTGTAAAACGCTCAAAGAACAAACGTTCAAAGAACAAAGGCCAAAAGAAAAGTTCAAAGAAATCTGCTAAGAAGAAAAGTTCAAAGAAAAGTACTCCTATTGTAATCAATGAGGAATTCATTACAATGCGAAGGTCAAGATCCCCAAGATCAGTGCACTCTGCTCATAACTCTGTTCATAACTCTGTTCATAACTCTCCTCATAACTCAACTCCAAACACAAGTCTGAATAGAAGCCTGAACACCGGTCTGAACTTGTCTCCAATCAGAAGTCTGAACAGAAATTCGGACAAAAGCCTCAATAGGAGTCTCAATAGGAGTCTAAACAGAAGTCTTGATGACTTTATTGTTCCACAACATGTACAGCAGCGTACCCCACAGCGTAGCCCACAGTATGTAGCACAACACATACCGAACTCTAGGAAAGATATTCTGAGAAAACGTCTTTTCGACTTTCAGAAAAAGTACAAATCTTTTCTGCCTCCTGGAAAAAGACAGATAAATTTCCAACCTATATCTTCACTATCATTATCTCCTAACTCGAAAAGACTATATCAAAAGGGTGTAAAGGAAAGACAAATGCTGATCGATGATCTGTTTTCACACTACGACGACTTGCATCCGAACAGTCCATTAAGACGGAATAAGAAACCAAACAAGGATTCGAGAAAAGAAACACCCCCTGTTGCACCATTTTCACCACTTTTAAGTATGGATACGAGTTCATTATCATCTCCTGCTAGAATTGCACTCAATACATTACGATCACAGTTCTCCTGATTGATTGTCGGAAATGTTTAAAAAAACATAAATAAAAAACTTTTTTTATTTTTTTGAAAAAATAAAAAAATAATTTTTGCAAAAAAAAATAAAAAAAATATTTTTGCAAAAAAAATAAAAAATAAAAAATAAAAATAAAAAATAAAAAATAAAAATAAAAATAAAAAATATTTTTTTTATTTTTTTTGCAAAAATTATTTTTTTATTTTTTCAAAAAAATAAAAAAAGTTTTTTATTTATGTTTTTTGAAACGAATCATTCAAAAAGGATCAATTAATTTGGAAACAATCGATTGATTCATTTGCATTTCAACATAAGACGCGATAACATGGGAAAAGCAAAGAAGAAATCCCCTTTGATAAGAAAACACGGACATATGGTCCTAGCTATGTTGAAATCATCACCAAAATTAAGGAAAAAGATAATAAGAAATTTATCTCCGCCGGTAGTTAAATGCATTTCGGAATGTTGTCACAATGTTTTAAAAGGGAATGTTCATTTGACAGAAGCTCAGAAGAAGAAGTTGTATCCAAACCGACAACATCTTCGTAATATTGCATCTAAGTCAGTTTCTGTTAAGAAAAAGAAACGTATTCTGAATCAGAGAGGAGGGTTTCTTCCTTTGTTAGGACCTGCATTAATCCCATTATTAGGAAAAGCTGTCATAGGTGGTATCGGAGGGGCATTGAAAGCTTTGTAGATTTCGGGATATTATTGAAATAATGTCAGTCAGAAAAATGGTTGTTGTTCCATATCAAGTATTAGAAGATATGAAGCAATGGAAAGAAGAAAAAAGTAGGAAACCACATCTTCCACAAGATCCTCAAGTGGCAAATGTTGCACATCTTCATACAGATATGAAAAAGACCTTAGATAGATATGATATCTCAGAAACAGACAAGGCTCAGAAATATGGAGAAACTTTATTCAAATTGCAATCATCGTTTGATAAAGTTAAGAATCCAAAGAACATTCCTCCATCTGTTAACGAATTCTTAAATGAAACAGTGAATAAAGGGGTTGGGTCTGTGTTACATGAACGTATTCTCGAAAGCGTTCCTACAACAATGCAAAGAAAAGCGAAGCTCCTTTTGAATATTCTTAAAGACAATGAAAACATAGCATGGGATAATCAGGGGGTGGTAACATATAAAGGCAAAGCTATTCCAGGTTCTAATATTATTGATCTAATCAATGATTCATTACGTAAAAGAAAAGGAGTAGAACCAAGAGGATGGCAAACATTCTCTAAAGCTTTACATGAAAGTCATGTTCCACAAGAGGTCATTGGAAACTTAGCAAGATGGCAATGGATGCAAAAACATGAAGATGATTCTAGCGAAAGTGAAATAAGTTTCACCACACCTCAAATATCAACTCCAAAACGTACACGAAAAACCCCAAAGGGTACACCATCTCTATCCCAACTTCGGAAAATGTCACCCTATACGAATCCAAAGGAAAAAGAGAAATTGAAACGGTTCTATACAGACGAACTTAGAAAACCTATAAGAAAAGAATTATCATCTCCAAGTCTTCAGACATGGGAACCATACGAGTGAAAGCAGTTAGGAAATCTGCTAAGAAATCTGCTAAGAAATCTGCAAAGAAATCTGTTAAGAAATCTGTTAAGAAATCTGTTAAGAAAGGTTCAAAGAAGAAATCGGACCAAAAACTTGATTCTGTTTTACGAAAACTATATTATGATCCATCCAGTCAAAGCTCTTATTCAAGCATATATCACTTGTATCACTCTGCGAAATCTATTTTGAAAAATGTCAAATATAGAGATGTTAGGGAATGGTTGCAAGGAGAATCCACGTATACACTACATAAACCGATACGACGTAAAATCAAAAGAAGAAAAACAGTCGTTGGAGGCATAGATCATCAATGGCAAGCTGATTTGGCCGACATGCAATCATTTGCAAAGTTCAATAACAACTTCAAGTATTTGCTCTGTGTTATTGATGTTTTCTCAAAGTACGCATGGGTAATACCAATTAAGAATAAGATGGGGAAAACGTTGATAACGGCATTTCAAACCATTCTGAAACAGCGAACACCTTTGTCATTACAAACAGATAAGGGAAGCGAATTCCGAAATAAAGATTTTCAGAATTTCCTTAAAAAGGAAAATATCCATTTCTTCACAACTGAAAATCCAGAAACAAAAGCAAGTATTGTTGAAAGGTTTCAAAGAACATTGAAAACCAGAATGTGGAAATATTTCACACATGAGAAAACAAGACGATACACCAATATTATTCAGAAATTAGTTGATAATTACAATAACACTTTCCACCGAAGCATTCAAGAAAAACCATCGAATGTTGTCCCAGCAAATGAAGCAGAAATTTCAGAGAACTTGTATCCATCATACAAGAAAGTTGTGAAAGTTAAGACAAAAGTTGTTCCAAAACTAAGAAAAGGAGATCGTGTCCGAATCAATAAAACGAAACACACTTTCGAAAAAGGTTATTTACCAAACTGGACGCAAGAATTGTTTGAAATTACACATGTAAATTCAGCAACATCTCCAATCACTTATAAATTAAAGGACTTAGAGGGTGAACCTATCCTTGGAACATTCTATGAGAAGGAGTTGCAACTTATAAAAGATAGTGAAATATATGAAATAGATTCAGTTCTCGACAAACGAACAAGACGTGAGGGTAAAAAGGTCATTAAGGAAATTAAAGTTAATTGGAAAGGATATCCAAAGAAATTCCAAAGTTGGATTCCTGAATCATACCTTGTTTAAACATCTTGTTTAAAACAATATAAAACATTGCACATCAACAATGCATCCTCATTCCAACATTGAATCCGGCGGTGATAGTATTAGTAATAATACTCAGCCATTTACATGTTTTGGGAATCGTGTGCCTAAGAACCAGTTCACTTATATTTCACAGATCATAATCATTTATGCAATAATTGCAACCTCAATAATTCATTTGAGTCTTCAAAGTCAAGATCGGGAGTTGTGGTTAATTCTTCTGAGTAGTTCATTGGGTTATATATTACCCTCACCAGGACTTAAATTCTCGAAACAAAGCAGTCAACCAACATTTGATTTCATTGACGGAAAAAAATGAATTCCTTTTACATCACATTGCCAAGCGATAGTTCTTTGAATTATCATCGTAATAACACACAATGTTGTTTCAAAGTACAACTTCCAAAAACTGTTCATATTGATAAAGAAACATGGGAAGTAGCTCTAGCGCAATTGGTAACACCAACTCAGTTTCTTAATATCAGTGAGAATGAATCTTATTTTGACATCATCACATCTGATATTGCTTTACAAAAGGATATTACAACAGAAAATAAAAGAAAAGAAAACCCGTTAGAAATCAATGAACTAACCCATGACTCGAATGGCAGACCAACAAGATGGGGAATTCGAATAAAGTTTCCAGCTGGATCATACATTTCTCCATCTCATGTGTTAGAAGTTGTCAATGAATGTATTGACAGTGAAATTGGAAAAATACTTCTGAAAACAAATGCTTTGATTGAAGTTGGATATTCCACTTCATCCAGAAGACCAAAGTTCTTATTCACAAATGTAATAAAAACAGGGGTAAAGTTCAATAAATCCTTGTTTCTGAAACTAGGTGGAGACCCACTTCTTGCAAAGAAAACGTTTTTCAAAGACTGTAGCGTTTTCGAATTCTTCAAATATACCCCAAACATCGATGCAGGATATAATCACTTGTTTGTTTATTCAGACATAGTTGAATATTCCATCGTTGGGGATACATTAGCACCGCTACTTCGCGTTGTTCCATTTAAAACATCCAACTCAGTTGAAAATGAAAATGGAAGTCAACATATTAACCACGATATAACCATTCCTCACTATTTCCCTGTTTCGAAATCGGATTTCGATAGTATCCACATTAATATAACAGGTGATTCAGGTCACCCTGTTCAGTTCATCATTGGCAAGACAATTGTAAAGTTGCATTTCCGTAAGCGTAAGCAAAAATAAAAAAATGATTCCGGTTTATCGAGGAGTAAGACACCAGTATGGATATGGGTTGGGATCTTTATTCAAATCAGCAATAAGATCAGTTACACCTTTGATTAAACCCATGGTTAAAACAGGAATCAATGCCTTGAAAAAAGAAGGAATTAAACAAGGTCTTGGGATAGCTAAAGATATTCTTTTACATCGTAAGAATCCAAAAAAGGTTCTTCTTTCACGTGGAAAACAATCTTTAAAGAACTTGCGTGAAGAATTCACATCAAATATAAATGGAAAAAAATCCAACAAACAGCATCAGTCTCATTCACGCTCTCGTCGTGGAAAGATCGTAAGCAAGAAACACCGAATCCATCATAAATCTGCAAGACCATTAGATATATTTGATTAACATTTCTGAAAAAAGTTTCTCCAAATAAAAAATATTTCTCCCATCTAAAAAGTATTTTTTCTCCTAAAATATTTCCACAAATAATTCCAACATGATGCAAAGTGGATCCTGTGAATGCAGTAAATCAGAATTAGATGTTCTTTCTGTACCACCAACAATGACAAGTATGCAGGAATCCCAATGGGTTGAACATTTTCCAATTGCTTCGATTGCAAATGAATCACCAATCGAATTCAATATCCCACCACAAACAGAGTTGTGGACAGATCTATCCCAATCCTTTCTGTACGTGAAATTCAAAGTCACGAAAGAGAATGGAAATAACCTAGCTGACGACGAAGACATTGGTCCAGTCAACAATTTCCTCCACAGTATGTTCAGCAGTATTGATCTGTATCTGAACAACAAACTGATAACAAATGGTTCAGACATATACCCATACAGAGCATACATTGAAAACCTTCTGTCATACAGTTCTGGTAGTAAGTCAACTCATTTGAAAGCAGGAGAAATGTGGATAAAGGATACATCAGGTCATATGTCCGATCATGATTTGGATTCAACAGCCAATGAAGGTTTCAAAGCAAGAAACGCTATCATCAGTGAAAGCAAAACTGTCGAACTGTTTGGACGATTGCATCTTGATCTTTTTCTCCAAGAAAAATATCTACCAAATGGAGTTGAAATTCGATTGAGATTAAACAAAGCCCCGACCACTTTCTGTCTAGCTGCCCACACTGGTGCAGATAAAGCAAAGATTCACTTTGAAACAGTCAGTTTCCACGTTCGGAATGTAGAACTATCACCAGTGGTTGCAAACAACTTGAATCAGTTGATTGCTCAACAAAACATGAAAATTCCAATCCGAAGAGTAGAAGTCAAAACATTTTCCATCACTGATGGGACACGGTCCAAAGTTGAAGACCATCTATTCCAAGGACAGTTACCAAAACGTATTTTCATTGGAATGGTAACAAACACAGCTTTCAACGGAAATTACACATCAAACCCATTCGACTTCAGACATTTCAATGTCTCTAAAATTGATGTGTCGTACAACGGTCATAGAATCCACAACAAACCGTTTGAGCCTGATTTCACCAACGGTCTCACGTTGAGATCATATCTATCTCTGTTTAATGCCACGAAATCTATCGGTGCAGATAAATCATTCGACATAACGAAAGATGAATACGGAGATGGATTCACTCTGTGGGGTTTTGATCTTACACCAGATCAAGGTAGTGAAGAAGGTCAACTTCACCCTATAAAAACTGGTGGTTTAAGAATTGAACTTCAGTTCAAAGCCAACCTCACAGCAGTCATCAACGTGGTTGTGTTTGCAGAATTCGATAATCAAATAGAAATAAACGGACTCAGAGAAGTCATCACAGATTACTAAATATGCTTGG
Organism: Fragum sueziense; assembly: GCA_963680895.1. Taxonomy (NCBI): domain Eukaryota; kingdom Metazoa; phylum Mollusca; class Bivalvia; order Cardiida; family Cardiidae; genus Fragum; species Fragum sueziense. Next base: position 6,609,662 of record OY804609.1, read on the forward strand.
TCATGAGTATGCAATTAAATTGAGAGAAGACGCTGAAAAAGTGAAATATTCCTCATCATGTGAACCATCAAATCGCACATATGACATTCACAAAAGTTTTCAGACTTGTATGGTGAATGAACTGCAGAACCTTATCATCGAAGAAGTACATAACAGTTGTAATGGATGTCAAATAGATCATCCTAGTCAAATTGAACACCCTATCTGTCTATACATGGACAGAGCAGAACATACAGACTTGTTTATTGAACGAGCGGTGTTGAATCTCAATCCATACAAAGTAATGGAAGTATGGTACCCAATGCTGACAGAAATGAAACTCAACGAACAGGAATCAGTAGAGGCCTACAGATTATGGCAAAGTATAAAAAGGAACATTCTCCATGGATTCACTAGTTCGTGGATAAATCAGTGGTGTGAAAAGGTGAAACAGTCGTGGAAGTAAAGATGTACGCAAACGAATTACAATATATCCTAGACAATGGCATGTGGATAAAAAACCTTCATGCAAATGTTTGTGCAAAAGATAAGTTACCAAAACAAAAACCACGACATGTTAATGCATATATCATCAACACCGAGAAATCCCATAAGTCGGGAGAACATTGGGTAGCAGTGATATTCACCAGAAATGGTGAAACGTTATACTTCGATTCGTATGGATTACCACCTCTGGAAATGGAAATAATCAGTTTCATTCGGAATAATTCACTATCATGGACTTTCAACAATCAGATGTTACAAAGTGTGCTCAGTCAAGTGTGTGGTCATTACTGTGTATTCGCATTGGATGGTGTTTCAAAAGGATACGATCTACAGAAATTACTCCAGAAAACATTTACCACAAAGAACCTTCACAGAAATGATCGTTTAGTATCATCGTGGTTTATGCAAAACTTTAATTATCTCTTCTAATGTTGTTGTAAATAGTGTTATATTGTTCATAGTTCCTTGTTCCTTGTTCATAGTTCATAGTTCTAGTTTAATAAAATAACAGAAAATATATCCTCTTTGTCCATTTTTTCTTCCCCTATTGTGAACAAGCAAAACTTTCATGATGATTGGCCACATCATGAGAGTTACGCTATTCACAAAAAACTGATTCCCTCAATTATAACAACGGGTTAGTTTCAACCTCGGATCAAATTCTCCGTAGAATTCCTTAACATCCGAGTGAGAATAGCTCTCGTTGTTAAATCCAACCCAAAATCGACTAAGTCCAAACCCCAAAACACCAAAAACAAGGTTCAACCAAAACGACTAAGTCCAAACTCAAAAAAGGGCTGGGAGGGCACTTTGGGGCAATATAAACAAAGAACAAAAGTTCATTTGTCAAAAAATGCCCCAGACTCCCCTACCAATATTGACAAAAACCGTCAAAATCCTCAAAAAGACCAAAAATGCCAAAAAAGGACCAAAAAAGGCCAAAAAGGCCTGGGAGGGCACTCTGGGGCAATATAGAAAAAAGAACAAAGTTCATTTTTCTAAAAGTGCCCCAGAGAGCCCTACCAATATTGACAAAAACCGTCAAAAACGTCAAAAAGACCAAAAATGCCAAAAAAGGACCAAAAAAGGCCAAAAAGGCCTGGGAGGGCACTCTGGGGCAATATAGAAAAAGAACAAAGTTCATTTTTCTAAAAGTGCCCCAGAGAGCCCTCCTTTACTACTAGCACTATATACCATAGTGGAGATTGTGCAACACGGGATGGATAACGAGTACAGGCAAAATAATCTCGATTCTGGTAAAAAATCTTATAGGCCTGCCCCACCTTACCGAACATTGGCAGCGTATTCATACCGATTGTCAAGTGCGAATTTCGCAGTGTTCGTTGTCATTTTATTCGGTGAACTTTGGTTTTCAACGATTGTGTACCGACCATACACCGAACACGTAACGAACTTGTAGCGAATGTGTCGAACAGCCAACGACGTTTCTCCGAAATATACCCCAATTCGTTCCCAAACATCAACGATCCCCTACCGTTTGAGTAACGAATATAACGTCATATTCGGAATGGCATCGTCAGGTTCGGTGTGTTTCGTTAGCGGTCCGTTAACCTTTTCGGCCAGATCGGTAAAGAAACGCACCTTCATCGGAGTGCAAACGCTATTCCTTCGGTGAGATCATGACGAACATACCGAACAGGAATTCGTCTGCGAATTATTACCGACACCAAAACGAAAGTAACGAATGCCAGACGCGCACCTACCGATACGATCCCTCTGCGAACGATTACCGAACTCATTCCGAAATTTTGATTCGCTGCATTCGTTGAAAAATTTTGTGCATACTCAAAAACTTTTTAGGCGTCTGCGAACACCGCGTAATGTCGACGAAAAGCACCGAATGGCACCGTAAACATACCGAACACAAACCGTTTGTGGAACGAACCTTTAACGTATACACCGAATTAAGTTCGGTAGGCATTCGTTGTAAAAATTCGGTTAGGTGGGACAGGCCTATTACAATGATATTTCTGCGTCGATTTTCAAAAGGTTTGTTACATGTACCCGCCTTATCAAGATCAGAAGATCTTTCCTCAGATATGTAGATCTAGATTATTTGTGGCATCCTTTTAATTTCTTCCAAAAATTGATCCCAACCGACCAGAAAAAGAAGTGATAACGACTACGGCCAGATAAGCAACGTTTCCGATAGGAAATCGTGCAATAACTTTATTATTTCTGTGTCGATTTTCAAGAAGTTTGTTGCATGTAGCCCGTTTTACTGAGCTCTTTCCTCAGATGTATGACTTATTTGAAAACTCATCATACTTTTCCCAAAAAATTGATCCAAACCGACCAGAAAAGGAAGCGACAAAATTGGGACTTTCTTTAAATTTTTTTTACTCACTTGCGACTTAAGGTTTACGAACTGAGAATGAAAACACCACTTTCTAGCCATACGAAATGCATCAAATTACACACACTTGTAAATACACTTCACAGAAGTTGATTCACCAGGCCAGATTTCAAGATTATGCTTCAAGAAGAAAATAATTTACAAATACTATTTTACTCTATTTTCATATGCAAGGGAGGTAATTTTGAACTTTTTTTCCAAATATTTCCACAAGTATGCATTAATTCAAAATTCTAAACCATATAAAATGCTTATATTTGTATTTGGAATGGAAATGTAACACAGATTAGGAATTACTGGCACTTTTCAAATTTCGCCTCTTGCTCTGCATTTCATTCTCAGTTCGTAAACCTTAAAATGTCCAATCGAGAATATTTGAGAACGAAGCAGGGCATTAACAGCGCGTGAATTTACTAAAAAACAATGTACAACTTTTTTACCAATGACAACTCGATTTCTCTTTATTAACAAATGCATATAAAGGAACATTGTGTCATAGGATAAAACTCACCGTTATTGCGTACAAGAGAGTGTACATTTTGAGAAATAGTTTCGTCATACAGTTCCATCAAAATTCCATCATGTACTAATTTGCAAATTTCCTGTGAACAAATGAATTGGCCATTTTTAAAAGAAGAATAGCTAACACTGACCAAATTATATGGTTTGGAGGGCATATAATTACATAAAATATCCACAATCCTGCTTATTCAATGCACTCTTTCCTGTAAAACAATAATTTCTGTCATCAAATGTACACGGAAAACCTCGGTCAATTCTGTTGGATCAAGTTACGGGTGTATGTCGTGGAACTACTATTAGCAAATTAGTTACGAAAAAGTCAAATTGACTCAAACGTGCACTACGCTGCTCGAATAATGACACAGTAGCAAACATTTCTTGGATAGCTTGTACGTAATTATCGATTTCAGAGAAACTAGAACAGCATACAGGGAAACGGAAAATATACCCATTTTTGACAAACATCCTAGGTATGATTTACCAGAATTTACTGAGGTATTCCGAATATCAACAAATTGTAAATACTTACGCTGACTAAGGTATATTAGTTTGCCGACATGTTTAGCGAATATTTCGTCATGAAGTTCAACTAGACTTCCACCATTTAGGACACATTTACAGAGTTGCTGCGAATATCATAAATTAGTATTATGTAGAGGATTGACATTTGTCATAACCTGCATACATAATTTGATAAACATAGTCGCTGTTCAATATTTCTATCCATCTGTACACATTTTTTCCGAGGAAAGAAATATAGACCAGAATTAAATTCTTAGTATGGTGATACTTTTTATGCTATTTTTTCTCTCGAAAGTTATTCAAAGTTTGCACCAAACATACACGAATTTGAAAAGACTGTTATGTGCAATTATGTACTCAATTCTGTCTCTATTTACACAAATTTTGTCGTCTGTAAAGGCTTTAAACATTGACTGGCCTTAATTTGCGTTGTTTTGGGCCAGAGTTCTGGTAGAGCATCCGAATATCGCTTATGATTTTCCGGGCTCGATCCCCAGCCACGGCAAATATCCTTTCTGGCATCTTTCTTCCACCTATGATTGGATAATCGGAAAAATGAAGTTGTGGTAGTAGAACTGTTGAGAGAAACGACAGGAATACATGGATTATTCTGTTGTCGCATGAATCTCATTTATGGGTGGACCACCTTAAGCAATCGAATTTATACCCCCTAGACTTAGGGTAGCAAACAGCACCTTCACGGTGCTCTGCGTTATCAGTCCCACATCTCAATAATCAGATCATTATAGGTGATAAAATACCAGTTAACAGTCAGCATGCTGACCTCACTGACCATTTGTTTACACTAGTAAAATATGAGAAGTATGCTAGCAGGACAGAATGCCGAAACTGGAAAGCATACATTTTGAGAACAGGAAAAATACCCCTTTTCATGTTGAAATGTAACGAAAAAGAATTTTATTTTCGCAAGAAACACTGATCAGCCTGAATTATACAAACCCTATGGTCATGGTCTATAAGATTTTTAGCTCACCTGAGCACGATAGTGCTCATGGTGAGGTATTGTGATACCGCTGTGTCCGTCGTCCGTCGTGCGTCAACCTTTGGCCTGTGTGCACTCTAGAGGCCACATTTCTTGCCCAATCAACCTTAAATTTGCTCAGAATGATTGTCTTGATGAAATCTTGGACAAGTTCGAAATTGGGTCATCTGGGGTCAAAAACTAGGTCACGGGGTCAAATCTTAGAAAAACCTTGTGTGCACTCTAGAGGCCACATTTTTTGCCCAATCAACCTTAAATTTGCTCAGAATGATTGTCTTGATGAAATCTTGGACAAGTTCGAAATTGGGTCATCTTGGGTCAAAAACTAGGTCACGGGGTCAAATCTTAGAAAAACCTTGTGTGCACTCTAGAGGCCACATTTTTTGCCCAATCAACCTTAAATTTGTTCAGAATGATTGTCTTGATGAAATCTTGGACAAGTTCAACATTGGGTCATCTGGGGTCAAAAACTAGGTCACTGGGTCAAATCTTATAAAAACCTTGTGTGCACTCTAGAGGCCACATTTTTTGCCCAATCAACCGGAAATTTTCTCAGAATGATTGTCTTGATGAAATCTCGGACAACTTTGAAATTGGGTCATCTGGGGTCAAAAACTAGGTCACGGGGTCAAATGTTAGAAAAACATTGTGTGCACTCTAGAGGCACATTTTTTGCCCAATCAACCTGAAAATTGATCAGAACAATTGTCTTGATGAAATCTCGGACAAGTTTAACATTGGGTCATCTGGGGTCAAAAACTAGGTCACGGGGTCAAATCTTAGAAAAACCTTGTGTGCACTCTAGATGCCACATTTTTTGCCCAATTAACCTGAAAATTAATTGATCAGAATGATTGTCTTGATGAAATCTCGGACAAGTTCGAAATTGGGTCATCTGGGGTCAAAAACTAGGTCACGGGGTCAAATCTTAGAAAAACCTTGTGTTCACTCTAGAGGCCACATTTTTTGCCCAATCAACCTGAAAATTAATCAGAATGATTGTCTTAATGAAATCTCGGACAAGTTTGAAATTGGGTCATCTGGGGTCAAAAACAAGGTCACGGGGTCAAATGTAAGAAAAACCTTGTGTGCACTCTAGAGGCCACATTTTTTGCCCAATCAACCTGAAAATTGATCAGAATGATTGTCTTGATCAATTCTAGGTCACAAGGTCAAATCTTAGTTAAACCTTTTGTGCACCCTAGAGGTCACATTTTTGTCCAATCAACCTGAAAATTGGTATACAAAAAATTATTATATCAGGTGGGCGCTTCAGGGCCAATGGCCCTCTTGTTTAAGATTTGATTATCATTGTTATTTTAACATTTGTTAATCATTTCCCAAACAAACATGGCTTTGAGATCCCTCTCGGAAAAAAACTTGAAACAAGAGCTGTCCGCAGACAACGTAGCTCGCCTATACGAGAGCTTGTCGCAAAAAAGGAGTGCAAGGTCTAAGGTCAATGTCACTAGGTCAAAGATCATTATCTCAAGGTCAAGGTCATGGCATGAGGTATCCATATGAGAAATTTCAAGGCTCTATCTATAATAGTGCATGAGAAATGAAAGGCCTTGTCGAGAAGTATCCATGTGTGAAATATCAAGGTTGTATCTCTAATAGGACCCGAGATATAGGCCAGGTAAATGTTTTTGAAGACGCGATGCTGACGCCGACGCCGACACTAGGGCTGTGACATTAGCTTCCCGGACTTAAAATCCCGGCTCGCTAAAATTAAGCAAACGAAAATAAATTCTCTCCTTCTACCTCAGTATTTTCTGCGCAACATGTATATTTTACACCTTTATATAAATCTACATGTATTTTGTCGTCTGCTGAGGTGGTCTAATTTTGTGACATTTTGGAAAGTGTTAACCATTGCTAGGGACATTGTGCACATTTTCTCTAAAAAATGTCTTTTTGCAATGCATCATTGTGGACAAGATGTATTGATTTGATGACAATTCCTCCACAATTTATATCATAGCAAATGAATGGGGTTGCAGACAACAAAATAAAATCCAAGTTGAAGACTGATATAGATAATTAATATTGATAAGGTAAATGATGAGGGAAAAGTAGAAAAAAAAACTTTCATTGCAATATGCCGAGCCCCAATAGCTCAATCGGTAATGTCGGAGTCTCTAAATCCTGTTCGAACCTCGGCTCGGCTTGTATCCTTTCTGACATTTGACAAAAGTCATTTGTCTTTCACCAATGGGTGTAAGTCATCTATGTTAGAGAGCAGCTGGAGGTTCGGTTTGGATATTGGTGTGATTTTGGTGAAAGAAATACCAGGAATCCAAGGTAAGATGCTCCAGCCGCCGCGATATGACCATAGCAGTTGAAAACGGCATAAAACCCCAATAAATCAATCAATTCATTGCAATAAGTTTCTAAGTTTTGTTGGTCCTTAATCTTTTCCAAAACAATACTTTGTTTTCGTGTCCTTTATAGAAGAACGATTATAAGGTTAATAAACGGCATTTTCTCCTTTTGCCTAAAAAAACCCTTTTCTGTACTATTTCATGTGCAAATCCTGTCCTCATCAACCTTATCAATCATAAGGCATTTAATTCCAACATGCATCAAGATCAGCCTGTCAACATGCAAATTGATCAAGATCTACTATGTTCCCCAATAATTAAAACGGTTGCATAGTTGCAAATTTTAGTTATCTGTACAGATCCATATAAATTTCTTTTTATGTACCAAAAATGACCCTTTTCCAATGTAACTTGTGATGCACTGGCTCACTAGGTAGATTATTGTACAATATTCATAATGCAGGGAGTGATAGATGAAAATAAAGACTTGTCATGTCAATCTTTTCTCTTTCAGGGAAACCACGCATTTTTCATAAAATAAAATTGTATAAAGGTCTTAAACCATTCCCAAACAGGACCTGGTTTTGATGTCACTAACGGAAAAAAAGTTTGAGAAAACATTGAGGCAAAAGAAGACAATGCTGATAACCAGAAATTTCTTCGTTAACCTCAATATTTTCCAAGCTATACACATAAACATTCATTTTGTCATCTGCAGATTTAAAATTGGACGACCTTCATATTTGAATAAATTGAAATATAGGATATGCTTTGCCTTAATCCGAGTCTTCTCTGATGTAAATACGCTCTTTGGTAAATAGCGAAAAATCAAAATATCAAAGAGCGTATTTACATCAGAGAAGACTCGGATTAGCTTTGCCTTTGTAATTAGGGAAGCTTTTCATCAAATGGCAGGACCTTCACTCAAACATGTAGGCCTATAGGGCCTACATAACATTGCAAAAAACGTCTCCAGAGCCCATAGGTCAAGAGAGAATTTATATTTAACTCCACGAAACAGAGTTTGAGTGTGTATTTGACCAGCAGACTGCCTGAAACCTGATATCTCTAATTTCAGTGTAATGGGCAGCATTGGGCTTATCAGATCTTAAACAAATAATTGAATAGCCATAAAAATGTCAGAGGATTTCGTGAAGATTTTTCAGTGAATGTGCATAAGTCCTAGGACTATTTAATCTATACCGGTATTACTTTTTTTTAATGTCGCTTTTCAACGAAAACCTCGTAACTGCAGTTTAAACAAGTTACAGTTACGAGATTTTCGTTGAAATGCAACTATAAGATGAATGTATATGACAAACTATCTTACCAAAGCTTCGTACCACGTGACCCTGTTTCTACCGACGAAAACACACCATTTTCTGTGACTGGCATCTCTCAACAGTTTGAAGCCTTTATCACATGGGGTGGTGGTATCCAGATCTGGGTTACAAGAAATTAATGAATGCTTATTTTTCAACCATTTCCCAAACAAAGCCTGGTTTTGACAACTGTAAAAGAAAAGGCAATGGAAAGCATTGAGGCAACAGAAGAAAACTCGTGACAAGTAATTTCTTCATTACCCACAATGAGTTCTACCAAGAAAGACAAAATAGTAGAATTCAAAGGACTTAGAATTGTCGTCTGCAACATCTTTTAGAATTGGATAAGTGTGAAATTTTGTGAAGTTTTAAATAATTGAGTAATAATCTATTGTGGTTTATCTGGCATTTAATCATGGGCCTGACTAAGGCGGTAAATAAATAGTTGACGAGAGCGATTTTATAATATATCGTTTCAAAAATTTTCTTTCATCAATCATGTAACATTCCAATTTTAAACTGTGAAAATATTCGGACCGATTTCACGAATTATCGGCAATCAACATTTTCTTTTTTGCCTAAATATTCCCCTAGACACTTTTTAGACATGGATACCAAAACCATGCCTTTTTGGGAAGGGTTAAAAAAGTAAATACGTATGTTGGTTATGGAATAGAAAGTCTGTAGAGAAAAGAAGACAATGTTGATTATTAGCATCGTCTTCCTTTTCCTAAAGGGTTTCTTACTAAACGTAACTTTTGGGTCGTCAAAATCAGTTATTGACTTTGATTTTTTTGTAGGGTTAATTGAAAATAAAGCAAGACATCGATGCTTTTAACAAAAACATCGTAACGGCATCTTGTCTTAACCCTTTCCCAAACGGCCAGAATTTGGACGTTTCCTATTTGAAAGCTGCAGGAAACAACAAAATAGATGTTCCTAAAGATAAGATTTGTGTATCATATAGCACATTAGAATATTGAGGCAAAAGAAGAAACTGCTGGTTATCAGCAGTTTCTTTTTTTGTCTCAATGTTTTCCGAAGCCATTTCTATAAGGGACGTCAAAACCAGGTCTTGTTTGGGAAAGGGTTAACTTAAGCGCCGCCGCAATATGACCTTGGCAGTTGAAAACGGCGTAAACCCCCAATAAACTCAAACTCTTAACATAAGCTGTCGTTACAAGGTTTTTGTTGAAAAGCGTCAATAAATTCCTACCTTCAGACTGATCAATGACACCCAATGAATTCTCCTGAAATTTGGTATCTCTGTCTTCAACGGACATTTCCATCTTACCTAAAGAATAACAATGGACCAAGATTCGTCAATTTTCATTGGCTACGCGCGGATACATCAAAACTACAACTAAAAAGATATTTTTAATTTGCTTATAAAGATAGATCTGATAAATTTTCTGTGGGTACTTGTAACCCTTTTCAAAGACAAGTAAATTTAGGTCTTATCCAAAAATACTCGTAGAAGTGTAGAAAGCTTTTGAAAATTATGCTAAAATTATTTGAAACCTAAAATTCTTAGATGTAGTCAGTTAATCAGTATTGAGTGAAAATGAAAAAAAAAAAAAAAGGATTTTAAGAGAACGAGAATACTTAGACAAAATTTGAACTTACTAATGTGCTTGGCCTGCACAGAGACGCAGAGCATCAAAACAGCCACGGCGACTTGAGAGAAAGTCATATTTTCTGAAATGAAAATAAATAATAAATGAAAAAAAAAAAAAAAAAAAAAACCTAAAAGGCAAGCTAACAAACAAACAAACAATCCACCCCCCACCCCCCCAAAAAAAAGAAATAAAAATAAATAAATAAAATAAAAACAAACGAAGAAATGAAAAAAATAAAAAAAAACAACAACAACAAAAAGAAACAAACCCATCAATAACAGCAATACCCCCCTGCTTCGATTTGAAAGCTGCTGCAGAAGACATAAGGAAATATCTAGCAACGTTTTAAGTACAAAATAGCAGAGAAAATATTGAGACAGAAAGGAGTTAAATGCTGATCCATCAAAATTGCCTTCCTTTTTCTAAATGTTTCTCAAAGCAACTCCAAAATCAGGGTTGGTTTTCTGGAAATAGCGTTATTTTCTCAAGCTATCTGTCAATTTTTAACAAAAAATTTGTCACGATTATTTGAATGAAGTTCCTATATAATGTAAACCGACTATTGTTGAAAAAATGTAAATTGTATAGTCCAATTGCGATATATCGTTACATGATTACAAATTTTACCTATGGAATCAACGTAATATCAAACATCAAACTACTGTAATTTTGCATGTGGTGGCTAGAATCTTGCAGGTGTCGTACACCTGCAAGATTCGAACCAACGCATGCAAAATTGTATTGGAATTTAAGAACGCTTTATCCCTTGTTTGCACAGGTAACACTTGTAAACATGTGCCATAATATCGCGACTGGGCTATACAAACCTAAAAAATAACTATTGAATAAATGTAAATATATCGTTTTCACTGTCTAGCAACAAATATACTTAATTTGAAGACTTACCAATCTAGAGTCCTCAGTTGACTAGATCGAATAGCAACTGATCACCGGTATTTATGTTGCAACTTTGACTACGGTATGTCATTAGAAAATTGCCTCTGCGATCAAGAGATTGCATGTGGTATTATTACACTGTAACCACGAGAGGCAACCGTCCTCTTAAACGACAAAAAATCATTGCTGGTTCAAAGTCAAAGGTATACTGAAGAAAAATGAAACAGTATTGAAAGCATGAAAATTAAATGACCCTCTGAAAATGGTGATACGACAGCATTTTTTTCGGTAACCTGGGCATTTTTTCACACACATTCACCACTATTTGTGGAAATATTTGAGGCATTAATGTTTTTGTCATGTCCGTTTGTCCATCGCCACCACCACCACCACCTATACGTTTCGGACGGTTCATAGAAAATTCGAATTATTTTCATTTAGTTCTTCCAAATCAAATCGTAATCTTTTTACCTACTTGTACTTTTCATTTCTTGTAAAGTTTATGGGAAACTGGGCCTCGATTGAAAGGGTCGCCATAGACGGATTATGCTCCTCGAATAAGTGTTTGTCACAATACAAACAACAACAACAACAACAACAACAACAACAACAACAACAACAACAACAACAACAACAACAAAAAACCCAACAACAAAAAAACCAACAAAAAACAACAACAACAAACAAACAAACCACCACCACCACCACCAACAACAACAACAACAAAAAACCCATACTATCATACATCAAGCCCCCTTTTCTCACGACGTATTTTTTGTCATTTATCACATAAGTGCACATTTTCATTAAATTCTGCCCATTAGATGAAGAGAAGTTAGAAAAAAACACAACTATTTCTTACATTTAGACCCCCTTTCCATGACGCAGCCTCAAATTAAGAAACGGAGAAAAAGATCTCTAGGTATTATGCTAGGGAGTTCACCTGTAAAGTTTCATTGAATTTGGTCCAATTGTAGCTGAGATCTGGTTGTGGACGGACGGACGGACGGAAGGACCGAAGTACACACGGACGGACGGACAGCGTGGCGACTGTACGATGCCCCCTCCCCGAAGTTTTTTCGGGGAGCATAAAAAATGGTACCGGCGACAAATACCTTTGAGCCAGGATCTGGAAAAACGTCCCTTAAGGCTTTTGAGCCCAACATAGATCCAGATCAGCCTGTGCATACGCACAGTCTGATCAGGATCCACGTTGTTCTCTAATAGCTTCTTCGTGACCCGTAGTATCTTGAAGAGAGCAGCATGGATGCATATTGGACTGCATTTGACAACAGGCTGATCTTCAAACTCAATTTTTAAAAATGCTATTAGGGACGTTTTTCCAGATCCCGGCTCCTTTCTTTGTTGCTCCGAGATGATGCATTGCACCACATATCTACGTAAGCTCTGACTATACCCAGAAAGCTCAATTTTATGCCTGCAACATTTAACCCTTGCCGTCATAAATATAAAGACGCAGGCAGTAATGAATAATGTCAGGATGCACGCATGTGCAGACTGGTCTTGTTCTATTCTGCCTGCCAAAGCAATCGAAATGTTCCATAATTAACATGACAAGGGTAAACACGGGTTACTAAAAGGGCAATGGCATATACCACACGAGAAATGTCCTGGCAGAGCATCCCAGCCTATTGGCTAGGGCTGCTCTGCCAGGTCGATTATCGTGAGAAATACACCCTGATACAGTTCCAAATTTTTAACCGTGACCTGCGCATGATGTGAGCAAACAAAAGGTCACGTGGTCTTTTTACTATATAATTCATTGTGCGAGTCGTTATTTTCGCGCGAGCATTTTTCATTTATTCTACCTAAGTATTAAGAATATTTTATACAGTCATTTGCGTTAATTATTAGAGTTTTCAGTTACAGGAATATTTTTGCAACTTTGATTGAAAAAAAGAGATTTTTTGGCTTGTAATCATTCGTACCCTGTCTCCATCGCCCATTACCACCATGCACGTTCAGGATGAGCTACTGCTTTTGAAAACCATATAAAAAGAACTCTGCAGGAGCAAGTGAGCTCCTTAGTACTGTCCAAGTGTGAGCGGTAATATTTTGCATGTGTTTGTGCTCTAGATTAGAGCCAATAATGGACAGGTCACAGGATGGATTCCCAGCCGCGGAGCGTGGACAATTATAAATTAACTTATTGCTGAAATATTGTTAAGAGGCGTTAAATTAAAAAAAGAAATGAAAAGAAAAATGTTTTAAACTTTTACCAAACAAGAAATGTTAATGTTTTGACTGTCAAGGGCGGATCCAGGATTTTTTTCAAGGGGTGGGGGTGGGGTCTAGCCTATCAGATGGCTTTAAATTTGTGAATTTTGTAATGTTAGATACCATACTGACGCTGTGTAGTCAAAATTCGATTCTCGACCTATTCAAGGCGGGGTCCGGACCCCCGACCCCCTTTTAGATCCGTCTTTGACTGTCTTACAGAGATTGTTTCAAAAATCATTTCAAGGGGCAAAATAATGAAATACTTTTAATCAGCATTTTCTCCTTTTGCCTCAAGGTTTTCGTTACTATATTACTATATTTTTCATGGGGGTCCAAGACCAATTGCCAGGGCGGGGGGGGGGGGTGGGTGTCCACGCCCAAATGATGACTTTTAAAAATGTGTTAAATTATATATAACGTTAGGCCTATATTGACGCTTTAATTATATAGTCAACATTCAATTTTCGGCTAATTCCAGGGGGGGGGGGGGAGTGCGGATATTCCGACCCCCCCCCCCCCCCCCATCCCCCCCCCCCTGTCGTTTGGGAAATGGGCTTTAACAGCTATGTTTTTATTATCAAATTGATCTACCATAATGAATTATCTTTCTTCATAAACCTTTCGGTACTGACATAAGATTTCATCTTCACACTGAAAATGGCATGTTTCGTACTATTTTTTTGTTGGGGAAGGGGGGTTTACGTGAATATGACAGTTTAACATTGCGGCTAGGTCCTCAAAAGATCCGAGGATACTACTTTTTTGGAGGGTCAAAAATGACTCAAAAGCCCATAAAAGCCATAAATGGAAGTCAGTCAATGAAATCCCGTCGAGATTCACAGAGGAATCATCACTAAACGGAGTGTGAAGCCTCTTAAACTTCTTCTTTCCTCCGTTCATTTCCATTGCACGTTGGATGCTTTACTCACATTTGGGTCAGAGCCTCGATCTGGCATCAAAAAGTGTTACTATTTTTAGTAACAAATTGGAAGTGTATTTGGGTGTATCAGAGGATTGTAACAATATTCTTTGTTATGCGTATGTTTCTATTCACTGTATTGCCATTTTGGTGAAAGTCAAAAACTGTTTCGTGTAGGAACAAATTAAGGAAACGTAGAAGGCGGAAAACGGAACATGAAACTTTAAAGACCGACTGATCAGAAGTTATCATTGCACCTCAGACAGGAAGGGTAGGCTAATGGTATCTGATTTAAATCGAAGTTTCCTCCCTCCATATTCAAAGCAAGGAGTGCAATCGTTGCAGGCGTATATCAGATAAGTCATTAGGGAACGATTTTATCCAGCTAATCGTTTCGGACAAACAGTAGTATTTTGTAGGTGTTGTTATAAATTCTCGTAACTACGGCTTGATTCAAGTCGTAGTTACGAGATTTTATAACAACATTGGCGGTTTATCAAAACAGAACGTTTAACTCGGTCTATTTTTAGCAGAAAATTCATTGCTATCGGACGCGTCAATAGCCTTAGTTTAGACCGTGGCTTATCCCTTTGCCGAACGGCAAAAACTTGGACTATTCCAATTTAACAGTTGCTGCAAAGGACACAATTGGTGTAAGATATGTTAAAATTTGTGTGACGTAACGTCAAAAGTTGCGGACCAACGTTGTAACACGCATATCGACCGTTTTCCGACGTTAACGTTACGCGAAGGTGTAAAGAAAGTTATAACTTTCCCCAAAACGCGAGAAATGACAAATTTTCAATGTTGGCCAAAAGAAAACATTTTCACAATAATACCAATACATGCATACATGAAAATAGCACCGTACAAAATTAATAATCTCAACTATCAATAAATAAACAACAGAATTATTTCGTAAGTATTGAAAAATCAAGCTCTAATGAATATTGAAAGTGAATATTTTACACCTGTAGGAGAAATGGAGCCGTTTCATACGCTAAATATAACTTGTCAAGTTTGCATATTTTTGTTATTAAGATATTTCTACTTGCGCAAATGTAAAAAAAAATAAATAAATAAATAAACAAATAAAAATGAAAAAAAAAATGTGAAAATACTTACTAAATAATCGTCTTCAAGTTTACTCGTTAGCAGACAAAAGATAGAATATTCTTTTAAATGGGGTCTACAACAAATGCATTGTAATGTAGGAAAAATGAAACTCCGAGACTAAATGCTGCAACATATTAAATGAAATCAATGAAATGCTTTACTTAAAAATGTCTTCTATTATCTCAACGTTTTCTTATGCCTTGGTCAATGCTTTTCTTTCTTTTTTCTGTTACGGGTCTCAAATTTTAACCTTAAGTTGCGTGGACCACAAATAGCAAGATAGTCAAACAAACAACGATAAAACAAGTGGATCTAGAGCATCGATCTAACATGATCGTTAAACGCCATGAATAGTTCTTCACAAATAAACATGACGTCAAATCGTCAAAAACGCGTTTTTGTGACATTGTTAAGACGCTACATCACACTTTATATCTTCGCTAGTTGAAGAGATATTGACAAATGCATTTATTTTTTCAAATTTTATCCGAGATGTATGTCGAAAGTCAATTCAAATTCAAAATATTGTGATTTTCCTAGAAAAAAAGCTATACGAGGGACGGTCGGAAAGTAGTTGGACTTTTGACTAGTTCTCTAAAACCATTTAACTTTTTAACAAAATTCTGTCTACACTGTTTAAACAAATTGTCCGTCTGTGTCTATGCATTTTGCCATGTTAGTAGGAGCTTTACTTTTCCCACAATCAACCATGACGTAGACCCACTGTATTAGGTACTGTGTAACCACCGGTATCAAAGGCGCCCTGGTCTCAAATTTCTTCCTAGCAAGCATTTTCATCAGTTCTAGACACAAATAAAAGTCATATGGGGTAGGGTCTGGGCTATAAGAAGAGTAAAACAACTTTTGTCATGGGTAATAGTTGATAATCTCCACTGTAGATGCGGTGGTATGGGAGCGTGCGTAATCGTGAAGTAAAAAACAATTTCTTTGCTAATCTGGGACGCGTTTACTTCAGCATTTATTCCTTGTTTTTTTATGAGTTACTTCAGAATTGTACTTGGCAATGCCAGATTTTACCATTTAACATGAAATGACTAACTATCAATCCTCGTATTTCCACAAAAGCAACACACATGACTACCAGCCGAAGGTAACATCTTAATCTTTTCATGGGTGGGGAACCAGCTCGTTTTCATGGCTGCTTTGACTGAGTTTTTATCCCAAGTTCGGAATTATTAACCCACATTAAATCTTCAGTGATAATGTAGTTCAAAAAATTAACTTCTTCGCGATTAAAATGACTAGAATGTTCGTTTGTTTTGGTTACCCTTGTTGTTTCTCTAACAAATTGCCTATGATACAGTAAACCCCTATCACATATAAGCGGACAGAATAGTGTATATATACAACTATCTTTGAAAATAAACTGACCACGTTATTGGCAAATGGATATAGATTCCGCCAATATATAATGTGTTTATACAGTTACAAATGGAGACACAGTAGCACGAAAAGTCCAACTACTTTCCGACCGTCCCTCGTATATGAAAAAATCACCCTTGCATTTGGGACCGTTTAAGTGAAAATGTGACATTTTTAAGACGCTACAAACACAATAAAATAATGATTTTCTTCAACTCCAATCAAGACAAAAAATTAACTACAAAAACTAGAGCTCAGATGTATGTCCCAAAATTTTTTATATTGATTTCTAATCGCTATTGGAAAAATAGATTAGATTTAAAAATTAAACATACCGAAAAAATCAACATAACGTCAAATCGTCAAAAACGCGTTTTTGTGACATTTTTAAGACGCTACATCACACTCTATATCTTCGCTAGTTGAAGAGATATTGACAAATGCATTTATTTTTTCAAATTTTATCCGAGATGTATGTCGAAAATCAATTCAAATTCAAAATATTTTGATTTTCTTGGAAGAAAAGCTATATAGGAAAAAATCACCCTTGCATTTGGGACCGTTTTAGTGAAAATGTGACATTTTTAAGACGCTACAAACACAATAAAATAATGATTTTCTTCAACTCCAATCAAGACAAAAAATTAAATACAAAAACTAGAGCTCAGATGTATGTCTCAAATTTTTTTTATATTGATTTCTAATCGCTATTGGAAAAATAAATCAGATTTAAAAATTAGACATACCGAAAAAATGACGTTTTTTTTAACAGCGTGACGCTACTTATCTCTTTCTTTCCATTCCTCCATAGTTTGTTTACACCATCCAACTGCCGTAAGATTTACGCTATATCTTCTGTGACATCACTGACGTAATTTGCCAAAGTTTATGCGCTTTGAAAAGTCTTACTTTTTATTCTATTGGGATTCTCGCGAGTTTGTTTGGTAATTTCTGTTACAGGTGACGACGTCATTTTCTGCGTCAGAGTTTATTTATTTTGTTTATCAAATTGTCTGTATTCAAACAATGTTGAAATTCGACATATATTAATAAATTACAATTCAATATCTTTTATATGATACCAAATACATGTGTGTTTCTCAAATAGAAATAACAAATATGCGGTTTTAAACAGAAGTGCATAGCCAATTTTGGCCTGGTCCGCAACTTTTGACGTTACGTCTTTATATCACAACACAGAGAACATAAAGGCAAACTAAGGAAATGCTGATTATCAGGGTTTTCTTCGTTTGCCTCTACGTTTTTCTAAGCCGTTTCTAATAGGGACGTCAAAATCAGCCCTTGTTTGGCAAAGGGAAGCACTGAAATTAGGAAAATGCTGAAACACGTTCTTTCAATGCATACCATGTTATCATCCAGGCCCGTAGGAAGCAATTTCATATTGGGGTTGCTGAAGCCCCTGTGTCCGAATATGGAGGGGTGGTGGGGGGGGGGGTGGCTAAAATAGATTTTCCCTAAATTTTCAGAGTAAAATAAGGAAAATTCGGCATTTTCTGGTCGACTTTGGGGGGGGGGGCTAAGCTCCCCCCGCCCCCTCCCCCCCGCCCCGCCCCCCCAGTCCTCTGTTCATAGGGGCGTGTCATCATTGTATCAAATTTAATGCCATACTATAGAGCCTTTCACGGTTTTTTTTTTCTCGCCATATTATTTTCTTTCCGGAAGTCTATTAGCGCATGCGCAAGCTTAGGCTGGTTGTCGCCCCTGTTACTACTTCATGTGTAGTAATACATGAAGTCGTGTCAGAGGAGGAAATCGGTCTAAAATCGCCCATGCGCTTAAGGAAGTCCACCCCTAATGAGATTCGCGCGACGTCGGACTTATTCGAGCGAATTCGAAAACATTTGGTGGTGGAACTTTCTACCGCCGAATGTTTACGACCGCGCCCGAATAAGTTTGGATACGTTACGACGCCGCCCGAAAAAAATCCGATGTTTTATTTATCTAAAAATGGCCATATTACGGGTATTCTACCTTAAAGGCTTCCGGACTGAAAATAACTACGTTAAAAAGCATAACACATGGGTCTATTAGACTTGGGTACAATAATAATAGTGTCGTCTTCGGCGCCTTTGAATTTGGACTAGCCTAAAAACCTTTGTTTGGGAAAGGGAAAGAAATGCGCAAGGGATTGATAAGAGCCCGAATTTGTATGATACGAGCCGTTTTTTTTATCACAACGTCTGATATGTAACAATTAACAACATGCATTCACAAAGTACGTCTTTTTACGCTTTCGAACGTCAACTGTGGAGTACGTATATTGCAGCGAATAAAAACTAACCTTTGTAGACAGAAATGTTGTGGTTTGGGAATATCAAATGACGTGTAACCTAAATTCTATGACATTTTTCTGCCTTCTCTTTTTCAAACCAAATTCAAATTGGTTACGTATTGACAGGGCTATTACTCTAATTCATGTTGTTGTTAAGGAAAGGGTTAAACTCAACAATAGCAGGTTTTAATCAAGTGGTAGGAGGAAAAAGGAACAGAAACTTTGACACCCCTCTCGATATACACATTATCGTCGTAACGCAGACAGGAAGGCTCGATCTTTAGTATGCAATTTAACCTATTCCACAATAGGGCAAATTTGAACTGTTACAATTTCGCCCTTTCCAAAACGACACAAAAATAGAATGTCCCAGTTTGAAAGTTCCTGCAGAATAAAACAGTGTTACTAAAAAAAGATATGTGTTCTATAAAGCCAAGTAAAAAATGAGGCAAAAGGAGAAATTGCTGGTTTTCAATATTTCCAGAAGCCAATTCTAATAAGGACATCAAAACCGGATCTTGTTTTGGAAAGGATAATTAAATATTTAACTGCAGGGGGAAATTGGATTTCAATGAAAATGAAGTTTGTGTGCATTTTAGCAGAGAAAATTTGAGATAAAATAAGTAAATGCTGATGATCAGCATTTTTCTCATTTTGTTTCAATGTTTCCCCGTACAATTTCTGTTACAAGTAGGCGTGTCAACGGTCTTTATTATTCTGGAAAGGATTAATAATGTTTCCGCCAGATGTCACCCAAACAAGCGAGCTTAATCCATTACCACAAATCAACTCTATTGACCCCCAAAACTTGAAGGCTTTGGAAAGCATTGTGGAAAATGAAGAAATTGCTTGTGAAGAGCAATTTTTTCATTGCCTACAATGTTTTCTTCCCCAAAATACAAAATACTCTAAATCATTCACTTAGAATTGTCGTCTGTAAAATCTTTGGATTTGGACAAGTCTAGAGTTTTGCGGTCTGCTACTAGATGTTGTGGGCAGTCTTGTCACATTCCCACACGACAATATTTCAGGATAATCCAAATTGAAAGGATTTTGAGACGACATAATAAATGCAACCTTATGCATACAATTTCTAAGTTAAAGCACAGAAAATCTTGAAGAAAAGGAAGAAAATGCTACTTATCAGTATAATATTATTGTACATTTCATGCGATGTTTTCGAAGGCTGTGTCCAGCGGGGGCGACAAAAGTAGTTACTGCGTTGACAAGTATAGGCTATAAACGGCTGTCCATACAACATCGCCTTTTAGATGTACATCGCTGCTTTTCAACGAAAACCTCGTAACTGCAGCTTAAAACAAGCTGCAGTTACGAGGTTTTCCTTGAAAAGTGACGACATGTAGGTGACAGAAAATTTGACAGTGCACGGACAAAAATACGGCGGGGAGCCATGTGGAAAAAAAAAAAAAAAAAAAAAAAAAAACAGCAGCAGCAAGAGCAACAACAACATTTGCAGAAAATCTTTAATGATTTTGTTTATTTACATGACCGATGTGAATTTAGTTTGAAGCAGAGAAAGGGGGGGGGGGGGGTGGGATACGAATTGAACGAGTGAGTTTTTTAAGCAGCAATTGGTAAAAATTATTGATAATCAAACAAAATTTTGCTTTGTCAACAATATTTTGTCATGAGCTGTTTAAAAAAATCAACCGCATCCAGAAAATCCCTTGAGTTTGTCGCATTCCAACCAAATTTTAATCGGTCTCGTATTCACAAACTTTGATATTGAAGATTTCCAGCAATGGCTTCTGTTGTTGTGTCACGTGATTCCTCGCCTTGAAAAGGGGTCTCTCTCACGAGAATTTTATAGAAATGCCAGAAAAGGAGCAAATGGATAAGGAAAAAAAGAAAGAAGAAAATGGATTAATTGTTGAAATGTCTAATTGTCCAATCAGTTCATATGATGCATGAAAATTATATTTCGCGCGACTTTGGTACATGGTGGAGATTGTGCATGATGGGAAAGGTAAATCTACGGACAAATTTGCCTCGTTTCAGGCAAGACATTTTGTATAAACTGTCTTATTTCTGCGTCAATTTTCAAACGGCTTGTTGCATGTACTAGGTGCAGTCTACTACAGAGTATGGAGCCAGCGTATGAGTAACGTAAAGGCCCGGTCCCACTGGCAGATTGACAAAAACGTATGCAAAAAAGGACAGAGCGGACGAGCAAAATTTCGGTAGTGGTACCATCCGTTTTCATCCGCTTTTAGAAAATGGCGAAAATATAACGGAAAAGAGCGCACGTCAGTAGTATATAGCGGGGATGTTAAACGGATATTCGTGGGAAGCCTGGCGGATGGGAGCGGATGTCAGCTAAATTTACGGAATACATCCCAGATAAAAACTCTTTTTTCCCTTTGTATACTTCATATACGCGATGCATATGCTTACATCATTTCTATTTCCGTGCTGCTAACGATGTATAGACGTTCCATGTACCTTATCGTTCCCCTATGATCCCTTTTCAGTTTCGGTTGATTTGAGTTTCAAGGATGCCTATAGGATGGAGAAAGGATACAACGGACTGATAACGGACATAGAACGTCTGTTGCTCGTATATATTGCGGATTTATATCGTACACGACGGAAGGTTCATCCGTTCTAAAAGTTTTGGGCAGCCCATAACTTCTTACCTGGATGAAATTATGGTTGACGGATGCCCGTTGGATAAAACGTATGCAATAAGTACACATTGGACTTCCAACGGATGGAAAGGGACGTCTAACGGAAAGAAAGATTTTTTGTACGTTTTATATCCTCTTTGCATCCGAAAGTGCAGTGGGACCGGGCTTTAAGGATTTTTGGGGCATACGCTGACATACGCTGAAATACGCTGGAGGTACGCTAGAGGAACGTTGTTATACGTTACTCATATGCTAGGTACGTCGGTATACGCTGATGTACGCTGAGGGCCAAAATAATTTTTGAAAATGCACAAAAATTTTCAGCGTATGCCAGCGAATGAATTGTACGCTCGTCATTCGTTTCTCATACGCTGAATACGCTAGAGGTACGCTAAACGTTACTCATACGTCGAGTACGCTGAATTTACGTTTCTGATACGCTGACTACGCTTCTTATACGTTGAGTACCAGCAACGCAAATGTGGAGGTTTCTGTGCTGCAACATCACAATAATTTGTTACAATTAGCAGTTTAAATGCTTCACATAAAAATCATAATGATAATAAAGTAATAACAGAAGAAGCGGTAGAAGAAAAAGACGGTGATCATGACGACGAAGATGACAGAAGACGAAGAAGAAGAAGAAAGGGAAAAGAAGGGATAGAAGAAGAAGAAGAGGAAGAAGAAGTAGTAGAAGGAGGAGGAGGAGGAGGAAAAGAAGTAGAAGTTGAAGAAGGCTTTATTCAGATCCTCCTCCTCTTCCTCCTCCTCCTCCTCCTCCTCCTCCTCCTCCTCCTCCTCCTCCGCCTACTTTTTCTTCTTCTTCTTCTTCTTCTTCTTCTTCTTCTTCTTCTTCTTCTTCTTCTTCTTCTTCTTCTTCTTCTTCTTCTTCTTCTTCTCCTTCTTCTTCTTCTTCTTCTTCTTCTTCTTCTCCTTCTTCTTCTTCTTCTTCTTCTTCTTTTTCTTACTATTGGGTATCAATTTAGTTTCTATGATTATCTCCAGTTTATTGGTGCATTGAGAAATAAAGATCAGGTACCTCAAGAACTGTCTGCACATGCCTCGAAAACAAATTTTATACTCCCTTTAGTTTACGCTCATCATACGTCAGGTTGACGTTCTGCACTCGTTTCTCATACGTGAAAGGTACGTTGATGTACGCTACTCATAAGTCGGGTTACGCAGTGAGTTTGCTACTCATACGTAGACGGTACGCTAGGAATTTTGTTTCAATTACCGTTCTTTGATCTTTAAGATGACATCCTACGCTGAAAAGTTGTGCGTATAGATAATTTTCCGAATTATAACAATACGTTACTCACACGCTGGCTCTATACGCTGTAGTGTGACTGCACCATTTGTGAACACTTTCCTATGATGTATGACTTACTCGAAACATCCTTGTACTCTTTGCAAAAATTAGTCCCAAACGACCGGAAAAACGTCAAAAAATTCAGGTCGTTTTTCTGGTCGGTTGGGATCATTTTTTTCTGAAAAGTATGAGGAGTTGTCAAATAAGTCATACATCTGAGGAAAGAGCTCAGTAAGGCGGGGTACATGAAACAAACCGCTTGAAAAATGACTCACAAATAAGCAAGTTATTGCGCAATTTCTTACTTGAAGAGTGCTTAATTTGGCCGTAGTCGTTATCATTTCGTTTTCTGGTCGGTTGGGATCAATTTTTGGAAAAAGTAAAAGGGTTCCACAAATAATGAATATGCCTGAGAAAAGATCCCAGTTAGGCGGGGTACATGACACATACATTTTGAAAACTGACGCAGAAATAAAAGAGTTATTGCAAACTATTTGACCTGAATCGAGATAATTTTTGTCCGTAGTCGTTATCCATCCCATCATGCACAATCTCCACCGTGTTGGTAGTTTTGGTCCAAAACTGTCGAATTAGAGCTTTACATTCAAGGGGCAGATAACATTATAGAACCTTTCACGTTATTGGGTTTTACAGTACCATTTCCCGCCGTAAGCATTTTTAGCGCATACGCGAGCTCAGATTGCTTACCGCAATAGATACCAGATATTGTACGGTGTGCTTCTCCATACTATTGGAATGCTAGGGTTTTGTCGCTGAAGGTGTAAATTGTACACAATCTAAATTTGTAGATATTATCTTTCAGTAACATTAACATTACGAAATAAGATGCATATGGATTCATTCAGATTGAATTGTACAAGGACATGTAGTAACGAACAATTCCGTAGCATCTATTTTTAGAAGTCTAGAGCTGTTCATAACTAAATTTTGTTCGACGATGCACACGAATTGATATTAATCTTGAAATAAGCACGTATTACATAAAAAAACTGCAATGAGTAGCCTACTTAGCACTGAATGTAAACCACATATACAATAATTTTGACTATTCAACGAAGAGTTCATCTTAATCTGATAAGGCTGGATTATTTCTGGTAGAAAACATGGGATATTTCAAATTTGTAAATGTATTGACTATAAGTGGGTTGCTATTTTAGTAAGAATGTTGAAATATCAATCGACACTAGTATTAAAAAAACAGGCAGATTTACGCTTTAATTTTATTTTTACTTCCGCATCATTCTCTTTTTCATTAAACGACTAGTTCTTTTATCACGACCGTAGGCATAATACGAGGCACGTCTGTTCTCAAATACAGAAGCAGGTACACTGTTTGGGGTCCAAGTGTTGATCGCATGCGTAATAAAGTCAATTCGTTCATCTAAATGTACCGCGTATTCTTGTTTATATCGAAGACCCGCACCTTCGTATTTATTTAAAGGTACCACATCTTCGTATTTATCTAGAAGAACAGTGATTTCTCTGCAAAATTCGAATGAAATATCTTTTGGTTGTGGACTCGAAATCTGCTCCATTTCCCTAAAGGTTTTGTTAAGCTCTGTTCTGGTATTCTTCAAATTAATGAATAGCTGTGATTTGTTGGTCACCTTGGTGGGGTCAA
The DNA here is from genome assembly GCA_963680895.1 of Fragum sueziense. Lineage (NCBI taxonomy): Eukaryota > Metazoa > Mollusca > Bivalvia > Cardiida > Cardiidae > Fragum > Fragum sueziense. Next base: position 6,634,288 of record OY804609.1, read on the forward strand.
TTCTACTTTGTAATTGCTCAATTTCTGTCTTCAATTCCCTCCCTCTTCTTATTGTGGAGTCGATTTTTGAAGCGACTCTTGTGCGTTCCATTGCTACCTTCTTCCGGGTCTCGTTTGTCCGGCGGTCAAACATGTCCAAGAGTCTTTCTCGAGTTTCTTTAACGTACTGGTCGAAGCGGTCAAGTACATTTTCAACATTGGCTTTATTAATTGTAGATTGTTTTATGATCTCATCCAGATGGGCAAATAAATCTTTAGTGCTAGAATCTAGTGTCTGGTAATCTTCGTCATCCTTAATGTTTTCAGCTAGATCAGGAATGTACTTTTTCCCTTGACATGAACTGAAAATACAAAATTAGCATTCTTCCAAATCTTATTTTTTACGCAATACATAATATATATACTCAACGGCAAAAGAAACTATACAATTTTAGATTAAACTTATTTTTCTCATTTCAAAGCAAACTTTTAATATTTTCACGACTATGAATTTACACAACTTTTTTTTTCAATATAATAAATGAATAGGTCCGTTTTATTTGCCAATCCAAAAGACGTTGACCCTGCTGACTCCAGTTGTATTGATGGTAAAGCGAGGAAAAAGATTCTGGGTCCCCCAGTTGTCTAAAAAAGTTGCAACATCAGCAAACACGTTTTTATATTACCTTTATCTAAACGGTTTCGACATTTCTTGAATGACTACTTGGATTCAAGTGAACTGATTGAGGTTTACAAAATGTATGCATGGATTTGAAAGCAAAAAGAAATAAATGTTGAAAGTAAAGATATTTAAACAAAAGCGCTACTGGGACTCGAACCACGGACATATGGTTTGCAGAAGAGTCGCCTTACATACTAGGCCACCATTATTCGGTGGATACCGCGAAGTGTATAACAGTACTTAATAGTCCCGATGTAGAAAATACGGAAAGACCCGAATATTAACGGAATATGCGAGGAGTCTCAGTTCAATCTGGTCAAACAATAATATGGATTTACTGACAATATTCGTTCATATTCACAATGGTAAATACGAAAATTGTATAATGTACATATGTTTTAAGGTAGAATACCCGTAATGTGGCCATTTTGAGATTCATAAAACATCGGATCTTTTCGAGCGGCGTCGTTACGTATCAGTACATATTCGTGCACGGTCGTAAACATTCCACCGCCGAATAATTTCGACAGCGCCCGAATAATTCGACGTCGCGCGAATCTCATTAGGGATGGACTACCTTAAATGGGCACGTATACATTTGTCCCCTATGGCACTCCATACCTTAGCTGCGTTATCTCAGCCACAAACTTGATGATAGGTATTGGTTTGTGAAAGCCACATCAAAATTTAAAAAGGTTTCGATTACATTATTGAAACTAGTCATACCTGTGTTCCATCGCAACACACACATGGCAACAAAGCTCCTCGTGGTTCAGGCAGTATATTTGCAACACTTCCCCAATGTGCTTCTGACATTTCTCCGTCGGCAGTTTCGTCGTTTTCTTTTCTCCCCATCTCTTTGTTTTGGATTCGTCCAATACGTCATGTCCCTTGTTGTATCTATCGTGAAACCTGCTGCATTTTCCACACTGATATTCCTCACAGTCGATGCAATATCGAACAGCCTGGACCTCCTGGTCATCCTCGTTACACGAAGTACACCATGATGCGTGTGTTCTGTATTCATCATTCCCGGACACCGATAAATTGTCGAAGTGTAAATCCTCAACAGAACCGTACGCCATTTTCTATGCAAGTGCGTCGTAGTTTCGATTTACAAAGGGTCGTTCAAAAAAGTTATATGAGTTAATTCACGTTTTGAGGTCGTTAACATTCGCAGAGGCCCAAGAAATACACTAACAATCGAATATGTCATACGACTACGAGGACATTTTTAGTATTTTTAGGCCTCTGCGAATATTAAAGACAGAAAAATACGCGAATTGACGTTGTTATTGCATATAACATGACGAATCGGGGCAATAGTGTACGGAAATGTGATAAACTTTACGAAATAGGGAGAAAAATATGAATCGGCACAACCAGTAAATGTAGGGCCTACTAGATTTTTGCGGTATTCGGTCAGTATTTAAAAAGAAATACAGTTGTGGATTGCACGGGGCCATTATCGTCGCTTTCATTGAATTTTTATTACTTTTACTAAGAAACAAAAAAAAAAAATGTACTTTAACTTTGAAGTTTGAGGGCAGATTATTTTTAGATTTAGAGTCTTGCTGGTGTGTTTGCATGTCTATTTCAGTGTGAAAAAGAATACAAAAGGTTGTCTGTAGTCTAGATAGGACGGAGAGCCGTTTTTTTCTACACTGAAGGGACAAAATTTGTTCGGAATGCGTTTTTCGCAATTTTAGGAGGTAACCTCCGTTTCCTAATGAGATTCGCACGACGTCGGAATTTTTTCTGCGACGTCGTCACGAACCCGAACCTATCCGGGTGACTTTATAGGGTTAATTCGCGTTTTTGAGGTCGTTAACATTTTCAGAGGCCCAAAAACTCGTTATCGCCTGTGCGCGAAGCTCGCAGGCGATATCCCATTTTGTTGGCCTCTGAGAATGTTACCGACCGAAAAAACGTGAATTGACGCTATCATTGCATAAAATATGAAGAATTTGCAAAGAAATGTAATGAAATAAGACGAATAACTTAAAAAAAACCTTGTGAAAATTTAGCCACATTTACACCGACAGATACCATATTTTTCTGGCATTCGACTCGACATATATCGCGTGTGTACGATATCCATTACACTGACCGTTAGATTTTCATCATGTAGCTATGTAGTCAAGTTTTATCGCATTTTTACTGACATAATCTTCATTTGGGTTGGCGAAATCGTAACAATATTCGACTAAGTTTTCTTTTTGAAAAAATACTCTGGATATTCTAACTTTCATTTCAGTGCGAGTAATAAAAAAAGATCGGAACATCCGAGGTAGATCTCTGATTCGTTTCAGACATTCGTTCATTTCAATAAAAAACAAAGTTGTAAAGGTAAAATTGCAGTAACTAAAAGAAGAACAAGAAACACATAGGCTTACCACCAAATTTGACCTAGACCACAACCACCCAATTCCAATTTATATCCTTCCATGTCAACGAAATCCACTTTTAGCTTTAAATCCGTCAGCTGCCCGTCTGTTTACTTTTTGATTGCAAGAATTAAACCTACGTCACTATATTGCGTCATCAGATATGGTTACACTGGGAGATAACTAATTTACTATTTATTAGGGTGTAAACTGGAAAGGGGGTCTTATAAGATTTTACATCGCGGAAAAGGGAAATGATAAAAATTCGGCTTTATTTTCAATTTTCTGAATCACTCACAACAAATGCCCGATCGAGGATATTTGAGTGCAAAACCGGTCCGATATTGCACGAGAATATACCGATTAACGACCGGTTTTTTTCAAATATCAGACCGGTTTCTTCTCGTTATTCAATGCTAATAACGGCATGAAAACACACCTTTTATGCAATAATGAACGACGTCGCCCGAATAATTTCAACGTCGTATGAATTGAATCTCATTAGGGATGAACTACTTATAATTACAATGACAAGCATATAGATTATATGTCGATGTAATTTGAAACCTGGTGAATATGCAATGAGTAATTGTAAAACAGAATAATTAATACTCACCAACAATTGCACACTGTCGAGCAGAGTCGAAAGATTCCATTAATTTACGATGGTTAGTATAGGTCGGTATGTACAAAATTTGGGGTCCGCGTGTTTTGATTTATTATTTGTGCCAACACTTGTATTTTTACGCACAATAGGGTCCTGTAACTGGAATCGGTTGTTGGCATGTCTGGTTCCGCGTCATATTTGCTAAATTTAGTCATTTTCCAGACATGGTCGAAATTTATATTTTTACTTAAATTTTGTGTTCATGGTAAATGTGTACATTTTATCACAGTTTTCCGAACATAAAGTAATTTGAATATTTCCATAATACATATTTAATCATTTGTGTAAGTTGTACATGCTGTTCCGAGTCATTTATCAAGGGGTCAAAGGTGAAAATGCAACAATCCCTAGATAGTATATGTCGGTATGTTCAAAATTAGGGGTTCGCGTGTTTTGAATTATTGATATTTGTGCCAACAACTGTTTTCGTAATCATAGTAGGGCCCTGTAACAGGGATCAGTTGTTGGCACTTCAGGTTCCACGCCGTATTCGCAAAATAACGTCATTTTCCTGACACGGTCAAAATTGGTATACATAGTAATAAGCAACAATGTGTAAATAGATCTCTAAAAGCAATAGTATGTTTAAAAATCAAACGTTTATCAGATTGGTTATCACCAAAGAGTACAAACACAAGCATTTTATACCGCTATCACGTGCGTCTCATATTTCTGGTAAGCATTTCCGGTTTCACTGCCCACCATGGCATTCATGTATACCAACCATTATTGTGTAGAATATTTTGCTATGAACTTACTCTTACTTGTTTTTGGCCATTAAGTTGAAAGGCGTTCAAGAATTTGTCAGAAACTATACGATAATACACAATGGACTTCCGTTAAAAGTGCGTTATATCGCTGGGGTAGTGTTACGTGGCAGAACCAGAGCTAAAGAGTTTTCATTTCGTTTTACGTTTCTCAAAGCATACGTAACCATTTGAGAAAACCTTGTGAGACATCCCTGTCCTTGGAAACACATGTAGGTCCGTTCAAGGACAAACGCCACCACATGATGGCCGTCATAACTTCACAATAGCATCACAATATAATCGTTCTAATCGGCACCAGCACTTGCGAGTGACTTCTTCATGAATTTCAACCTAGATTATCAACACAAATCACCGGTAATCGTCTTCGTAGTCGGGTGTGTGCTTGACGTTGACCGGACGTTGTACGTAGTGCCTTCATGCCACACCATACAAGTGCCAGACTTGACTGGGCTGGAGTCAGGGATATTCTACGTGAGACAAACGTTGATGTTCTCCCGTTTCGAGCTCGCTGCTCCGATTTGTCATCTAAAGATCACATGATTGGACATTTTGGGGATTGGGTTGGGAAGACGTGTACGTGTTCGTAATGAATTGAAAACGTTGGTGGTGTAAACAAACGTTTTATGTAGTTTAGAAACAGGCCCGTAGGAAGCAATTTTATATTGGGGTGGCTGAATTTCTGAGTCTGGATATGGGGGGGGGGGGGGCGAGCTAAATTGGATTTTTCCTTAATTTTCAGTGTAAAATAAGGGACATTCGGCATTTTCGACCCTAGCCCCCGCCCCTACCTCTTCCTACGGGCCTGAGAAATGGTATCACAGTTGTTCTTGTTCGAAAACAACTGCATACCGGTATCGAAATTCCTTGTGAAATTCTGTTGTCACCGTTCAGCTACGTTCAGATATTATTGAACGTTACTAAAAAGCGACATTTGAATGTTGCGCGTCAATGTAATTGACTGCAATGTTGCTGAGGTTATCCCATCTGTAAACGTTTTTATCGGTGCAGATAATGCAGAGTCCGATTGTGGAAAAAGAAAGACGTTTTCATGGAAGGCGTTTCAAATGGCAGACACTGGAATCTTAAACGCGCTTAATGCAATTGCATGTGGCCATACACTGTGTGGAATAGTATTTGCTGCGAGGGAACGTTTCGCATACCAGTTGTATCATCAGATTAAGATATTTCTCCTCTTAATGCTTTGAGGTGGTGGTTGTTCCACCGAAAACAGTTTCAGTCAGAACCAACTCCCTCCTACAAAATCAGTCTTTCAGGAATCTGTGTCATACCAATGCGTCATTTGGAATTTTGATATTGTTCCACACCAGATACTTAGCAAAAGTTCTAACACTCGACTTGGATCTTTGATAGTATTCCTTGGGCTAACCTGTATATTAAATTCAAAATTTCCGCATTGGCGTCAACCTCGGTCACTTCACATAGGCAAGATGTTAACCTGGTCTATTTCTCATAACTATATGAGATCGAGTCTATATATTACCCACGTGGATAGCTTCTGATAAGACCTCTCCTTTGCAGGCCCGTAGGAACAGGGGGGCTAGGGGGGGGCTAAGCCCCCCCCCCCCAATGTTGGCCAAAAATGCCAAATTTTCTTAATTTTACACTGAAAATTTTGGGAAAATCGAAATTAGCCCCCCCCCAATATTCGGAACAATGGCTTTAGCCCCCCAATATGAAATTGCTTCCTACGGGCCTGCTTTGAGCCCATGACCTTTGACTTCGTGACTGTGTTGTTTGATCTCCTTTTCAACATAAATACCCATATTATACATAGAACTTTGATATTTCATACATAAAATCCTATTGTCAGTGCCTTTCATTTTGGACCATGGTTGTTGAATTCGTGACCTTGACCTCGGAGTTTGACCCACTTTTCAGACACTTTAACATAACCTATATTTTACGCACTCTTAGAGATACAATATTCATATTTCATCCATGGATACCTCTTGCTAAAATCTTTCATTTGAGACCATGACGTTTGACCTCGTGACCTTGAGGATGAAGTTTGACCTATTTTTCTTACAAAGTCCGGTATAGGCGAGTTCAGTTGTTCGCGTAAACATTTGCATTGTTAGATAATGGCTCGGCGTTTTCTGTATTTTTTATTGGGCAATTAACTAGCTTTAATATTCAATTTAAATAAAAACAAATAGGCTAAGGCAGATCTCGAGCTACACGAGCCGAAAAACTGTTTTTACACCCTTTTTACATGACGCGGTTACCATAGAAAGTAAACATATAGCAATTACATGGTGGTGTGCAGAATCATATCGGATTTATGATATGCTAAATCATAAAACTCAATCGTTGGATTTTATCATTAAATTTGATTTTTATATCTTAACTTCACCAGGGAATCGCGTTCTTTACCGTGACGTCACGAAAATCTGACGCCGGTACATGGATGCCAACAAGCAGTTTCTTTCACTCCAGGGTACACTCTTTACATTCCACACTGTTGGCATAAATAATAATTCAAAACACGCGGATGTATTGTTTGACCAAATTTACCTGAAACTCATCGTTTTCCGTAAGCGTATTCCGGCATTCATCGGCGTATTCGATAGTTTCCGCGAGTTTATACCCTGCGCTGTGAAAAATGTTAACTTTATTTCTGCATGATCTTATCGAACAAAGAACTAGCGTAGTGGAAAGACACTGGACTCTCAGTTACAATGACCCAAGTTCGAGTCCAGCATTTTACTGCTGAAACTTTTGTTCAGCGTTTTTTTCTTTCTTTTTTTTTTCTTATGAAATGGAATACTTAAATAATGCATTAATTTATTGATTGATGAAATACTCATTTTTTAATTTTTACAATAATTATAGTTCACTAAATATCTTTTCCCTTTTTATCATAATCTTTATTCGTTCATTTATCATTTATATTCTTCCCTTGAACGTTGCTTTTATGATGACAATGTGTCAACTGGTCTCTCGCAGCTTCTCTGGAATCAAAAAGACATTGACCCTGCTGACTCCAATTGCATTGATGGTTAAGCGAGGAAAAAGGTTCTGGGTCCCCCAGTTGTCTAAAAAAGTTGCAACATCAGCAAACGCGTTTTTATACTACCTGTATCTAAACGGTTTCGATATTTCTTGAATGACTACTTAAAGTGAAAGGATTCAAGTGAACTGATTGAGGTTTACCAAATGTATGCATGCATTTTTAAAAAAAAAAAAAAGAAATAAATGTTGCAAGTAAAAATATTTAAACAAAAGCGCTACTGGGATTCGAACCTCGGACATGTGGTTCACAGGAGAGTCGCCTTACACACTAGGCCACTATTATTCGTTCGACATTGCGAAGTGTATAACAGTACTTATACAGATTATAGTCCCGATGTAGAAAATACGGAAAGACCCGAATATTAACGGAATATGCAAGGAGTCTCAGTTCAATCTGGTCAAACAATACATACCGACCTATACTAGGTGGGCCTTGAAGATATATTTAGAAAACCATTAGAAAACCATTGAAGCGAGTAATCAATTAGGCCATGCTCAGGTGAAAAAATACTAACTATGTAGACGAATATGTCCTTTATGGTCGCCCCTTCTACTGGGGTTTCCCACTTACTCTTTGCACCACTCGGGATACAAAGATTCAACTTTCGATTTAATCAATCAGGCTATAACCAAAAGCATCTTAATTTTGGGGCATACTTGCCCTTTCAGGCACATTATCAGTATAATACACAAACGAAAAATGTTAACATTGTGATGGTAAATACAAATTTTTCGCATTTCACCCAAACTAGAATTTGCTGAAATGTTAAGGGTATTCTGTATCGTATTTTCCGAAAACAGGATGATGCTCTCTATTTCAAAGTTTATGGTAACACAAAACCACCATCACTTTCCATAGTATCATGATAGGCTTGGCAAAATGACGAATGGCGCTTTAACCCTTTCCCAAACTAGTCCCGATTTTGACTTCCGTAATGGAAAAGGCTTTGGGAAACATTGAAGTAAAAGAAGAAAATGCTGATGATCAGCATTTTCTCCTTTTGTTTCAATATTTCCCCTGCTATATCGTACACAAAATGAAATGCTACCTTTAACAGTATCAATCTTGTTGTCTGTAGCAACTTTCAAAATGAACCACTCTAAATTTTTGCCATTTTGGGAAAGGGTTAAATAATCATCTGATGCTTCTACTAATGTAGTCCACCGCTAATGAGATTCACTCGACGACGACATTATTCGGACGACGTTGTAAACATTCCGCGGTAGTACCGGTACGTTCCACCGCCTAAATGTTAACGGCGTCGCCCGGAAATGTTAGGATACATAATTACGTCGCATGAAAAATTCCGACGTCGCGTGAATCTCATGAGGGATGGACTACCTTAAAAGACCGATATGTGTATCTATCAATAGATTGTACACATCATTGGAATTGTAACTACAAAATTGTTCTGTCACGTCAAGGCATATAATTTATACATGTTCACGCACCCGAACTTCTAAACGGACACTTTTAATTTTTTTTGCATTAAAATAATTCATATCAATTCACATGTAATGGCGGTTTGCTTTAGATAATTGAAGAAGTCACTGGTTCACGGTGTACAACCCACGTGACATTTGACGTCACGAGTCGGTCAGGGTCGGATGAAAAACTAGTAAAAAGTGCTCGCTTCAGGTAAGACTTTTGTTAATAACTTTCCTTATACTTGTCGGATCGTCACAAAACATAGACGAGAGCCGTCCTTGTAGAATACTCGACCAACGGGGAAAAGTTTTTGACCCAAAAGTTTCAGAATTTTGAGTTTATTCGAACCGCGTGATAGGAAGTCAGTGCAATTCCATTAGTCTGGATGGGAGCAATTTCATAAAATTTATGAAAAAATGCCTCTTAGACAGGATTTGTAAGACTATGCGATTCGTAATAAATTGTTCCTGAGATGCAGGATTTAGAATTTGCGTTAAAGCGCGTCGACATGTTAATATTGTCATATTTGGACAAGAAATGTGTAATGACATGGATGGGAAACTGAGAGAAATAGACGTGGATGGGAAAATTCACAAAATAGATATGGATGGGAAACTGAACGAAATACACAAGGAACACAGCTAACGGCTTCTCAACGAGACGAAGGACTAAATTGGATCTATCCTTTAGCTTGCGATAAAGCTGCTCGCTGTATAATGATAAATTTATAATATGATTTTTACGGGGCATGAATTGTTCATTTGACAGAATGATATTAGGCTCTATTAGTATTATTTACTATGAACTTTGTGTATAAATAATGTATGATTTTTGATTCTGTAGATAGATAGACTAAAGAAAAGATATCGGATATTATACATATTTTAAAAATAAAACAGAGCGATAATATTATATTCTTGGCTAAAGTGAATCTTAAAAAGATTTGATTTTACACTCTAGCACTTAACAAAAATTCGTGTTGACTAATAAAGACAAAATTAGACACGATGTTGGTGACCATAAGATCTTAGAAGAGTTTGATTTTTCACTCTGATCGAACTTTAAAGTCTGAGTTGTACGTCTGCCCCTGGATTTGACAGAGTTGCCGTTTTCAACTTCAATGTCCTCTTGTTTTTTTATATATGTGACCCGTCACGCTAAAAGGGACCTTATGGGTTTTGTGAAAAATATCGACCCTAGTCAGTCTGCGCAGTCCGCGCAGCCAGACTAGGGCCGACACTTTTCACTTTTATGTAATTTTCTAAATCCGGGATGTTTTCCCTATCTAACTGTATGTTCGTTTTTTGCATACAGTATCTGGTTGACCTGTGCTGAGTCTGAAAAGTTTGTCAAAATTTGGATTTTTGGAGCTCGGATAAGGTCCCTTTTAGCGTGACGGGTCACATATGTAACATTGTACATTTCCTTTCTATACTTCTTTAGGTACTTTCAACGAAGAAGAAGAAGAAATCTAAACTGTCGTTGAACGCCAAAGATTAGCGACAAGTCATTGTCGGTACAAACAACATCTACACCGATCTTTTGGCCATGTACTTTATCAGAAGTCCTTGCTGCATCAAAAGGTTCAAATGCAGATGTACATGATAAAAAGCGAACGCCTGACTGTTAAATTTTCTCCAGCTAAAAGGACGATCTCAAGCACAAATGAGAAAGTCAAAAGTACTATTAAAAGACCCCCACCTGTATTCAGTCTACCGAAATAAACACCGTGGAGGCCTAGCTTTGTGAAAAAGGCGTTAATTTCTGACACATCATCAATTGTAAAGAAGATATGTGACTAAAGCTTCTGGATCTTAGAGAGAATTTTACAGCCAGTTAGAATTTACCAGTGGCCTGGAAGCAAGGTCAGATCATCATGCATGTGAAATTATGAAAGTTCTGAGAGACGATATAGTCGATGTGTTCGAAACATTTATCAAACTTCTTTAGAAAGGAGAATTTCCGCGGTATTCAAACAGAAGCAGGATGTTCTGTAAGCTTGCGTACAGATTGTTTAGCGGTAGATTGCTATATTTCGTTGGCAGATTCAAGAACCATGGTCAGGTTATACAGGGCAGCATTGAAATAGGTGAACAGTCACCATCAAAATATAAGATCAATTTTGCTGTACAATCATTCATTTTTAAATGGTACCATGTATGGTCATATCGCAGTAGATGGATCACCCAACCATGGATTACTTACAAGTATTGCTCTCACTATCAATACCATAAATTCCAATCTCTCTCACTTAAATGTTTAACATCCATTGGTGAGAGACAAATTGCATTTCTCAGAAGTCAAAACGAGTGGTGGTGGAGGAGGTGTTTTTTAGTTAATCTTATAATACATAAAAGAACAATGAGATCTTTACTTACATAATTCTAATAGGGATCATTGAGCAGTACTTATAAGGTGTGCTGATAAAATTTCTAGCACGATGAAAGACTATGAAGAAACACTAAAATAACAATAACACCTGTCAAGCAATTCTAAGTAGAACGCAAATCAAATTTACGTCAGCGTCTGATTGTTTTACATCCAATCCGTGTCATTCAAAATTCAGTTTCCCATCCATGTCATTACAATTTTTCTTTCCATATATGCCAAAATTAACACGGAGACAAGGTTAAATGTCAATTCTAAATTCTACATCACAGGAACAATTGATTAGGGTCATTAGGGGTCACATAGTCATTGAAAAAACTTTCTAAAAAGCAATTTTCATAAATTTAATGAAATCGCTCCCATCCAGATTAAAGGAATTGCACAGACTTCCAATCACGCGGTTCGACTAAACTCAAAATTTCGAGACTTTTGGGTCAAAAACCTGTTCCCCAATGCTCAAGCATTTTACAAGGACGGCTCTCGTCCATGTTTTGTGACGATCCGACAAGTATAAGGAAAGTTATTAGCAAAAGTCTTACCTGAAGCGAGCATTTTTTACTGGTTTATCATCCGACCCTGACCAATTTGTGACGTCAAAAGTCACGTGGGTTGTACACCGTGTGGTTATCTTTTCGAAAAAGTTACAACGGCGTCACGCCAAGGGAAGTAGTACGTGACGTCCTGTTTGTTGAAACGTTAAAATTGCACATTTTGAATTGTGTGATAGATATTGATCCATTTCAGATAGCCTATTAAAAAGAAGAAAAATAAAAACAACAAACAGACAAACAAACAAACAAAAACTCCTATAAAACATGACCAAAAAAATGAAACACAAGTAAGGGCCTTTGGAATATTTGATGTTGGGACACCAGTCAGAAATGTCAATTTAATATTTTCCTTTTCTTACAAAATCTTAATGCAATCATTTAATTTCCTTTGTTACCTGGGGAAACATATTATACTGACGTCCAAAGGAAACGCCTCAGTCCTTATAAATATCCGATTTTTCTGTAAATCTAATTTGAAATTACAAATACTTATTTTCATCTGTAAATTTGATTATCTCTTGTTGAGAAATGATGATAAAGAAATTACCAAACTGTAAAAGTTTAGAAAAGCGGCATATTTAAACAGAGCGGTATCAGAATTTCCATTTGAAAATCAGTAGCGCGTAGTTCAAACTTTACTTGCGACGACAAAAGACACCGTAAAACGTTTTATTTGGTGATCACAGGTAGTGAATACTAAACTCGACGTCGATTTCAACGTTTAAAACCGGGAACGCATATGACGTTAACGTAAGACACCTTCTTGTATAAGAGGCGTTACATGAGGTCTATTTGACTTTGGCCGAGTGGCAAATGTTTCTGTAACACTTACTCGTCGACCAAGATGTCTAATCATGCAAGACAAGACGTCAAAACGTCAGGATGCCTGTTCTTGTTTTTCCCGTATTCAAAAATGGCTAATGTACGAGCTCTATTTTTCCAAGCAGTGTGTCTATTTCAAACGGTACTTGCAATAACAACAGTTGCAAGAAAAACACTTATTTGGGCACCACATTTACCGACTTTTCGACAGAACGTCGATCCAAACGTAACAAACCTGAAACGTACATGACGTTAACGTGGAGATTTATCTTGCTTTGCAGGCGTCACGTGCGGTCTAGTTGAGCGTGGTTGATCAATAAAAGTTTGCAGAAGTCTAACTCGTCGATCAAGACGCCGAATCGAGAAACACAAAATGTTAAACTGCCTTGCGACTTGTTTGTGCATTCGTCGCATTCAAAAATGGCTATATTACGAGCTCCTTTTTCAGAATTTAGTCTTGGATTCTTTCATTTCGGATGTTTCATAAGAAAATGTTTGAATTCGTGGTTGCCTATCCACTAACACATGTTACTGTGTAAAATGAGACCAATCTTATCACGTGATGTACATACACGAAGCGCACGTAGAAAATGTGACCAGTCACCGGAAATGGACATATTAATGGATAGAAAGATATGTTTTTTCTTTTGCCGTAATTGTCGGTCAAAATAATAATATACAGTATATAATTCACTAGCATTGTAATAGGCATAACGAAAATAACGACAAATTTCATTGGAGCGTTTCTTTTGGACGTCAGTTTATTTTGATGGATCAACGCTGAAATTTGCGACTTTTTCGCAAATTAGTAAATTTAGGGTGAGGGTATGCGTACCGGAAGTGTTCATAAAATACAATGAAGGCCATTCAAAGTCTACTATTCGTCAAAAAGATTGGCACGTTTTTTTTGTTTTTTTTAGAAATTTTTGCAAATAATTCCATGGTAGCCTTATCCGCAGATCAACGACAAACAGTTAACTTAAAGGTAGTATACTCTGAAAATGGCCACATTACGGGTATTCTATCATAATAGCCGCCTAAAGGACCATGATCCTGGGCCGTTTCGTCGGCGATATGTCCTAGCCATAGCACTTCGACACATGTTTTGAAGCTTGCAGTGTAATAAACATCCCCTACGTTATATTGGTGAACGGAATGGGCAGACAAATAAAACGTTCGTAAATGAATCAAGAATCACCAGCGTCTTGAAGCTGACGGTCTTGTACTACTCTGTGTTTAAGGTAGTCAACCCCTAATGAGATTCGCGCAACGTCAGACTTATTCGGGAGACGTCGAAAACATTCGGCGGTTGAAATTTCTACCGCCGAATGTTTACAACCGCGCCCGAATAAGGTCGGATACTTAACGACGCCGCTTGAAAAAATCGGATGATTTATGAATTTCAAAATGGCCACATTTTCCGTCATTTAGCCTACTACTTTGTGATTACTAATAGGGGCTACATGAAGTAGTACCAGGAGAAGTAACCGGTGTAACCTCACTCTAATTTCCTTCGCAGTGATCTCCCCTACTCAGGATTAGATTAACTGTCCCTTGCGTAAAATTTGCTGGAGTTTGAGCTCATCCATGTGCTAAAATGCTCCAGGAGAGAGCGAGAAAAAAAGGTAGCCTCCTGTGTCTGCCGAAGTAGTAAAAGGGGTGGTATGTAACCAGTGTAAGCTCGCGCATGCGCTAATCAGCTTCCGGAGGGAAAATAGTACAGTAAAAGCATTATCGTAAAAGAGTCTATAGATAAAAGCTAATAAAATCGCTCATGTGTAGCTAATAGCTGCAGCTGATACACTGTCATGTTATTGGATTTGTCGACTTAGGTCGCTAGGTCTCGTGTTTGAAGATTGAACTTGATCTGTGAACAGTGAAGCGTATAGAGAAGGCCGGTAGATCTATACGAAAGCCAACCACCCATGAATAAGTTGTGTCAATGTAATAAACACGTGTTGAAAAACCATAAATTTTGTGTTTACTATTGATAGGTTATTATGTATCGTATTTGGTGATACTGAATAGTGGATACAAGTATTACTACTATTTTATGGATATTTATACGTGCAAGTAAGACATTTTTTTAGGATTGTTGTTTCAAATATTGAACGTTTAGTATCACAAAGGCTTCTACTGCTCAATCGCGATATTATTCCACATGTTTACGTTTACAAGTTCTAACTGTTAGCCTATGTATAAATGAGGAGAAAGTGTTATTATTTTTGCTATAGTTTTACATATGTTGGTTCGAATCTTGCAGATGCGGGACACCTGCAACATTCGGACCATGTCTTGCAAAAATTGCAGAATTTGGAACTTGGGTTCATATCAACGTAGGATAATTTAGTAAGTTATGTTAACATGTGCCAACATTTCGTGACCGGACGATATTTGTATATGTTTGAGAAGAAGTAGCCTACAGTTAACTGGCATTTGGAACACCTCGGACAATTCCATCAAAGATCGAATCATCGACTCGGAAGTATGTGTATGAAGAAATGTTTAAGAAAATCGCGTTTCTGGGCCGGAAGTTATTACGCTTCATAAAGTAGTTTTCTATGTCATCCAAACGAACAACCATGGCAACTTACGGGACTTGCAGGGTGAAATCATTCTAAAAAGAGAGAACACTGAAATTGCATACAATGCATTTCACTATCATTGTCGCTTTATTGTTACGGACAATCGTTTTTTGTTGTTCTATTCTATTCATAATCTGAAAGTAGATCTACGACTTACATCCAAGGCATGATTCTACAGAACAATTGTCCGAGATGTTCCAAATGAGTCCATTGGGTAGTATAAATGTCTGTCTAATAGGTATTTTTGTAGTTAAAAGCTAACCGTTGACATTATGACAATGAATAAAATATGCCAGGGCTTATAAATAGGACTAACCGATGATAACGCTAAATACGTCATAGGCATATCTACGTGTTTGGACGTGACCGACGTAAAGATCCCTTCTTGGGTACTTGGAATCAGAAATAGGGAACGATTTTATCTTGCTAACCGTGACGTAATTTCGGACAAACAAATAGTATTTCGTGGGTGTTATTATAAAATCTCGTAACTACGGCTTGGTTCAAGCCGTAGTTACGAGATTTTGTAACAACACCAATGGTTTATCAAAACATAGCTCTAAACTTTGTCTGTTTCTAGCACAAAATTCTTCGCCATTTTACCCAAAACACGTATAATTATTGATATTTTTTTCTCTTTCAGACATCATGACCCAGAGCATACGACTAAAATACAAATCCATTCTGGTCGGTCTGAGCCTTTTGATTGTATTGTATTTATACCGTCAAACAAACCTGGAAAGTTTACATCTGACGGGAAAAGATGCGCTGGAAAGGTTTCTTGAACAAAATGAACAGTTTCCGAATGTACAGGATTCATCGTGGCAAGGAGCAGAATTCCCTGGCATGCCGGATCCATGCCCGAAAGACAGACGGAAAAACGGCGATGTTGAGGATATCCTTTGCATGGTAAAATTAATGTACATACAGTTAACCCTTTCCTAAACGGCAAGATTTTACATTGCTCAAATTTGACATCATTAGTTTAAGACAAATTGGATGTTGGTAAAGAAACAAGTATTTGATTGCAAAATGACACTGAAAATATCGAGGCAAAAGGAGAAATTGCTGATAATCAGCAATTTCTTCTTTTGCTTCAGTGTTTCCTAGCCTTTTTGCATACATATGGATGTTTATTTACCAACATCCATTTTGCATTATTTATTGGGAAAGTCAAAACTAGGTATTATTTGGGTTAAAGGGTTAAAACTCGTTGTGTCGAAGTCGTAGGGAACTTTATTCTACCTCGAGATATCCGAAATTTGGCTCATGAAATTTCTCATAAATTTCTAAAAAAGAAACACTAAAAAGTATTTCGTCGCTTTTCAACGAAAACCTCTTGCTTGCTTTAAGCTGCAGTTACATGGTTTTCGTTGAAAAACAACGATTTAACCAGTTTGATGCTCATTAGTGAGCGATTGATTGATGTATATATAGAATATATGAGCAATTTCTATTAGTTTTCCTGGTATGCCGAACCCCTGTCCTAATGACAGGCGGACGAACAGTGGTGTTGAAGATATACTTTGTATGCTAAAACTACAAACAGTTAATTTTAATCCTTTCCAAAACGGCAAAATTTTACACTACTCCAATTTGAAAGCTTCAGCTGTAGTCAAATTGGATGTTAAGGAATAAGCATTTTGTTTGCAAAATGGCATTGAAAATATTGAGGTAAAAGAAGAAATTGCTGATAATCAGCAATTTCTTCTTTTGTGTCAATGTTTTCCTAAACCTTATTTATTAGGCACGTCAAAACTAGCTATTATTTGGGAAAGGATTATAACTCGTTGTGTCGTAGGGAACTTCGTTCTATCTCGATATATCCGGAATTTGGCTAAAAAAATCTCATAAATTTCTAAAAAAAGAAAAAAGAAACACTTAACAGTATTTCGTCGCTTTTCAAGAAAAAACTCACAATTGCACCTTGCTTTAACCTGCAATTACGTGGTTTTTGATAAACAACAGCGATTTAACCATTTTGTTGCTTATTAGTAAGCGAATGAATGATATAAAAATATATGAGCAATTTCTATTAGTTTTCCTGGGTCCCTGTCCTAAAGACAGACGGACGGTCGGACCGACGGTGATATTAAAGATACTCTTTGCATCGTAAACCTACTAAAACAACTGATCTTTCAGTGGAGACCAAACCCTCGTAACTGTAGCGTGAACAAGCTAAAATTTCGAGGTTTTAAGATCTCCCACTTACCATATTTTGCTTTTCTCCCAAAATCTCGTAACTGCATCTTAACTCAAATCTATAATTACGAGACTTTTGAAAGCGGCGATACTTTTTGCTTTTTGGGTCAATGTCTTTGTTATTGAAGGACATTGGGCTTACCAATTAAAATGACATAAAGGCCATGTCACATACAATTCCACGTCCACATTGCGTTCAAAATGTTGTATAACTGACCATTCTTGGTCGTGCTCCGGCCATAAAGTGGACGCGATACAGTGTGTGTGTGACCAGGTTGGTCGCAGCAGGTCTAAAATTTCCTTGATTGCTGAAAGCAGTATGAATACAGAAGTTGCATTCGTCATTGCTGCAAAGTGTTTCGGATTACATGTAATACATTATTTAAGATACAATTAAAGATACTTCAGATCTTCTACAACACTTAGTCGTTTGAAATGTGTACATGTAAAGAAAGGAAGGCCTTGCTGTCATATATCTCGTTCGACGAGTATCGACACCGGCAATTTCAGGACGTCATCCGTGACAGCGGGAATTGACGATGAATATCCTCGTCAATTTCTGTTGCTACAGATGATACCCGAAGTCGCACGAAGTGTTTGGCATCTAATAGTGGATGGAATACTGTCAAACCTCAATTATTCTCAGAAAAGACCTCCATTCCTGCCACAATACAAGAACCCAAGTTGGTGGGAGAACATTGAGAATTACCGTCTAAGATGTTTATCGTCTTTTCATATCACTGAGATGCATAAAAGCACTACCACAGTCATATGTATTAGACTAGAAGAGCATCTCCAACTTTTCAAAAATCAATGTTTACATCACCATTATATCTACTCCCAAAAGGGACAGTTTTCAAGATCCCCGCTCATTTTATTTTCAGAAAACACCACCATTTCTGTCGCAATACAAGAATCCATGTTGGCGCGAGAACATTGAGAAGGGCCGACTCAGATGTTTACCGTATTTTCACATCATTGGAGTACCGAAAAGTGCCACCACGGACTTGTACTCTAGACTTATTCAACACCCACAGATTGTCAAAAACAAAGGACGCATGGAAAAGGAGACTTGGTTTTGGTCTTGGAGGCGGTATAGGCATAGTAAGGGAATTACATTTGGCTTGTAGGGTAATATAGACCTGGTCTGATCTTACTTCAAAGGCGTTGCAGAGAACAGTTTCGATGGGATGAATTTTATTTTTTGGTCTTTTTGTATAGAAAATATTGTGGGAATGACGAAATTGCTTTTAACAAGCATTTTTTCAATCTCTACAGTGTTTTCTAAAGCCATTATCTTATTGGGAGTCAAAAAGAGTCATTGTGTGGGAGTGGGTTGAAGAAGGTGGAAGACAGTCAGATAAATTGACAATTTCGACGCCTCCTCGAGAAAAATGCACATTAAGCATAGAAGAAAAGAAAATCGTAAGAGTTTGCCTGCAATAAACAATTTACTCATTTTCGCAATGTTTTCAGCCAAAAATCACCAACAAATATACAATTTCACTAACTTAATAACTATTGTCTCCACCTAATTATATTTCAATAATCAGCATGTAATTATTCAATAATGATTGGAAAAGTGTCGTGCAGTTATCTGTGTTGTTCTCTATTTTTCAGTGAATCGAAAGTGGTACGGATTTCAAGACATTAAGCTGGACACTGACCTTGCTATTAGACTAACAGCCATGGTGATCTCAAGTGTATGTTTGTTCTATACTCAGTTCCATAAATAAGTGTGCACTTTATTTTGTTTCATTTCTCCTTTGATTCTCGACAAAAAATAATACAGTTTGCTATCATAATGTAGCTAAGAGTTCTTAGAAAATGACATACCCCTAAAATTTTGTCAAAAGGACAGTTTTGGTTTATTTTTCTTAGATTAAATACAGGTGGTATAAAAATAAAAGTTGCAAAAGTACAGACAAATTGGTTACATTTAAATTTTGTTTAGATCAAGTGAATTGGAGTCTTTTTTAAAGATCTTTTATGGCCACCAATGCTGTCGATGCAAGCGAGTATGTGACGGTCGCCGAGAGCTCAAAAACCGCAATATCACTACAACAGGAATGTTATTTCATTCCCGAGTGAGAGCAGTGACAAAGTCCTGGATATAGCTGATGTTTAGCAGTGATGGAACGTTCCTCGCTAAATGACCCACACATGTTCAATCGGATCCAAATCCAGTGCCAATCGTGGCCAGGAAAGAACTTCAACATTGTTTCTGGTAATAAAAAAAAGATTCAATTCAATATCGATCGGTATTAAATAAATAATGTTCGATTAACTAGAGATAATCAAAACTTTATTTTGACCCGATTTGTGTACTTTTGCTACTTTTATTTTCATACCACCTTCATTTAACCTTAGAAAAACAAACCCAAACTGCCTCGGTGCCCAAATTTTGAATGTCTGACACTTTCTTGAGACTATAAGCGACGCTATAATACCAAACTTATTTATTTTAGTGAGAGATGAGGGGAGAAATAAAACGAAAAAAAGTGCACACTTATTTATGGAACTGAGTATATGTTTTTCAGTGGATCGTAAATGGTACGGGTTTCAAGACATAAAGCTGGATGCTGACCTCGCTATTAGACTAACAGCCATGGTGATCTCAAATGTTGTTCTCTATTTTTTTTTTCAGTGGATCGAAAGTGGTACGGATTTCAAGACATTAAGCTGGACACTGACCTTGCTATTAGACTAACAGCCATGGTGATCTCAAGTGTATGTTTGTTCTATACTCAGTTCCATAAATAAGTGTGCACTTTATTTTGTTTCATTTCTCCTTTGATTCTCGACAAAAAATAATACAGTTTGCTATCATAATGTAGCTAAGAGTTCTTAGAAAATGACATACCCCTAAAATTTTGTCAAAAGGACAGTTTTGGTTTATTTTTCTTAGATTAAATACAGGTGGTATAAAAATAAAAGTTGCAAAAGTACAGACAAATTGGTTACATTTAAATTTTGTTTAGATCAAGTGAATTGGAGTCTTTTTTAAAGATCTTTTATGGCCACCAATGCTGTCGATGCAAGCGAGTATGTGACGGTCGCCGAGAGCTCAAAAACCGCAATATCACTACAACAGGAATGTTATTTCATTCCCGAGTGAGAGCAGTGACAAAGTCCTGGATATAGCTGATGTTTAGCAGTGATGGAACGTTCCTCGCTAAATGACCCACACATGTTCAATCGGATCCAAATCCAGTGCCAATCGTGGCCAGGAAAGAACTTCAACATTGTTTCTGGTAATAAAAAAAAGATTCAATTCAATATCGATCGGTATTAAATAAATAATGTTCGATTAACTAGAGATAATCAAAACTTTATTTTGACCCGATTTGTGTACTTTTGCTACTTTTATTTTCATACCACCTTCATTTAACCTTAGAAAAACAAACCCAAACTGCCTCGGTGCCCAAATTTTGAATGTCTGACACTTTCTTGAGACTATAAGCGACGCTATAATACCAAACTTATTTATTTTAGTGAGAGATGAGGGGAGAAATAAAACGAAAAAAAGTGCACACTTATTTATGGAACTGAGTATATGTTTTTCAGTGGATCGTAAATGGTACGGGTTTCAAGACATAAAGCTGGATGCTGACCTCGCTATTAGACTAACAGCCATGGTGATCTCAAATGTTGTTCTCTATTTTTTTTTTCAGTGGATCGAAAGTGGTACGGATTTCAAGACATTAAGCTGGACACTGACCTTGCTATTAGACTAACAGCCATAACGATCTCAAATGTACGTTTGTTCTATGTTTTTCAGTGGATCGAAAATGGTACGGATTTCAAGACATTAAACTGGACGCAGACCTTGCTATCAGACTTAAAGCCATGGGCATGGGTAAGTGCGGGCATGCGTTGCTTTTCAACGTAAACCTCGTAACTGCAGCTTGTTTTAAGCTGCAGTTACGAGATTTTCGTTGAAAATCAGCGTATGAATAGGTCATACGATGTGTCAATCTTCCGTGGTATTATATATTGCTAAAATTTGTGCACATAAACATGACCGTGTTCTTGGTTTTTCTCGCACCAGCGGACCTGACACACCATCCACACACCCCACTTGCATCATTTTTTATGTTTAAAAACAGAATACATCCAATGGTGAGAGACAAATTGCTTTCATGTTTTTGCTAGAAAGCACATTGGTCGAGCCGGGATTCAAACTCACAACCGATCGTTCTCGAAAAATGGGCACAATAACGATAAAAAATAATAAAATTTCAAGTATAACAAAACGTGCAAAATAATGTTGTTTTTTTTTATCGTTTTCCACCCACCTTGGATGGGATTCTGAAATGTTGACATTCCTGCTTAAACCATGTTTGCGAAATAGCACAAACATTTGGATACATATGCTCCGTTTCATCGTGTTGGGCTGTGGAGAACGCTCAATACTCATAGCAATTGTATATTTTTGTCAGATTCTATGATCAACGCTTCACGTTTAATGACGTTGAATGAGTTTACAACGACGTTTGATGCAGAAGAAATTGAGAACAGTGTCGTTGATGGCAACCACACGTTTATAACAGGTATTATCCGATTATTATATTATGGCACATGTTTACAAAATTTGATTATGTAAACATCATTATATCTGACTCCAAACTACTGGTAATTTTGCGTGCGATGTTTGTAATTTTACAGATGTCGTACGCCTTCAAAGTTCAAACCAATGCATGTTAAATTGTAATTAGATTATAAACCCCTTTTCAAAAGTTAAAGTAGGTAACATTTTGTAAATGCCTCTAGTCACCACGCTGTGCGTCCTTCGGTCTGTCCGTCCGTCCGAAGCTCTCCAAATTCCTTTGACCAAACGTAATGCAAATTATGAACTTTCTGGAACATTTCAAAAGACAACTTTGTCACGCAAAAAGTTGCCTTGAGTGCGAATCTTTTTTTTCTCTCTATTTTAATATGTAAGTACCTACGAAATTTATTAGAAGTTCTAGTCAAAACAATATTTATAATCTATGTGCAGAAAATCTGCCATGGGAACGGATACATATTTTTTGTGACAAAAACTTCTTTTTCGTGGAGCTATTAAGCAGTCTCTAGCGACTCTTGTTTTTTCTCTGTAGGTCATGAAAGGATAATAAAATTCCATGTTCGCGTTTAAAACATGCTGGTATGAAGAGCGCATATCGTTGGCGGGAGTCAAAACCTCGTAACTACAGCTTAAATAAGCTGTAGTTACGAGCTTTTGACCTCCCCCTGACGAAATCTCCTTTATAATTTTCAACTTTGTAATCTGTAGGTCACGGCGATCCAATGGATTTTGCAGATTTCCACTGGAACCACTACATACCACAGAACGACCCCGGGGCTGAGGAGCTAGTTTGGACCACGCCTTATTTAATCAAGCACGTAAACCCCGGGGTTAAATTGATACTCTTGTTACGGGACCCCGTTGAACGGTAAGGCTCAATACCGGGAAAGTCTGGAAAAGGCAATGAACTTTGTGCTAAAAATATACTGGGTTTACTATTGTGTATCAATAAACCGTCGGTGTTGTTATAGAATCTCGTAACTACGGCTTGAATCAAGCCGTAGTTATGAGATTTATAACAACACCTAGGGAAAAACTATTCTTTGTCCGAAATTATGTCACGGTTATCTGAGGATAAAATCGTTTCCTATTACATGACACAGTTACGTTAACAACAATTGCAGAAACTCTACAATACACTACTCAAAAGTTCTTATTGGCCACCTCATATTTTGGGAAGTGCAGACTACAACTGTGTTCGAAACATAATCATTTTCATATCATCAGCTAATATATTTATTTATCATAATTTACACAAAATTTCGATAGCTTCGTATTACAATTGCATTATCAAAACAATGGCATCAGATAAAGACCCCTACAAATGAAAAGTCACAAAACAGAGGCCGATGACGTATTTTCTCTAATAAGCATTGATCATTGTTTGTATTACGGATTTCATTTGACCTGACACTGACCTTTACTCAAAATATGTTCATATTTCGCATATAGCGTAATATTCTTCAAAAAGACTTGTATCATATTATGCAGATATAACAGGTTTATAAGAAAATATAACTGAATTGTTATTTAAAACATACACAGGCGTGTAATTTATGATAATAAAAGCGAAAGCTGCGCCATGTGAAATGACATCTGTAATACCTGCATTCTGATGATTGTTTCACAGAAAAGGCTGTATTTCCTTGTGAATTTTCTCTATTTGCGAGCGACAACACGATACAGATCGTCCAAAATGTTGCGTT
Source organism: Fragum sueziense (assembly GCA_963680895.1). Taxonomy (NCBI): domain Eukaryota; kingdom Metazoa; phylum Mollusca; class Bivalvia; order Cardiida; family Cardiidae; genus Fragum; species Fragum sueziense. Next base: position 6,658,059 of record OY804609.1, read on the forward strand.
TTGGATGGTTGTCTGAATTCTCTTCAACCCAACCTATTATGCATAATGGGGCTAAAATTAAACTTTTAAATGGTAATGAAGGTTTTGAATGTGGTTTGACGCCAATATGTGGCGAATGTCTATCAAATAATGACACAAGAATTATATTGTTGACAATAATGGTTTCCAGATATGCTTGGAAATGGCAAGAAACAAGGATAATTTTGCTCCGGTCGTACAAATTGCTCTGATAATGTTTTTTTCATGTTAATTGTTGTTGAATGTAACATTCTAAAGGACCGAAAGGGCAACAGATGTTAATGTGCTTTATAAGCGTCATTTTAACAAACCCATTTCCGGTCAATCGAAATTCCAGGAACAGTCCTTTTTAGACAGAATTGTGACGATTGAAAATTCTAACAACTTGGAAATTATTGCTAAAGGCATCAGAAATCATAAGAAAGATCACTTATGTTCTATTAATAAAAGAATGACAGAAAAGTTTATTGGGAACATACCCCTATAATTGGCCTGCTAGATTCGATCAAGAAAAGCCCTCTAGCGTATTCGTGTGACTTGATTTTGGTCATGTTTTCTGTTTTTCCTAAGTTCTAGGCAGTAAAGGACATGATGCATGTAACATTTAAGAGTTTTGATTGGCGCACGTGTTTTTCGTGCACGTTTGACCAAAAGGCGTTTTTATCGAATAACTCGTGCAAAATAAAACGATCGGTGATACAAATTATTCATTTGAAATCTTAATTCAAATAGATAATCAACTGTCAAAATTTCAGTTTCTATGTTTCAGCCATTTTCTAGTAAAACGAGTATAAAAAGTGGCCAATTAGAACCTTTGAGGAGTGTAGTTCAGTTAATTTAATACGTGACCGATTTGAAAATGATTTGAAACAGAGAATACTTTATTTGCCTGCCAATAAGAGATTTCATCAGGTGCAGTCTAAAAGATCCACCACATCCAACAAATCCCTGACATTTTCATACCTCTGCTTCAAACCGGATTAAAATCGATCTCGTAATTAAAACAGAATAAATAAAGATTTTATACAATCGTTGTGTCACGCGATTCTCTTTGATGGGACTGATAGCTAGCATTATCTAATTTTCCTATATGCCTTTGATGCTTTAACCCAGACAACAAAATTTTAGGATCATCCAATTTGAAAGCTACTGTAAACAACAAAATGAATGTTGATAAAGGTAATATTTGTGTAAAATATAGCATAGAAAACATTGAGGCAAAAGGAGACAATGCTTTCCCAAGCCTTTTTTATTAGGGACGTCAAAACCAGGTATTGTTTGGGAAAGGGTTAACATTTAAGGTTCTCTCATTGGTAATATCGATTTTGTCGTCTATATCACGGTAAAGGTTGGACCTGTACAGAAACCTGTACTTTTGGAAATGGGTTATTACATTGCGCATAAATTATTGTCTAATTGTATAATAGTCATCTGTCTGTTCACGGGTATGAACACCCTCTTTTGAGGGCATTCTGACCCATAGGCAGCACTTTTATGGGGGGGGGGGGGGAGGGGTGTCAAGCCTCTGTCCGGGCCAGTATCTGATTATTGGAAGGGCTGAATTGGATTTCCCTAAATGCATTGTAAAATGAGAAAAAACTCAGCATTTTTGCCAACTTTCGGGGAAGGAAGTTCATACGGGCTAGCCTTTTGGACGACACAGTGCATGTGCGATTTTCGGCATCCAATCTACACGCATAAGTTATTAAAAGAAAAAAATCCACATTTTCTGCTACCAAATTAATGATAACGACGTCACCGAAAAATTCCGACGCCGTATGACTCTCTACCCTCCATTACGGATTTTCTTCCTTAATTTCAGGCTTTATTCCTATTACATCTTTAGAAGACAGGGTTACACGAGTCGGAAATTTCACAACGACGTTCAGAATTCACTAAATCTCTGGACAGCCTGTGTGAAACAACATTCTCATAGACACTGCCTGTATGATATGGAGCTATATAAAAACATGAAGGTAAGGAAGGTTGGCATTTCGTGAAGCTTAAGGTAGTCGAACCCTGATGAGATTCACACGACGTCGGAATTTGTCGTGCGACGTCGTTAACAATCGTTGCATATCCGAACTTATTCGGGTGATATCGAAAGCATTCGGCAGAGGAACGTTCCAATGCCGAGTGTATAAACGACGTCTCCGGACGAATAATTCCGACGTCACGTGAATCTTATTAGGGGTGAACTACCTTAAACATTGTAGAATTAATTCGGACAAGTTTCGTCAAAGAGTAAAACAAATGTCACGCGAAACATCTTGGCACTCCTTCCATTTTTAATGTTCTGTTTGATTCCTGTCCTAAAGGTGTCGATGGATATTTTTAGGACAATTTGCTCCAGTGAGAATATTGTCATTTCATGTTATTGTTATAGACCCGAAAATAGTGAAAGTTTATTTTAGGGATCCTAATTGTATTTTCTTTATACAGTAGTTTTAACTTAGGTCAATTTCGGCATCGTAATCATATCAATCAAAAGAGAAGCATAGTTTCCATATTTCAATTTACAATATTACTCTTTTCATTTCACATGGCACTGAACTTCATGCATGATATGCTTATATTTTTCAAATAGCCTAGCATACATCAAATATTATTCAGTAATAGTACATGGATCTAAATGTAAAGCAAGAAAAAATAATTATACTATTTTAAGGGGGAATGCTCCAGTTTTTCGGAACACTCGGTCTTTACTGTAGTAAATTAAATGTTTCGTACCAATATGTTTCGCTACCATATTTTCAATAATATAATATATCATTTCAATTTACCATTTTCGACGGTAAAAATGTATTTATTATGCAAAACTGGTTTCCTCAAGATGGAAATCGATTATTTAGAGCGAGACAGTCGTAAGTGTGTATGCAGTTACCACCGTTTTGCGTCATTTTATTCATGTGTAATTGATAAAAAATCCTGTAATTCACTAATAACTGCGCTGACCTATACATTTTCTTTTTGAATTATTACCAGGACATGTTGCTTAATAAATTGAGGGAGTTTCATCAAATTCTATTATGTAGAACTTGAAATGTTTCCAAAAATATGCAAATTTTGACATAAACACTCCAGCTTCTTTGATCTAACCGAACACGTGAGCATGCTGCTTTATACATTTACGCGTTTATAGAAGCACATATTTTGGGTTTTCTGTTCTTATTAGATGTAAGACGTAACTTTAAATCTATTTTCCGGACTAAACGATGAATATAAAGCATTTTATTAGCATTTTAATGACCTTGGACAGGTGCAAGAAATTGTGCTTTTTTTCTATGTAGGGGTATGAGATACGAATGCCTATAAAATTCAAACAAGATCGCTGACCATCCATTTTTATTTTATTTTTCAATTGGTAATAACATGTAATTTCAACATACAAAATATAAATAAATTCTATTATTGGGGAAAAAATTAGGAAACTGGAGCATTCCCCCTTAAGGAAAATGGACTAAGTATGTAAATTGTGATATTAAAATCTAAAGCTGCACCATGTGAAATGAAATCAGCCATTGGATGTATTCTGATTAATCTATATTTATGTCTTGTACTCGAATCATCATATAAACCACCATTTTTTATAGGTACGAAATATACACAGCGGGTATTCATGTGGCACAACAATTGCAGTAAATCTTCAAAAATATCCTAATACGTGACCGATTTGAAAATATTGCGAAGTAGAGACTGTGGAAATGCGCCAGGGGTTTGCTGGAAATAGGAAATCTTTTAAAAATCGGCTGATAAAAAATGCCATTGACGAAGTGAATTGATCTTTTTTTCATCAGCTAGTTTTTGAAGGTGACTCACTTCCAGAAATTTTCCACCTTCTCTATTTCAAATCGATTTCTAATTGGTCAGTAAGGACAGAATGATTTACGATATTCTGAATTTTTGTTCCACGTGATTTCCTGCCGTGATATATTCAGTTTATAAATTCAAGTTTTCCTTTATTGGTAGGTAGCCCTTTACAGTAGTTTTTATTCATCGCATCTGAAAGAGTGGCTAAAGGTGTTTCCAAGGCAACAGATTTTGATATTAAGGACTGAAGATTACAGAAAAGACATTAAAGGAACTTTACAGCGAGTTTTTGATTTTTTGAAGATCAGTAAGTATCTGACTGTGACTTGTCCAATTACTACATAATTACGCCTTTTGACGCCCCAAAAGATATTTAGGTTTTGCAAAACATCGTGGAAAATGATGAAATTTCTTGAAACAAGCGATTTCTTCATTATCACCAATGTTGTCTAGCCCAAAATGCAAAGATTTGTTTTAAATTTGAACCAAACTTGAAATTGTCGTCTGCAACATCTTTGAAATTGGAACAGCCCAAACGTCGAAGTCTGGTTTTTGGTTAGAATATATTTGAATGTCTGTGAAGTAAGGAAAGTGTCTAGTCTTGGTATTAAACTCCTTTCAAATTGGATTAGTCTAAAATTGCGTTGTTTATGAGAGGATTAAGATGAAATGCCACTTCATAAGGACTACTTCTACACTGTTTCTAAAGGCCATATTCTTTATAAACTTTCATCTTGATTACTAATCATTGGGAATTAACAAAACCTGGAATGCTTGAATCCTGGTAAAATAGAGTTGCAGAAATAAATGAAAAGTGTGTCTGTTCAAACTATACACAAATCTGTGAAGTAGGCTCTTTAACCCCTTCCAAAATGTTATGGACGTTAATAAAGATATTTTTGTACAAGTGCACTATATCCAAGAAAATATCGAGGCAAGAGGAGAAAATGCTGGGTCTTGCCATGGAAAAGGGTTAATTATTAATTTGAGTGCATATATTTTTCATTTCATGTAGATTGTCTGACCTAACCATGAATTCAATATCAGCCTCACCGAAGGTATAAGTTACGGAGAATAAAACGAGAGCGGGTGACATGATGCCAGAAACTAGAAAAATACTCGCGAACTTTTACCAAACAGGACTCTTAAAGAAAATATTTGGGGAAAAAAAACAAACAAACAAAACAACATTGAGTCATAAGAAGAAAATGCTGATCATCAGCATTTTCTTCTTTTGCCTCAATATTTTCTGTGCTATATTGTACACTATCCCTGTATCTACAAACATACATTTTGTCGTTTGCAGCAGCTTTGAAATTGGACGACCCTAAAATTTTGTCGTTTGGTAAGGTGGTTTGTAAATCTGAGAGCATCTTTGTTTCATTTCAGGTAGATTGTCTGATCTCACTATGAACGAAATCTTAGCCTCACCGAATGTATACGTTACGTAGAGTAAAACAAGAGCTGGTGATATCATGCAAGAAACTAGAAATATGTTTGTCGTTTGGGAAAGGGTTAATCAATTAAAGTGCATCTTTTTTTTATTTCAGGTAGATTGTCTGATCTCACTATGAACAAAATCTCAGCCTCGCCGAAGGTTTACGTTACGGAGAATAAAACAAGAGCTGGTGATATGTTGCCAGAAACTAGAAAAATGCTCACAAACTTTTATCGTGAATCAACGATTGAGCTTTCAAAACTGATTGGTGATGAAAGATTTGCTTTCAACGATGTATAAATCAAATACGTAGATTTGTTACCGTGCAACTTCGGAACAACATTTGTCACGGCCTGGTCGATTATGTTTGACCGAAGACGCTCGAAGTGTGCCGATAAAGAAAGTTCAAAAGAGCTGACTTCGATCCGCGCTATCGCTTGACTTTAGATCCAAGCAAACACAAATAGGGCGGGCTATTTGACGTCTGCCGTGCATTTGGAACATCACGGACAATTTTGTCGAATCATACCTTGGATGCGAGTCGTGGATCTACTTTCAGATTTTGAATAGAATAGAATAGAACAACAGCAGAAGACGTTCGTCAGTAACTAATATCAACAATAAAACGACAATTTTACTGAAATGCCATGTTTGCAGTTCCAGTGTCCTCTCTTTTTAGAATTATTACAACCTGCAAGTCCCGCAAGTTGCCATGGTTGTTCATTTGGATGACCTCAAAAACTACTTAATGAAGCGTAGCTACTTCCAGCTAAGAAATGCGATTTTTAAAACATTTCTTCATACACACACTTCCGAGTCGATGATTTGATTTTGATCGACATTATCCGAGGATATCCGAACGGTCTGCCGTGGTCCATCTTCGCTAGCCAAGGTTGTAGATGGCCGTGGTCATACAAACGGACTATCCCTTTTCCAAACGGCAAAGATTTGGACTGTTCCAATTTGAAAGCCGCTGCAGACGACAACATAAATGTTAATAACGATTGGAATTGTGTGTGATATAGTCAAGAAAATATTGAGGCAAAAGGAGAAACTGCTGGTAATCAGGAGTTTCTTCTTTTGTTTCAATATTTTCCCAAACCCTTTCTATTAGGGACGTCAAAACCAGGTTTTGTTTGGGAAAGGGCTATTAAAATTATGTCCGGATGAAAGCAGTGGACCGATCACGGACGATGTAAAAAGGTTTTGATGAGCTGACACCGAATGGCAGAACGAATCAAACAGATAAAACAGCGGATCCTGACCGTGTTCTAATTTGAAAGCTGCTGAAGAAAACGAAGTGTATGTTGATGTGTATCATAAAGAACAAGAAAAATTCAGTCGAAGGGAGACATGTTTTAAGCATTTTCTTCTTTTGCCTCGGTGTTTTCACGATTGTTTTCCATTCAAGGCGTTAAATCCAGATGTCCGTATTACATTATTAACTATGGTACTACTTTTTTACCATTATATATAGTTTCCTGTTTAACTTGGTTCTACGATCGTTGGCAATATGGGCCCAAAGTATTGATTTGGAAATGGTTAAAAAGTATATTGTTTAGGACACCAAAGGCAACGCGTTTGCAAAATGTGTAAAGCTTACGATAATTGACCTGGCAGAGCAGCCCATGTTAATCGAATGAGATGCTCTGACAGGTCATTTATCGTGAGATATACGGTCATTGCATTTTTGCCATTTATGGAATGTTATGTATGTTATAACTGATTTATTGTGATTATCGAAAGCAATGTAAATCACCATGTATATTCGTTTTTTTCAAATCCTAGCCTACCAACCAACCGATCCGATCCGATCCGAACCCAACTCAATGCAACGTTGTGTGTGTATGACGTACTAAATGGGTCACAAGTCTATAAAGAGTGTGCACGCATAAAATATACGCGTCGACGCATATATTTTCAAGTGCTCGCGTAAATATGCGCGTCGACGCATAAAATTTACGCGAGCAGTTGAAAAAATATGCGTCGACTCGTAAATTTTACGCGAGCAGGAGTAAAAATGTGAAACCGAGGCTGGTCAATGGGAGAGGCGGTTAGGAATCTTTCCCTTTATATCATAAAATTGATGGATGAAACGAAGGATCTGATTGGTTATTAGATAAAATACGCGTCAACACGTATATTTACGCGAGCAGTTGAAAATTAACGCGTCGACGCATAAATTTTCAACTACTCGCGTAAATTTTATGCGTTGACGCGTAAATTTACGCGTCGACGCATAAAATTAACGCGTCGACACGTATGTTTTATGCCTGCAATCTGTAAATAGACTTTTGACCCATTTGGTGCACCATATGTGTGGGGGGAAGGAGGGGGAAGAGTAGGAGTGGCGGCGGCAAAAGTCCTATCTGACATTTGTCTCCCACCAGTGGTTGCGTGTTTGGACAATCGTAAACCTATGTGGGCGAGCAGCTGGAGACTCAAAAATGATAATGTAATAGAAATGGTGAAATAAACGACACGAATAAATTGTTAGGTAATCCAGCCTCCGTCTTATGACCATAGCAGTTTAAAGGGGCATTAACTATCGTTCAATTTATCAATTGGTGATTCGTGGGAGAAGTGTATTAAAATTCAGCTATGTTGTTCCTTTTTTGGTAGGCTACGCAACATCCCGAGCTTATGACAGAATTCTATAACATTCCGGAACTGCGATGGCTGTAATTCAAAAATAATTCGGCGAGAATATAAATATGCCAGCGTTAAATATCGTCGCTTTTCAAGGAAAACATCGTATCTGCAGCTTTAAACAAGCTGCATGTTACAAGGTTTTCGTTGAAAAGCAGTGATATTACAGTTATATCAATTAGATAATTGCAAAACTCAAATTGATACGTCATGATGTGAACGGTAGATAATCAGTAAATGTTTCTAATTTGGAAATTAATGTTTTATCTCCCTTTATGATGCAAAGTTAAGTGCTGTCATTGAATCAGCGGGAAATAAAGTTTTCACAAGATTTTGAGGGTAAGCATACTCTTTCTATTGTACGTTATTGAAAGAAATGATAATTGACAACTTTCTACCGACATATTAGATGCCAACATTGAAGGCCAGTTATCCCCCCTGTAATTCACAAATTTCCGACAGTTGAATGACAACAAATCCAAGTTTCATAGGGATCTATCAGCTAGATCTGTTTCTACCAATTACAGTCATTACAATACCACAACCTTAAATCATTTAACGTCCTTCAACCAAGGAGTATTTCTGCCAAAGTTCCACACGATTGTTGCAATGCTTTTCAGCCCCATTAATTGATGTTGCGTCAGTGAGGGTTTAAGAATGAATAACATCGCTGCTTTGCAACAAATCCCTTCACCTATAGATCACTCCTGTCAAGTTCATAAATAGATCAGACAGTAGGTTTGAAGAAGCTTCTTAATAAGATCTCACCTTTTCCCATTCTTTCGTATGCCGTTGCACCAAGAGTTTATACCAGAGTCACATTCTTTTTTAACAACTTTTAAGGCCCTTGGCATAAGCAAAATCCTAGCAAAGCAAAAATTCCTAGGATATATCGTATTGGTTCACTGGTTTGGGAGAAGATTTTGGAAGATTTTTCCGGTACTCCTATGGTAAGCCAGAGTCTTTGACAGGATCAAATTCTTTGATCAGCTTTGAGAGCCTTTTGAAAGAGGTATGGGAGATCTAATGAAAGAAGAAATTGTGGAGGGACAGACAGACGGACAGAGACCGACCATGATAACTCAACTTGAGAAAAACAGTCTATCAATTGTCAATTTTAAATGATAAAGGACTTAAAAGATAGTTTTTCTCCAAAATTTACATATTGGTTATTAGACCCCGGAGGTTAGACCGCCCATATTAATGAGCTATTGGAGTGTTCTAAAAATAACGCTATTATACCAAATAACTAGGACGCTAAATCCGAGTGTTCCGCGTGTAGTATACTAACCTTTACTAGTTCCGCAACTCTTTGTACAATATTTTCACTCATTGTTTCTTCACGTTAGGAGTAACAATTGGTCACTCTATGTGGATACAACAACATTTCGGATAGCTGTGAACAAAAGATGGAGACTGTGCAAGATTTCGTGATAATCCACAAAACTGGAATTGCAATCGCTGTTACAGCAGGTCAGTAATCGTTCTTTGTCTTGTTTGCTTGTTTTCTATCTTTCATTTTCAATCTCAGTTAAATTAATAATTTTCTTAATGCATATACATCATTAAAAGCAACTCTTTGCATAATATATCTTGTTGAAAATGCATGGGAAAAAATAAAACATAGGAAAAAATTACCAATGACAAGCATTTTTTTTCTTTTGTCTAAACATTTCTATATATACTATAACTTTACTCCCTCTATAGATAATTTTATTGTTAATTTTGTCATCTGGGACAACTTTCGACCTGAAACCACTCTGAATAGTTGCAATTTGCGAATGATATATAATAATAAAATTTAAGGTGGTCACGTGCTTTACCTTCCAGTATGCTTAAATGGTTTTGATCCCTGGACGCAATTTCTTTTTTCCTCGACGCTCCTCAAATTATTTCTGCACGAAACATCAAAACCGTACAGTTTGTTTGAAACAGTAAGCAGATAGACGCATATCGTCGGTGCTATTGCAAAACATCGTAACTGCAGCTTTATTATAACCGGAGCTACGAGGTTTTTCAATAACACCGACGATATGATCTTTCAAAAGGGTTGAAGTGTTAAAATACTCCTCCTTTGAAAAAGCAAATTAACTACATCATTCCTTTCCCAAACAATGCTATTTTACACTGTCCCAATTTTGAAGCTGTTGCAGACGAGGTTATTTAAGTGGATGGGGGAAAAGTTGGAGGTTAAAGAATGAAATCCTGTTTGAAATATTTGTCTTCTTTTCTCGCAATGTTTCTCCTATGTCTCATTATTTAAACCGTGAATTCTGGGGCTCATTTTGGAAAGGATTAGCATGCGTTAAGCTATATCCGTGAAGGACAACCCTTCGCTTAACACTAGAACCCAATTACCCATTTGTAAAGATTTTCCAAATACTTTTTTTTTAAAGCTAACATAAAAACAACATTTCGTCGCTTTTCAACAAAAAAACGCCATAACTGCAGCTTTAAACAAGCTGTAGTTACGAGGTTTTTATTGAAAAACATCGATTTAAGATATAATGTTAAGACATAATTTTGAGACATTTCGTCTGTCCATCCGTACGTCTGGTATCCTAACTGTTCGCCAAGAGAACTTTTTCAAACGACAAAATGTCAAGGTGGTGTAATCGAGTAGATCTATAATCAAACGAAAAAAATGCAAATGAAAAGTACTGAAAGAAAATGAGATAATGCTGATAAATAGCATCTTTCTGGTAGTGAGTTTCAATAATGAATCGACCATTAATGTCAAAACCTGGTTTTGGAAAGGGTTGCAAAAGTGAATCTTACGGTAAAGGCGCGTCAGTGAATTTGTGGAAGGTAGATATATCGTTGTAATTCTGGGAACGCCAAGTCTACAAGATCACAGGAGTTGTCTTTCTTTCCAATAATAGCGTACATTTAAAGACAAGCTTGAAATGAGACTAATTAGATACTTTAAAGGTTTTGCAACGTCGGCGTCATCATTGGCAAGGTATAGTGACTAGGGTAATGGAATTTTGTCATTAAAACGGTGAACGTGCGGGCGAAATTACACGAAGTTGAGTGGACAGAGAGACACTTTAATCCTTTCCAAAGCCTTTTGACTGACTTTCTTTGTTTAAGGGATAGTGTTTCTTTTACAGTTGCTGGTATCTTTATGTTGAAGATATACCTAAAGGGCGGACAATGTCGTAGTAAAGCCAAACTGACTGGTAAAACAGCGCTGGTTACTGGTTGCAATACTGGTATTGGGAAAGAGACGGCACGAGATTTTGCTAAGAGAGGTAAGGGAATTCAGAACAAGTGCGTTTAGAATTTGAGAGGCACTTAAAACAGGTTTTGCGCTCATTGGTAAATATGATATCAAAATTCAAACCCACCAGTAGGACACCTATTGTCAGTGAAAATAATGATAATGGTATTTGCAAAGGTATGGTACCACAGAAATTCACTAGATTTTGCCAGATGATGAAATAAAACTGAACGACTTGTAGTTATCTGTTTCGATTTAATGTCTGTAAACATTAGCACCCCCCCTCAGTAGCATACCTTTGTCCTTTCATGTAGCCATCTAACAATAATTATTGAAGCAGTCCAATGGTAGTATATTATCAAGTATGATAATCAACAAAGGACAATAACTACGTAAATATGGTCCACAGAGTTAAGATTCTTACAGGCCCGTAGGAAGCAATTTCATATTGGGGGGCTAAAGCTCTCGTCCTGAATATTGGGGGGGGGGGGGGGGGCTAATTTGGATTTTACCAAAATTTTCAGCGTAAAATTAAGAAAATTCGGCATTTTTGGCCAACATTGGGGGGGGGGGGGCTTAGCTCCCCCTAGCCCCACTGTTCCTACTGGCCTGTCTTATGCATGATTCTACCTTGCATACTTATGCTCCGGACAAGCTTTGGACCGCCCGAATTGTATTGCAAAACAATATACCCCTATTGTCTTCGAAAGGGGACATAATTCAATTATTTGAATAATTCTGAAGGTGCCCAAGTTTTGATGGCATGCAAGGATGTTAAAAAGGCTGAAGCCGCATCGCACATCCACCGACAATAAGGGCGCCATCGTGTATTTATAAACATGACCTGGTTTCGATGTCCCTATTAGATTTAGCTTTGGAAAACAACGAGACAAAACAAGAAATTGCTGATGATCAGCAATTTCTCCGTTTTCCTCATTGTTTTCTGGGGTTTATTGTACACACATGCTACATTTTTATCATGAAGTTTGTCATCTGCATCTGCTTTTAACCTTTGGTAGGATAAAATCGTGTTGTTTAGTAATGGGTAAAATTGATTATTTAAATATTATTACAGGTGCCCGAGTTTTGATGGCATGCAGGGATGCTGAAATGGCCGAAACTGCAGCACAAGATATCCGTGCATCTTTAAGACAATAAGAACGCAACTGTGTATATCGCCACTAATTAAAAGACACCTTTAACCAATAACCATACAGTGACGCATTTTGCCTCCCCACAAAATAACAGCGTTAGAAAACATTGTCGTAAATGAAGAAATTGCTTGTGACAAGCAATTTCTTCGTTTACCACAATGTTTTCTTCCCAAAAAGTCCCAAAATGTAAGATATAAATTACTTGAAATTGACGTCTACAACGTAATGAGTTAAATTTTATATTTTTAGGCGCTCGCGTGTTGATGGCATGCAGAGATGTTAAAAAGGCTGAAGCTGCAGCACAAGATATCCGAGACTCTACGGGCAGTAAAGACGTAATTGTTTATAAACTTGATCTGTCATCACTGGAGTCTGTACGGGAATGTGCCGCCGAGGTTAACAAGAAGGAACAAAGGCTCGATATACTTGTCAACAATGCAGGTCAGTTAAAATAGCGATTGACCTTTTAAACCCGTAAAGATAATAAAATAATTACCATTGGTATTGTTCTATTGTGACATCACTGTTTACTTTCTCTATCCTAGTTCAGGCATAAATTATAAATGCATACGGCAAAATTAATGTTGCAAAAAGTTGAAATAAAAGACTGATACCTGGCACGATATGACGGACCTTTCGTTAAACCAAATTTGAATTGACGGACAATACCCAGCAGAGGTCATCCAGATTACGTATTTTGTTACCAAAAATATTGCAAGACATGGAAAACATTCTAGATTCAGAAAATAAGCTAAGAGTACAAGGTTCGTATTCAGTCTGCGCAGTCCACGCATACTGACTTGGGTCAATATTTTTCACACTTCCTATAAGGTCCCTTTTGGCAGGACGAATTACAAGTTATAACGACACTGACTGTATTTGGTGCAAGCTGAACATCTTCTTTATTACATTTTTAGGGGTAATGTGGTGCCCTCACTGGAAGACTGCAGACGGGTTCGAATACCAGTTTGGCACAAATCACCTGGGCCACTTTCTCTTCACACATCTACTGTTAGACCTGATAAAGAAATCCACACCCAGTAGGATAGTTAACGTATCGTCGGTTGGGCATACTTTAGGTGAGTAATTAAATGATAAATTAAAAACATTAATAACAAAACAACAAACATCTACGGCAAAGGTTCCCTATCCAGGTAATGGATGGCATTCACGTCCCAGTAAAAGAACACTTTTAAATAAATCAAGTACCAGTACTTTGTAAGTTTCCATGATACCTGATTTCTTTGCAATTTATATGTAAATTGATGTTCTACATATTATCCATTTGTCCTCTGCAACACATATATTTTTCGTAAATGCCATGGGCGGATCTAGAGGGGGGGGGGGGGGTCCGGACCCCCCTGGCATTGGCCTAAAATTAAATTTTGACTATATAAATTTAGAGTAACGTTACAAATTATTACATTTTAAGCCATAATTTGAGCTTGGACACCCCCCCCCCTGGAAAAAAATCTTGGGCTTGTACCCCCCCCCCCCCCCTGGAAAAAATTCCTGGATCCGCCCTTGTATATATTTTGAATCGAGTGGATTTAAACAAATTTTTATTTTGTACGAGGGGTGATCAAAAAGTTCCCGGAAAAATGTTCTTATTGTTTTATTAATAGTCCGATCTTCACTAAATTTGAACTATAAAAGGATCATCCATTTTCTGATATGCTTGTAAATTATATTTTATGGCAATCAATGAATACAGATTTTATCGTTCCCACGGCAACGTGACTGACGTCAACCCGGCCCAGGCTTTGACGACGTCAATTAATACAACGTTTTCTTTACAATCCAGATTTAACAAACACTGTACTTTTGAATTACTTTTACGCATCATTTTTTTCAAAGTACTCTCCCTTGAAAGAAATGCATTTTCTGAATATGTTAGCCCAGGACAGGAACGAGTTTGGGTTACCATTTCCTGGTAGTTCAGCAATGGATCGTTGCACGGCCTGTGCTAGTTGAGCCATCTCGTCGAAGTGCTGACCCCTAAGATTCTTCTTTATAGCAGGAAAAAGGTAGAAATCGCAGGGGGCCAGGTCTGGGCTATAAGGTGGATGTTCAAGCATCTCAAAGCCCAGGTCTTGGATAACGGTCTGGGTTGATACGGCACGGTGGCTGGGAGCATTGTCCTGGTGGAAAATGACCCGTTTCACAAGATTGGGCCTTTTCTTTCGCATCGCCCGCATAAAGTCACGTCTCAGGACCTAAAATGACACAAACATGCATCCTAGATGGGATTTATATAATTTAAGTGTTGATCACATTATGTTAAAATTAAATATTTGTATATCTATCTCTAATCTATAAAAATGTGAATTACCTTTGAATAGTATGCTGCGTTTACAGACTGTCCCGTTGGTACCGCATGAGCAAGGACGACTCCTCGCACATCGTAAAATATGATGAACATCTGCTTTTTTGTAGATGGCGAGACCTTAAATTTCTTCGGAGAAGGAGAGCCAGGAGCCTTCCACATGGTGGACTGAGCCTTTGTTTGTTTGGCTTAACCATGTTTCATCGACCGTTACTATCCGTGCAAGAAAGTCGTCGCCCTCTAACTCGACTCGCTGCAAAAATTGCGAACAACACTGCACCCGTTGTTTCTTTTGTTCCATATCTAACATCTTTGGGATCCAGCGTGCACAAAGTCGACGCATATTCAAGTCTTGATGAATTACATTAAACACAGTACCATAACTACACTCAACTTTGTCTTGTAACTCGCGTATGGTGATACGTCGGTCTTGGTCTAACAACGTCTTGATTTGTGTGACGAGCGTCGACGTTACCAACGTCGGACGTCCAGTGCGCGCATCGTCTTTTGTATCTTTTCGGCCACTCTGAAAGCTTCGATACCAATCATAATCAGCTGTTTTTTTTTCATTGCAGCATCACCATAGACATTACGCAACATTTCAATGGTCTATTTACCGAAATATTATTTCCCGCACACAGTTTTACCGATGCTCTCTGCTCGCTACTCATTTTTACTGCACGCACTCTATAAAATGGCTACCACAATAACAGATGACGTCATATTTGCATATGACGTCAGTCATATAATGCTTACTAATCGCGCGTTACATGTGCGAAGTTTGGACGACGTACGTTAAAAAACGCGCGTATGCCAAGACTTTATATAAACGCTTATTTGATAAAAATAGTATAATTTTGGGCCGGGTCGACGTCATTGACGTTGCCGTGACAACGATAATTTCGTTTTATGCTGCATGTCACTGAATTTAATTTGCATCCAAATTAGAAAATGGCTGATATTTTTATTGTTCAAATTTGGTGAAAATCGGACTATCAATAAAGAAATTAAAACATTTTTCCGGGAACTTTATGATCACCCCTCGTAGATTGTACTTTACACATTTTCTTTCCCTTTAATGTTAATATCATTATGTTTTATGTAGCCAGCTTGGGCTTGTAACTATTTGCTCAAGAAATGGCCATTGTATCACCAACGGAATCACCAGATAAACCCGATTATGCTAAAGTTTTTTTCCACCAATCATTAGATACCAAACGTTATGTGAAATTGCGCTTTCGTCTTCAGCATTATTCGTGACCACGGAGATTGACGAGTTATCCGGATTTCAAAAATTCGGATAACCTCGTCATTCTCCGTTGCCACGGATGACGTCGAAGTTGCAGAAAAAGTTTGTTATCAAATGGTGGACGTAATACGTCAAACAAAAATGTGTTTATTATTCATGATGTTCCTTGATCATATTGCAGTAAAAGAGGTAGACTTCGACAACCTGAATGCAGAGAAGAGCTACAACCGAGTGGACGCCTACAGTCAGAGTAAACTCTGCAATGTTCTGTTTACCAGGGAGCTGAGTCGACGTCTATAAATAAGTCTGCACGAGGAAGATTTGGTTGTTATAATAAACAGTACATAATTTGTCATTATATTGCAGTAAAAGAAGTAGACTTCGATAACCTGAATGCAGAAAAGAGCTACAACCGAGTGGATGCATACAGTCAAAGTAAACTCTGCAATGTTTTGTTTACGAGGGAGCTGAGTCGACGTCTAGAAGGTATGTAATTGACTCAGGAAAACTGACTCTTAGTACTATAGTGGATGGTTTGCTATAAATAGTAACATTATGGAGGCGATTACATTACATTTGTTTACAATCAAACCGTCCCCTATATACTACAAGTACAAAATTGCTTCAGGAGGCAGCATCAGATGAAGCACGGCCTAAATGAACTTGTAACTATGATTTTTCGCATTATGTATTTATCTATCTGCATCTACAACAACTCTTGTGATAGGCAAAGAGAAAACTCAAAATTAACTCGTTGCCACTCATTTAACCACCTACAAGAAGAGAGGCAGAGACAAAGTCGAAATTACATCACTGCTACCCATTCAACCACCTACGAGAAGAGAGACAGTAAGAAACTAGAAATTAACTCGCTGCTACCCATTCAGACAGCTGGGTAGACTGTGGCGGTGATTAGTAAGTGTCTTTCCCAAAGACACACCTCTCCGGATTTCAAGTTGAATGAGCTATCCACTGCGCCATCAAAGGTGTCAAACATGTAGTTAAGAATAACAGTCTAAGAAAACTAACCAATCGAGAATGCAGAAACAATATACCACTTCTTCTTTGAAGAGTGGTATACATGAAATTGAAAGAAACAGAACAGAGATATTGGATTTTACTTTGCTGAAATAGCCCTAACTGGTCGGAAAATAGTGTTAAAATAATACAAAACAGCAAGAAAACAACATTATGTAATGCAATTTGTTTGCTAATAATATCTAACAACAAGAGAACCATAATGGTCCTTGATCGCTAGCTTTAACATAAATAGCATGAAAATCACAATGTTGTCAAGTATAAGGTCACATAATATAAGATACGAGACTATGATCCAGCTGAAAACTGCATTCATAATCTTTCGGGTTTTGAATGATAAATATTTATGACTGTTAGAGTGAAAACAAAGTCGAAAATGACAATTTTGTCAATGTCAATGGCATATAACCCAAGTTTTACAAGCCCCATTTACCTGGAAAATGGAATCATCCAAGATCTTATGGTCCTATACATTGTGACCAAGTCTTGTCTTGATTGGTCAACATTTTTGGAAGCAAATTTTTCAAAATTTGCTCCTCTTTGCAGCCACCTGTCTCTACACTTTACCATTCTCTGCATACCACATAACATTTTCCGGTCCTCCTCACTGTAAATAGTTCTATCAAAAGCAAAGATTAATGAGGTAACAGTCATTCGAATATTCAATATGTATAGCTGAAGTTTTGTGTAGATATTGAATTGTGTGACTGAAAATGAATCATTCAATTAATCATCTCTCTAAGAGAAGAAAAGATCGGCGTACTAATTTGCTTTATTATGGTTCAAAGATAAGTCCAATGACCTTCCTTGTAAATTTGTCAGTCAAGTTTACTGAACTATGACATATATTCAAGCTTACACAAAAGGTTGATATGCATGAAGTTGTTCTAAAAACATATACAAGTCCAGCATGGAATCAAAGTATTAAAGGTACTAGCAATTTTACCCGTCTCGAAATTTGACCTTTGACCTCGATGACCTTGACCTATCCGGGGCTGCCCTCCACCTAATCCCGTCCCGTAACCCGTAAGCAATCCCGTCCCGTAACCCGTAAAAACGATACCCGTAACCCGTAAAAACATAAATTTAACCTTTGACCTCGATGACCTTGACCTTTCAAAAAATGAACCCCTCAAGCTAATACCCGGGGCCGCCCTCCACCTTCCCTCCAAGTTTGGTGAAGATCGGCCCAAGGACCTGGGAGGAGTAGGGGAACAAACAGACAAACGGACAAACGTTGCTCAAATTATAGTATGATGATTCTGGATAATCAAAGTACCTAATCAGTGTACTCGACAAATCAAAGTATTCAAGGTATTCAAATGGATAATTAAAGTTCATAATCAAAGTACTCTACTTCTGGACAGGCCTACATTATTGACAAATTTGCTTCCCAACAGTACTTTAAGTACTTTGATTGGTTGTTAGTATAGAAATAAAATTGGAAACGGCGATTTTGTCAAATTCAATGGCACATAACTGTAATGTTTATCCAAACAGGCTAGAAATTGATTTCATCTAGGATCTTATGGTCACCAACCCCATGGCTAAGTTTTTTTCTTGGTTGTTCAAAAAATGTAGATGCTATAGTGTAAACTAGAAGTAAAAGTAACACTAGTATACTCGTATTAGTAAATACTTATATACTAGTGTTACTTTTACTTCTAGATGTCTAAGTTTGAGATTTCCATTAGGTTGTTTGGCTAAAATGTTGAAGGTGAAATTTAAGACTGCTCCAAATGAGATGAATTCACAGTGAAGATTTGCAATAACTACTAGATAGTATTTAGACCTAGAGATGGACTGGTTCATTTTCGCTTTTTCCTCTTGAAAAACGGAACATCTTTGCATTCCCAATTTACAAACTTGACAAACAAAAAAAAAACATGCATATCTAAAAGATATACTCAGAAGCATAACATACTGACTGTTTGACCGGTAAGTTCTGTTGTAAAATATTTAATGCGGAATGTTGCTAATAATTTGCATTATGAACATAGATTTTAATTGGTCATTTAAATTCTGCCTTTGATTAAAAAGCTGTTCATGAATTCACAGGTAAGTTTTCTTACATTTAATAGGTGTTGACTGGAACAAAATTGAATTTAGAAAGACATTTAGAAATCAATGACAGATGGAATCGCAATCAGGTTTTCTTTTTTCCAGAATAACGTATACTGACCTCTAAAAGAAACGCCTTAGTCTTAATAAATGTCCGATTATTTAGTTAATCTGATTTGATATTACAAAAACTTATTTGTATCTGTAAATTTGATTATCTGTACTTGAAAAATGGTGATAAAGAAATTATCAAACTGTCACAGTTTAGAAAAAAAAAACGGCACATTAAAACAGAGCGGTATCAGAATTTCCGTTTGAAAAACAGTAGCACATGGTTCAAACTTTATTTACGACGACAAAAGATACCGTAAAACGTCTTATTTGATGACCACAGTTAGTGAATACTAAACGGAAAGTCGATTTCAGCGTCTCAAACCTGAAACGCATATGACGTTAACGTAAGACAACTTCTTGTATAACAGGCGTTTTATGAAGTCTATCTGATTTTGGCCGATTGGCAAATGTTTCTGTAACTCTAACTCGTCGATCAAGATGTCGAATCTTGCAATGCAATACGTCAAAACGTCAGGCGGCATGTTTTTTTTATTTTCCTGCATTTGAAAATGGCTAATCTACGAGCTCTATTTTTCGAGCAATGTGTCTGTTTCAAACGTTACTTGCAACAACAACAGTTACCAGAAAAACACTTTTTTGGCCGACACATTAATCAATTATTCGACAAAACGTCGATCCCAACGTCACAAACCTGAAACGTACATGCGTAAAATGAGGTCTTGTTGAGCGTAGCCGATCAATAAACGTTGGCGGAAATCTAACGCGTCGATCAAAACACCGAATCGAGAAACACAAGCTGTTAAAGTGTCTTGCGACTTGTTTGTGCGTTTGTCGCATTCAAAAATGGCCATATTAAGGGCTCCCTTTTTCAGAATTAAGTCTTGGTATCCTTCAATTCGGATGTTTCATAAAAGAAAATCTTTAAATTTGTGATTGCCTATCCTAAAACACATATTACTGTGTAAAATGTGACGAATATCATCACGTGGTATACATACACGAAGCGCACATAGACAAGAGGACCATGATGGTCCTATATCGCTCACCTGAACCAAGATGATATGAGCCACAGTTATGTTTGAATCAATAAATATTTGTGACATTAAGACTGAAAACAAACTTATGGTCATCAACATTATGTCCCTGTTTCCTCTTTATAGGTCAATATCTAGTTGTAAAGAGTGAAAACAAAGTCAAAAACGAGAATTTTGTCCATTTCAAGGGCAAATAACTCAGCAACTGCTTGTCTAATTGTGCTGAAGTTCAAACTCATCCATGATCTTATGGTGATTAACCATTATATCCAAGATGAAAGTTCAATTTTGTGGTTGTAAGAGTAAAAACAAAGTCGAAAACAGCAATTTTGTCAAATTCAAGGGCAGATAACTCAGGACATTCTGGTCCGATCAAACCAAAACAAAAACTCATCGGATATCTTATAGAAGGTCACCAACATAGTGTCCACTTTTTGTATATATTGGTCAATATTTGTAGATCTATGCTAGAGTGTCAACAATGTCTAAAGTAGCTTTTTTTCTTTAAAGGGCAGATAACTCCTGACTTTCTGGTCCGATCTGACCCAAAGTCGAACTCATCAAAGATCTTATGGTCACTAATATTGTGTTAAAGTTTTGTCTTGGTTGGTCAATAATTCTAGATGCTATAGTGTAAACAAAGTCGAAAACAGTCAAAAACGACAATTTTGTCAAATTCAAGGGCAGATAACTCCTGACTTTTTGCTCCAATCAAACCAAAATTCAAACTCATTCGAGATCTTATAGTCACCTACATTATGTCCCACTTTTGTATTGATTGGTCAATATATGTACAATGTAGATGCTAGAGTGTAAACAATGTCAAAAGTAGCTAATTTTTTTTACATTCAAGGGCAGATAACTCCTGACTTTCTGCTCCGATCTCACCCAAAATCCAACTCATCCAAGATCTTATGGTCACTAACATTGTTTTAAAGTTTTGTTTTGATTGGTCAATATTTGTAGATGCTATAGTGTAAACAAAGTCGAAAACGGTCAAAAACGACAATTATGTAAAATTTGAGGGCAGATAACTCCTGACTTTCTAGTCCGATCTGATCCAAAATCAAACTAATTCGAGATCTTATAGTCACCAATATTGTGTCTAACTTTTGTATTGATTGGTCAATATTTGTAGATGCTAGAGTGTAAACAATGTCAGAAGTAGCTATTTTTTACATTCAAGGACAGATAACTCAAGACTTTCCGGTCTGATCTGACCAAAATTCGAACTCATCCGAGAGCTCATGGTCATACATGTTTTGACCAAGTTTGGTTAAGATTGGCTTATACTTGTAGATGCTAGAGTGTAAACACCAAATTGTTGACAGACGTATGGACGGACGGACGGACGGACATACAGACGGACGGACGGACGGACGGACGACGGACAAAAGGCGATCACAATAGCTCACCTTGAGCACTTCGTGTCGGCAAAAATAATAATATACAGTATACATTTCAATAAAATTGTAATAGGCATAAGGAAAGTAACGACAAATTTCATTAGAGCGATTCTTTTGGACGTCAGTTTAGAATTGAATTTGCAAAAATAACTGAAATTCAAAATAACATAGAATTGTTTTTGGGTAAGGAATTACAACAATTGAATTTGCAAAAAACTAATATAGAAATTACTTGCAAATATTACCAGTTATACGGTTAACCCATTACCAAACATTGAGTCTTTCTCACTTCCCAAGTGAAAAGAGCTTTGGAAAACATTGCGGCAAATGAAGAAATAGCCTGCGACAAGCATTTTCTGCATTTTCCTCAATGTTTCTACTCAAGGAAACCATTTTTGTGACAAGCAATTTATTCATTCCCCAATTTGTTTTCACCCAAGGAAACCATTTTTTGTTGTTTGCAACATCTGTCAATTTGGGCCACCCTTGAATCTTGCAGTTTGGTGATGGGTTAGACAGTTCCATTAACATATCAAAATTAACAGTTTCAAAATGCAAATAAAAGCTATACATACATGTACAATACAAAAGCAGTGCATGTGTATAAGAAGTTTTCTTGTGGAAATACAGGGATTGTTTGACTGATTTCATTTGACGTGGCATTACTTCTACGAAAGATATGTTTATATTTTGCAAGTAGTGTGCAGGTAGTGACATCACAGACTTGAATCATAGTACACATATATGAAAAGAATAATAGAAAATACAATTTAACTATATCATTAAAGTGACATTTCAGAATAATTTTCACATAAATTTTACTTTATTCCATCTGAAAGAGCATGTTTTCTTAGGAAAATGCTGAAAATTTGAAGCCAAAATATTCAACCATTTACGAGAAATATATATGTTTGTGCTAAAATTAAACAAATTGTTGTGGACAATAGTTCAGATTTATATAGAATTTGTCATTTCTGTCTCAACTTAGAAGGCGTATTTTTCGCTTATAAATAACAACTTCGAAAAACAGATAGCATTTCTACGCATTAGAATTAACAATCTTTGCATCAAAACATATTTTTAAAAAATGAAATAAATGTGAAATGTCACTTTAAGGGAAAAGCACTTAATTTATGATAAAGAAAGCTAATGTTGTGGCATGTCAATTGAAATTAGCAATACGATCTTCTTCATCAGTTCATTGTCTTTTTATGATGACAGTTACTGTTGTTTATTAGTAACTTTAGCCTAGAATACTGATAATCTTGATAAACATAGATTCTCGATGTCTGGACAACAATGAAATATTTTATGGTGTAGATAAATTCATGACCAGTCATTTCCTTCATGATAAAAATGTAACAATGTTTTTAAGATGCTTTCAACAAAAACATATATATTGGAATATTACAGTAAAAGAGGTTTTGTTCTAAAAAGGAGAGGAAATGTAGTGTATGAAGTAAAAGAATAAATATCATATTATTCATATTTAAAGCATTACTATTGTTATAGTAGAGAGTAAAAGTAGTATCTAAAATACGGTCATTATTCTTATAAGCCCTTGCGACATAACAAAAAAATGAAATAAAAAATCTGTGCACTACGAGTTTGAGTTTATTGGGGTTTTACGCCGTTTTCAACTACCAGGCTCATATCGCGGCGACTGGAGCACCTACCCATGGATTCCTGTTTCTCAAACCAGTACTACCACAATACCCTTACCGAGCCTCCAGCTGCTCGCCCACTCAGGTTAACGATTTCAATCCCATTGGTGTGTGACAATTTTGTCAGAAAGGGTATTAGCCGCGGCCGGGTATCGAACCCGGGACCTCTCGAATGAGGGTCAGATGCGCTACCAACTGCGCTAAGGCCGCGGCTTGTGCACTACGATCATTCGCTGATAATTGAAATCTGTGGTAATGGCTTTTGATGTCTAATGATATTTAGAACGTCCCTCAAAGTTATCTGAGGAATTTGCTTAACCCCTGACCTTTAACACATGTTGTAAAGGATTATCGGCTTTCAAAACAGCACAGTGAAAATCCAAAAATCTTTGAAAAAATATGATTTAAGACTCTTTTTCAGTTACCCCTTTCTTAATTTTCAACAAATGATAAACAAAAAGTAATTTGTGATGATTGTTTGTGAGAAATATGAATAAATTGAGCATTGAAAGGAACATTTCCTTTCATTTCCGAGCCCACTGAAATGTCAAAAACAACCTTAATATGCCCGGCCTGAGGGCCGTGCAATTACTCTTCTTGAAACTAACATGTATCCAGATCAGCTTCGTCTTGCGTATACACATAGACTGATCAAATCTATGTTATTTCTGATGGCTTTTTCTTGACTTTCAGCAACTGTTAAAGAACACCATGCATCCTGGTCAGACTTCCCAAAGTCACCGCGTTTCCTTCCCAAGTAATGATGAGCTTGGCTATTCAAATAAAAGGGGAGCTATCCAGTCGACGAAACTCGTTGCTAAATAGTATAATACTTAATTTACATGATTCCATGCCATGACGTCTGCTTATGTTATTGCATAAAACGTTGCATATATAGCCTACGTACAACATAATATTACCAAATTATTCACCAAGAACTTTACACATTTTGTGATACCAATTTCTTGACTTGAATAAAATCGGCATTCCTCAATAACATTACGGAAAAATAAGATATGTTATAAAGGGAACATAAAAAAGTGATAGATCTACTTTTTCTCTGGTAAAATGTTAATATTGATGCTCCCTTTTTCAGGAACCGGAGTGACCACAAATTCGCTCCATCCTGGCGCCATTGACTCCGACTTGCTTCGACATTTGCCGGAATACCCGTTCTACTATAGATGGCCATGTTTCATTTTGTACTATTTTGGTGTGAAGTACATGATTAAAAACGTAACAGACGGAGCACAGACGTCAATTTACTTGTCTGTCTCTGAAGATGTAGCGAATGTAACGGGGAAATATTTTAGGTAACGTTCGCTGTTGTGTTTTTGCTCATATGAGCACGAAAGACCACCATGGTCCTTTTGTTAATTTAATACCATTTTTGGGTGAAGTATATGATTTAAAACGTCACAGACGTCAGTCACAGTCGATTAATCTGTCCGTCTCGTAAGAAACGAAGAAATATTTTAAGTAACGTTCTCTGTAACACTTATTCCTGTTATTTTTTCTTTTTTTTTTTACAATTTCCAAACATTTTTGAGTGAAGTATATGATAAAGAACGTCACAGACGGAGCTCAGACGTCCATTTATCTGGCCGTCTCAGAATATGTAGCGAAATATTTTAGGTAAGATTTGCTTTGACAGCTGTTTTTTTAAACAAATTCCCAAACATTGTGGGGTGAAGTATATGATTAAGAACGTAACTGACGGAGCATAGACGTCGATTTACCTGTCTGTCTCAGAAGACGTTGAGAACGTAACGGGGAAATATTTCAGGTACGATTTGTTTATTCTACTTTCACGTTTAAGACATTAACCGTTTCCCAAACAAGACCTGGTTTTTGTTGCTGTCCCGAAAAGAAATGGCTTGGGAGAACAATGAGCAAAAAGAAGAAAATGCTAGTGATCAGCATCTATTCGTTTTGTGTCAATATTTTCTGAGCTACATTAAACACAAGTTCTTTCTTTGTCAACACTAATTTTGTCATCTGCAACGGCTTCAAATTTGGATTATCTAAAATTTGTTGTTTGTGAAGGGGTTAAAATATCAACCGTTACCTAAACAAGACCAGGGGCCGGTTTCATCAAAAACGTCCTAGGACATGACTTAAAAAGTGTCCTGAGACCTTTTGTAGGACGTCCGTAAGTCAGTTTCATCAAAACGTCCTAAGTAGTTCTTACGACTTAAATTTGCGTTTCATCAAAATATGTCCTACTTTAGTTATGCTCGATCAAAAGGCCCAAGAAAATCAATTGCAGTCCTAATTTTAGCTAAATATTGTCATTGGGTGCGTTCAGGGTTCTCCCATCGGTAGCCATCGGTGCCATTGGTAACCATCGGTAGCCATCGGTAACCGTCGGCATACCGATGGATATTTTGTTGGTAACCAATTGCCCCGAGAGTAGACAAGTCGGGTAGCATCGGTAGCCTCGTTTTCATTACAGTAAGATGGCGGATAACAATCCAACTACATCGACCCTAATCATATATTTTCTTCAATAGGAAGCGAATAGCATTCTGACCGTTCTTGATAAAATTTATTGTAATAGTCGAAGCTACAGTTATTTTATTTAGCCATTTATTTCTGAAAATATCTTTTTATTCATAATTTTTGAAAACGAACGATCACTCTGCGGGGAGAATACGCTATTGGTAATTGATTATCCGCCTTTTTTTACCGATCGGTACAATTTTCGTTCAGAGTTCGTTGGTTGCCGACGGTGCCATCGGCTACCGATGGTACCATCGGTAGCCGACGGTAAATACACTCGGTTACCGATGGGAGAACCCTGAACGCACCCATTGTAATGTATAGAAACTTTTCAAACGTCAAAGTAAAACGAAAAATTCAACACTTGGGATTTGAGCACTGATGGACAAAGGGAAAATCGTTTCTGCTAGCGAAATTATCTTTTTGTGGAAAAAAGAGTTAAAGAAGCGTCGTGCAATAATGTAAAAATTAATCCTACTCCCCAAAGCAAAATAATTCTGCAAAAAAGGCCGTGCACTAGGGAAGCCAGAATGGAAAGATATTATGAAAGACCTTCTCCCGAACAAAACAAGATTTGGAAAATGTTTTTTTACTTTTTATGACAGATTTTGTTTTTGTTCAATATAATAATGCCATTTTTCTTGTAAACGAAATTTGAGAAAGCAAACAACTTTTTTTGTTGTAGTCGCTTTTGACGTTTTAAAATCTATCAAAAATTTATTAATTCGGTATACATGTACATATACGGCATTTTTATGTTGAAAGTGGACTCTACAGGGACTACAATCATAAAATAAATAATATAATCAGTATTATTTTGTTAATGGCTAGATTGATGATGTTGAATATGTTGTTGTTGTCCATCCTCAGACAAAAGTCACCCAAGTCTCTAACGTTCCGTGGGATAATGTAAAGTTCTGCCAATGATAGAACCTGAATACGATTCAAGACAATTTTAGATTGGGTCCATTTGAGAACTAAAGCAGACGACAAAATGTTAATGAGTAGCACAGAACATGTATAGATCACAAAATGAGAAAGTGCAGCAATTTCCTTTCCTCCAATTTTATTGAAGTTGTCTTTAAGAGGAATGACACAATTTATTTTTCTAATGAATTTATTGGGGTTTAAGCCGTTTTCAACTGCTTTGGTCACACCTCGGAGACTGGAGCACCTAACCTTGGATTCTTATTGTCTCTCATACCAGTACTACCACAACACCCTAACCGAGCCCCCAGCTGCTCGCCCACATAGATTCACGATATCAAACCATTGATGGGTGAAATTTTGTCAGAGAGGGCATTTACCGGGGCCGGGTATCGAACTCGGGACCTCTCGAGTGAGCGGCAGTGTGTAATGAGACACAGGGTTTAAAGGGTAAATAATGGTGTTTTGTTTTGTTCTGTTTCTCTCTCTCTCTCTCTCTCTCTCTCTCTCTCTCTCTCTCTCTCTCTCTCTCTCTCTCTCTCTCTCTCTCTCTCTCTCTCTCTCTCTCTCTCTCTCTCTCTCTCTCTCTCTCTCTCTCTCTCTCTCTCTCTCTCTCTCTCTCTCTCTTTTTTTTGTTTTTTTTTTTGGGGGGGGGGGGGTAAATGAAGCGGGTTTAAGATGTTTAAAGCAAATAATTTATTTCTTATGGTTTTAAAAGATGAGTTATCTGAATACATTTACCATGCCACGGAAATTTTGGGTGTAAGCGACTTCTGTTTGTGTCAAATAAGTGTATTTCTAACCTGTCTGTTTCATATTATACTGATCCAGCTATCATTTTAACTGACCAGTCTGGGATTCTAACTTTTAGCAGCAAGGGCATATACTTGAATTGAAGCATCGTCAAGTGTCAAAGACTTACATAAAAAGCATCGAGGATCCTTCATTTCCTCTTTTTGTCCTGTTTTCTATCCATGATTGAATGTCCATCATCTGACGTTGAATTACGACTTAACAGAATTAACATTTCATATTAATCTAAAAGACAGAAAAAAGACTTGTATTTACGAATAATATTCGTTTTGGATATATCGCTTAGCAATGTGTGCCCTTGTTCATACTCAGATAAAGTGAGCCCAATGGATGCTGATGGAGTTTGGACATAACCATAGTACAAAACATTTTTAAATAAATGCGAAAATGCAGCATTTTCTTCTTTTCTCTCTATGTTTTGAAGGTGTCTTTATCTAGAACGTCACAAGGAGGTCTAACTTGACATAACGTTAAAGAGTTGATGGGTTCGAAGCGATGTAATAGATGTTTTAATCAAATGATTTATTTTATTTGTACATGTAGCTGGATATTCACATGCCTTGTATATGTCCATGTCGTTTCAGTCTTTGACCATCAGCCTCCGATTCCAAAAGAAATTGTTGCCAATCATCAATTGTAGACCATTTAAGACAAAATTTAAGTCAAAAAGTCGGATTTAAGTCACCAAAATATTGGTCTTAAATTTAAGTCAAAAAGTAGGAACTTTCTAAGTCTTTAGGCATTGATGAAACACGACTTACGACTTAAATGTATTTAGGACGTTTTTTAAGTCAAAAATACGACTTAAATGGTTTGATGAAACAGGCCCCAGGCCCCTGTTTCATCAAAATATTTAAGACGTATTTTTGACTTACCGGTGTCTTACGACAAAATTAGGGCAAGAAACGCGTATCTCCAATCTATCAAGACATGGGTTATGCAATAGTTGTTTTAAGCGATATTTAAGACATCGGTAAGTCAAAAATACGTCTTAAATCTTTTGATGAAACATTCCCCCGGATTGTGTTGACGCCCATAAAGAAATGGGGTTTCCTCTTCAATTTATCAGCTTATAATTTTTTGATTTTGACAAGATAAAGTATATCGTTCGTGTCTTTCAGAGGATTTTATCTGATTCTTAGTCACTCTGCACCGTATCCCAAGTTTTCTTCCAACTTGAAACGAAAACATTTTTCCGTGGTTTCGCTTGAGCGTTTGAAGAAACCATGGGATTTGGTACACAGAGTGAGTTAGAACCGAGAATGGCCTTCTCAAACTTGAAGGGCGCCTACAGTCAAATGGCAAGACGTACATACCATTTTGTTCTTAATCTTTTCAGTGACTGTGCGTTAAAACAGCCATCTGCCGGAGCACAGGATGACAAAGCGGCAGCAAGATTGTGGGAAATGTCCGAGAAAATGGTTGGACTGAGGAAATGAGACAATAGATCTATACGAAATGTGCCCATCATCGTCCAGTATATCGTCGCTTTTCAAAGAAAACATCGTAACTACAGCTTAGTTAAAGCTGTAGTTACGAAGTTTTTGTTAAAAAGCAGTGATATTGGTTCTGTTACAAGCTATCGAAGAAAAGGGACAGTATTCGCCATGGTTTACATAGCGCTATGATACACCGGTCTATTTTATTTGAAGCGATTAGTCTCAGCGCGTTCAAAGAAATATGTTATATTGTACGAAGATAGTCGGACTAAATCCATCAAGGGTAAAAACAGCCACGATGCGACGTTATGGATTCCAAACATAATTAAGTTGCAAATATGAAGCTATGTAGTAAATATAGTTATAAGCGAATTAGATTGTTTTTTTATCAGATTAGTGTATGGTAGTATTATTTCATCAAATTCCGTAAAGGTCCATTTTCAATTACGACGGAGAAATAGTTAACTTATCAATCTTTATAGACTAAGATTTGGATTTTGACCTTTGAACCAAAGAGGACACACTGTGAAATGTTCTTATCTTATTGTTTTCTTCCTGTATTATTTGTTTCATGAAAGTACAAACGACTAATATATTATTTTTTTATCTAATTATTTGTGTGTGAAAGTGTCCTTCGTGTATTTAATATACTTAAACCCATTACCACTCACTGACGCCCTTTGATTCCCCATAAGAAAAGGGATATTAAAACAGAGGAGAACAAGCAATTTCTCTATTTTCCACAATGTTTTCTATAAAACCACAACAACAGCAACATTACAATTCTATTGACTTGAAATTTTTGCCTGTGTCGTCGTTGAATTTTGGCCAGACTAAAATGCCGTCGTTTAGTGATGGATTGAATCTGGGAAAGCTGTCTGAGTACCAATATTTGAACCAAATCCATGACTCTTTGTGAAAAGCTTTTTATGTTAAACAATTCCCAAACGATAAATTTTTGGGTGGTACAATTAGAAACCAGTTGCAGATAAATGAAAATGTAAGATAGGATATGTATGCAATACAGCAAAGAAAAATAGTGGTACAGAAGGAGAAAATGTTGATTATCTGTATTTTCTTCTTTTCTCTCAATGTTTTCAAGAGCATTTTATATCGGGGTTCCAAAACCAGGGTTATATGAGAATGGGTTAAATTAAGTTCTATCGGCGTGAAGAACTATTTAAAGGGGGAATGGCACTTAAAATCATGCAAATTTTCCGAGAACTTCGTACAAAATAAACATGTTTTATAAAAATATGGCCTTTAAATTGCATCTATGCCAAATCTTAGCTTCCTATCTTGTGTATTGGCTAGGATGTCGACGGATTTAAAACCCCATATGTTCCATTATTGTAAATATTATCCCCGGGACAAGAAATCATGGGGTTTTAAATCCGTCGACATCTAAGCCAATACACAAGGTAGAAAGCTAAGATTTGGCATATATGCAATTTAAAGACCATATTTTAATAATATATATTTCTCGGAAAATTTGCAAGATGTTAAGTGTTATGCTGCTTTTAAAAGTTTTTTGAACCATTTTACAACAAATCCTCTGCCACACTTTTGAATTTTGACTACCCAAAACATTGTCGTTTGGGAAAAAAGCTCGATTTCGCTGCATTTCAACATGAACAGAATAACTACAGCTTTAAACAAGCTGTATTTACGAGGTTATCGATGAAAAGCGACGATTTGTTTTAGAATTTGACCAGGAAGCAGGATAGTTTTGCTTTGTTCAAATCCAGCTAAACAGGGATTGGTCTTGAAGCCTTGATAAAAGAATCACAGGAGTTACTCGGTGTATTTGACCCATCACGCTAAAAGGGGCCTTATAGGAAGTGTGAAAAGTATCGACCCTAGTCAGTCTACGCAGTCCACGCAGCCTGAATAGGATCGTAACTTTTCACTCTTGTATAATTTTTGAATGTAGAATGTTTCCGCCATCTTCCTTTTGTGTTCATTTTCAAAATATGACATCATAGGGTTGACCTCTTCTGAGTCTACATGTAGTTCATTTCTCCGAATTTCGTTTTATGTCCTTTCAACAGGGCCCCTTTTAGCGTGACGGTCATATATAGATAAAAAACTACCATGTAGCTGTAAAAACGTTGTAACTCGAACTTTCACAAAGCATAGTTACAATGTTTTGGACTCCCTCCTATGACCCCCTGATTCGCTTATCATTGAATCACCGAAGGTCTTTTTTAAAGTCAAAGGGCTCAAGATGGATGCCAAAACGGTCCTACTTTTGCTGTGTATGGCATTTTGTAAGTATAACACGTTTTGTCATTGATTCATATAATTATTTAAATCGCTTTTAAATAACCATAAATTTGAATTGAAAGAAGGAACGGTAACAAAAGTATGCTATAATGCTTAGAATTGTACCCCCCCCCCCCCCCCAAAAAAAAAAAAAAGAAAAAAAAAAAAAAAAACAAAAAAAAAAACGACCGCCAATGAACAGTTGTGTATCTGAATGAATATTTGTCGTAAGAATACTAAACTATAATCCAAGCTCAAAGACATAATGTCCATAAAAGCTTAAGGTAATCCACCCCTAATGAGATTCGCACGACGTTGGAATTATTCGGGTGCGATCTAAAACATGCGGCGGTGGAACTCTCCATAGCTGAATGTTTACCGCACCCGAATAGGTACGGATACGTGACGACGACGCTGGAAAAAGCCGATCTCTTATGAATCGCGACATTACGGGTAGTCTACCTTAATCGTTTGTGCGACTATTTACTATCATTCATAATATCTACATTAAAAGGCTGAAATCACGGATACCTGGTAAAACAATTTCTAAACTGCAAAACATTGAATTGTTCCAATTTGAAAGCTTCTGCAGACGACAAAAAGGATGGTGATGAATAAAGGTGCGTATTTGTGTACACTACAAGTTGCAAGTTTATTAAAACATTCCAGGTCATAGTCACACATACCCGACACTTTGTTAAGCCGGTGTGCAACATTTCAGAAGAATACGGGTTACCTCACTATGTTTCGTTTTGATTTTCTCACGACAAGAAGTGTTTAGTACCTAGTAAACGAAATTAAAAAAAAAAAAAAAAAAAAAAAAAAAAAAAAAAAAAAAAAAAAAAAAAAAATAATTAAAAAAAAAAAAAATAAAAAAATAAAAAATAAAATACCAGAAAAAACATCGAAGAAAAAGAAAAATGCTGCTTAGCAGCATTTTCTTCTTTTGTCTATACACGTATTTGTTCCCTGACATATTGCATGAAAATACTTTGTTCACTTAATTCCATTTTGTCAAGCCTTTAGCAGAGTTCAGATGTGAACTGTTCATTTTCCATTTGTGTTAAGGTAGAACACCCGTAATGTCGTCATTCATAAAACATCGGATTTATTTTTACGGTTGTCGTAAAGTATCCGAACTTATCCGGGCGCGGTCGTAAATATTCGGCGGTAGGAAGTTCCACTGCCGAATGTTTCCGGCGTCGTCCGAATAATTCCGACGTCGCGCGAATTTCATTAGGGGTAGACTACCTTAGCTGTTTCCGATATTACAGTTTCATCAGAACAAGCATCTGGTTTGCAATGTTATGATTGTCCGATTGGTGCCAAAGTTTGCGTCAAAACGGTGACATGTGCTGCGGACGAGGTACGTATTTTCAGTGTATATTAAGGTAGTCCACCTAACGTGACGTCTATCTTTTTCGTGCTACGTCGTTAACATTCGTTCTTTACGCATATTGGACCTATTTTGGCCTTGGAGCTTGACCTAACCAAACATAATTATTTCATACACATTGAAAAAACAAAACAAACAAACAAAAAAAAACAAAAACAAACAAACAAAACAAAACAAAAAAAAAAAAAAAAAAAACAGCCTTGATAATTCATACATGGATAACTTCCGCCTACCCCCTTTTAGATTATGACCTTGTCACATTGACCTTGGAGTTTTGCGACATTCTTTCGTTAAAGCAATCTAATTATGCTCTTCGCGGAAAACTCGGTTTATTTGTAAAAAAGTGTTTCTATGTCATTGCATTTCCTGCAGCCGAAGTAGGGCCTTCGTTTAATATCGGTAGACATGTTTTGTCTAAAAATCGTTACATTTTGCTTGATTTATACGAGACAATCCTTATAACCGTTCCATGCATTATACCGCAGAAGACATTTAAAATCGAGTAAAGAGTAGAAAAAAAGTAGATTGCATATCACATACTATTTTATCAGAAAACATTATTATCAGGGATATTTTTTTTCTCCAATGTCTTCCCATTTTATGTCTACTAGAACCTTGAATGTGTTTGTAAAATAATCAAGGTGTTCTACCCATCATCAGATACCAAACACTTCGTGCAAAGTCGGGCGTCATCCGTGGCGGCGAAAATTGACGAGGATATCCCTCGCAAATTTTCGTTGCCGCAGATGACTCCCAGAAATTGACAAAAATATGCCATCGTCAGTTTCCCTTGACACGGTTGACGCCCAAGGTTGCTCGAAGTGATTGGTATTTAATCATGGGTATAATACCTTTATTGGTTATTCAATATTTTTCAGTATTGCGGTTTGAAATCTCTGAAGCTCGGTTCGGGAATGAAATACAACTCCGGGTGCGAAAAGATCGCGGTAAGATGAAATCATCTTTTAATGCTACAGCACAAGATTATGACGGGGTATAACGTGACAAAGCAGTTTCAGAAAATCGCCAATGATATTTTTGTAACACTTGATAAATCTCGATTGGGTTTCAAGCAGGGAAGAAAAAGATAATCCCCCAAAACACGACTGACATTAGCCTAGATCGAGATATGATAAATCTTCTGATAAAAATGACATTGGCGACTAACTAATTGGTTGATAGTCAAAAACTTAGTTATCAGGTGATTTTGAAAGATCCCTGGCATAAGCAAATCCCTGACGTATTCCCACATGTTCAGCTTCGAATCCTTTTCAAATCGATCATACATTAAGGGGGAATGCTCAAGTTTCCTATTTTTTCCCAATAATAGAATTTATTCATATTGAAGTTGTTGAATTGTTGAAATTACATGTTATTACCAATTGAAAAATAAAATGAAAATGGATGGTCAGCGAAAAAATGCATAATTTCTTGCACCTGACCAATGTCACTAAAATGCTAATAAAATGCTGTATACTCATCATTTAGTCCCAAAAACGGATTTAAAGTAACGTTTTACATTTAATAAGAACAGAAAATCCCAAATATGTGCCATTTTAAACGCGAAAATGTATAAAACAGCATGCTTACGTGTTCGGTTAGATCAACGAAGCTGGAGTGTTTTATGTCAATATTTGCATATTTTTGGAAATATTTAAAGTTTTACCTAATAGAATTTGATAAAACTCCCTCATTGTATTAAGCAACATGTCCTGGTAATAATTCAAAAAGAAAATGTATAGGTCAGCGCACTTATTAGTGAATTACAGCAACTTTTATCAGCTACACATGGATAAAATGAAGCAAAAAAGTTGTAACTGCATACACACGTACGACTGTCTTGCTCTGAATAATCGATTTCAATCTTGAGGAAATCAGTTTCGCATAATAATACACTTTTACCCTCGAAAGTCGTAAATTGTAATGGTATATTATATTATTGAAAATATGGGAGCAAACAATATTGGTACGAAACATATAATTTACTACATTAATGACCGAGTGTTCCGAAAAACTGGAGCGTTCCCCCTTAACAGAGTTATTGAAAAAACTACGGAAAATTTTGTGTCACCTGACTGGTCCGTTAGTTACTTCATGCTATAATGCTGTCCCTTGTGTAACGGACCACCAAGTCAAACACCACCACCACCATCACCACCACCACCACCAACAACAACAGCAGCAACTGTTTATATATTGTCATGATAACGAACTGTTTTTCTCTCTCTACAAGTCCTGTCCAAAGGGTAACACACCACAGACAGGTCCGCTGGTTACTACATGTTGTAACAGTCCCTTATGTAACGGACCACCCAGCCAAACAACAACAACAACAACAACAACAACAACAACAACAACAACAACAACAACAACAACAACAACAACAACAACAACAACAACAACGACGACGACGACGACGACGAGCATGACATACTTATCACTATCATGATAATGAAATGCAGTTTTCTTTTCTCTACAAGTCATGTCCCAGTGGTAACACGCCACAGACAGGTTCGCTGGTTACTACATGTTGTAACAGTCCCCTGTGTAACGGACCTCCCAGCCTAACAACAGCAACAACAACAACAACAACAACAACAACAACAACAACAACAACAACAACTACTACCTCCACTACTACTACGCCCG
The DNA here is from genome assembly GCA_963680895.1 of Fragum sueziense. NCBI lineage: Eukaryota > Metazoa > Mollusca > Bivalvia > Cardiida > Cardiidae > Fragum > Fragum sueziense. Next base: position 6,693,195 of record OY804609.1, read on the forward strand.
TTCCAAGTAAGAACATTTTATATTATTATAGCTTATGATGAAATAACATGACAGAGCATCTCTAGCTATTTGGTAGGGATGTTCTGCCAGGTCATTTATCGTGAGCTATACAAATAATAATATTTACATAAAGAGAATATTTAATTGAAATAAAGAAAACAAATGTATGTCTAAATATAGCTCTCGATGAATGACCTGGCAGAGCATTTCTAGCTATAAGCTAGAGATGTTCTGCCAGGCCATTTATCGGGACCTACACAAATGAAAAAAATCAAAAAAAAAATCAAAACTTTCAAAATCACACTTGATTTAAATTAGAACATAGGTCTGTTATATACTTTTGAAAAAAATGAGATCACAAATATTCAACACAAAATACGAACGATGTCGAATCTTAAGTATTTTTTATCAATTACGTTTTCTTGGGTACAAGAAATGATATAAGACACGACAATTCCTTTTAGTTTTGAATAGCCGATTCATTTTTTTTCTTTTCCCATATTCTATAACAACCGATTTTTTTTCATCCGGATTATTTTTACCGGGATTGAAGAAGTTTTTTAAAATCATTTTAAAGAAAGGCAATTAAAATTCATCATTTAAAAGACCCTTGATGAGCAAGAGATCGAGTGAGTGAGAATGTATATTATTAAGATAGTTTGTAAATTTTTTATGGATTTTTTGTAGCATTTTGTAAAATGTTGTTTTTTCATGTAAGTTATTTTTAAGGTAGTCCATCCATAATTAGATACCAAACGCTTCATGTAATTTTGGGCGTCATCCTTGGCAACGGAAATTGACAAGGGTATCCCTCGTCAATATCCGTTGCATCCAGAAAATGTCGAAAGTACCCGGATTTTATCTTCGACAATTTCCGTTGCCATGGATGACACCCGAAGTTGACAAGTTTTTGTATCAAATGCTAGATGGAATACTTTAAATATATATCAATCTGTCATGTCACTTAACTAGTTCATAACGAACGATTTCAGATGTTTTAGCTACATGCATAACGAAAACCTCGTAACTGCAGCTTGTTTGAAGCTGCAGTTACGATGTTTTCGCTGAAAAGCAGCGATATGAAGGCTACTGGCAAAAAAGAAATATTCTTTGTCAGACGGCACTAAATTTGTACGTTTAACCCATTACCAGACGGCAAAATTTTAGGGTGGTCCAAATTGAAGGATTTTGCAGACGAAAATTTCAAGTGAATTAAATCTAAAATGCTGTGGTCTTTTTGGGTAGAAAACTTTGCAGCAATGTCTTTATTTTCCACAATGTTTTCCAAAGCCTTTTCCATTTGGGGAGACAAAAAGAGCCAATATGTGGTAATAGTTTAAAAAAATGTCCCTATGTGAAATGACAGATTGAATTGACGTCATATTGAGGTAGAATACCCGTGATAGAACTATACTCGACGTCGGCACTTTTCGGGCGACGTCGTAGTCATTCGGCAGTAGAATGAGCGATTTTTTTCTCTTCTAGTTATCTTGGTCGTGTAGATCGGATATGGCCGAACGTGTACGACATTGCTCGTAAAATTCCGACGTTGTCGTAAGAGGCTAAAATGTACACATTACGGGTATTCTACCGGAAATTTGTAAAACTTTGTAAATGAAACGCTGTTTCTAAGAATAGGCATAATCTGAGAAATTGATACGTGCCCATTTGTACAGTTTTTTGTTACGAAAAAGGAGCACTTTCAAAAGCACGCAGAAATATATATTCGGAGGAAATCGATAGATATCGAAATTGATCAGACTGCGTAAGTCATGACATCTGATTTGATTCCATTATTTTTACACATGTTTTCTGAATCCCATTGATGACAATACACGTGAAATATTAGAAAAAAAAGTGAAATATTAGAAACAGTGTTTCATAATTATATGAGTCTGGATTTGGCTAAAGGGTATGTACGTCATTTAGTTCAGCATCGATTAAGACCAATGTCTACATGACTGTATACTGATCGGGATGCATGCAGCACTATGAGATGTCCTATAGATAACGATGGAGCTATTAGAGAACGGCATGGACCTTGATCAGACTGTGCGTATGCACAGGCTGGTCTAGAGCCATGTTGTTCTCGAAATTCCACAACGGACCTTTTTCCAGATCCAAGGTCTTATCTATATTATTTAATGTATGATCGATATGTATTTGTGTACACGATGGGCATGTATAGCGCACGATAAATGACCTGGCACAGCAGACCATACTAATCGAACGCGATGCTCTGCCAGGTCATTTATCGTGAGCTATATATTTAGTATTTCATCCATCATTAAATACAAAACACTGCGTGCAACTTTCGGCGCCATCCGTGCCAATCGAAAATGACGACAATATCCCTCGTCAATTTCCGTTGCCGCTGATGACGCCCGTACATTGACGAGGGTATACCATCGTCAATTTCCGTTGAAATGAATGACGTCCGGACATGCACGAAATGTTCGATATCTAATGATGGATGGAAAACCTTAATTTACCATTGTTCTTTCATTGCTTTTTATCCCCCGCCGAAAAAATTTTTCGGGGGGATATTGTTTTTGCCATGTCCGTCCGTCCGTCCGTCCTTCCGTCCGTCCGTCCGTCCGTCTGTCCGTCCGTCTGTCCGTCCGTCCGTCCGTCCGTCCGTCCGACATTCGTTTCCGCGCTATTTCTTGGAAACTATAGACCGGATTTCGATGAAACTTGGCACACAGCTTCACTACAAAGAGGACATGCGCATATCGTCGGGGTTACCCGGTTCGACCATTGAATTCAGAGTTACTGCCCCTGACTGTTTAAGCCATATACATGAAGAGTGATATTCGTTTCCACGCTATTTCTTGAAAACTGTCGACCGGATTTCGATGAAACTTGGCACACTGCTTCACTACAATGAGGACATGCGCATATCGTCGGGGTTACCCGGTTCGACCGTCGAATTCAGAGTTACTGCCCCTGACTGTTTAAGCCATATACATACAGAGTGATATTCGTTTCCGCGCTATTTCTTGAAAACTGTAGACCGGATTTCGATGAAACTTGGCACACAGCTTCACTACAAAGTGGACATGTGCATATCGTTGGGGTTACTCGGTTCCACCGCCGAATTCAGAGTTACTGCCCCTGACTGTTTAAGCCATATACATACAGAGTGATATTCGTTTCCGCGCTATTTCTTGAAAACTGTAGACCGGATTTCGATGAAACTTGGCACACAGCATAACTACAAAGTGGACATGCGCATATCGTCGGGGTTACCCGGTTCCACCGCCGAATTTAGAGTTACTGCCCCTGACTGTTTTAGCCATATACATACAGAGTGATATTCGTTTCCGCGCTATTTCTTGAAAACTATAAACCGGATTTCAATGAAACTTGGCACACAGCTTAACTACAATGAGGACATGAGCATATCATGGGGGTTACCCGATTGGACCGTCGAATTCAGAGTTACTGCCCCTGACTCTTTAAGCCATATACATACAGTGATATTCGTTTCCGCGCTATTTCTTGAAAACTGTTAACTGGATTTCGATGAAACTTGGCACACAGCTTCACTACAAAGTGGACATGCGCATATCGTCGGGGTTACCCGGTTCGACCGCCGAATTTAGAGTTACTGCCCCTGACTGTTTAAGCCATATACATGAAGAGTGATATTCGTTTCCGCGCTATTTCTTGAAAACTATAGACCGGATTTCAATGAAACTTGGCTCACAGCTTCACTACAAAGTGGACATGCGCATATCACCGGGGTTACCCGGTTTGACCGCCGAATTTAGAGTTACTGCCCCTGACTGTTTTAGCCATATACATACAGAGTGATATTCGTTTCCGCGCTATTTCTTGAAAATTATACACCGGATTTCAATGAAACTTGGCACACAGCTTTACTACAATGAGGACATGCGCATATCGTCGGGGTTACCCGGTTCGACCGCCGAATTTAGAGTAACTGCCCCTGACTTTTTAAGCCATATACATACAGAGTGATATTCGTTTCCGCGCTATTTCTTGAAAACTATACACCGGATTTCAATGAAACTTTGCACACAGCTTTACTACAATGAGGACATGCGCATATCGTCGGGGTTACCTGGTTCGACCGTCGAATTTAGAGTTACTGCCCCTGACTATTTTAGCCATATACATACAGAGTGATATTCGTTCTGTTGAAGCCATATACATACAGAGTGATATTCGTTCTGTTGAAGCCATATACATACAGAGTGATATTCGTTTCCACGCTACTTTATTGACAATGAAAATATGTTCGGCGGGGGATATCAATTCAACGAATTTGCTTGTTTCATTGTTTGTACATTTACATTAATTTATTGATGTTGAAATTGTAATTTGAGGAGTAGAATTATGTTGGTATAACAAAAAGAATCATCAATATTTAATTTCATGCAAAACATCTTTTTTTTTACCAAACTAGTTGTGTGTTTAACACTTTTCCAAACAAAACCAGGCTTCAACGTCCCCGATACAAACAGCTCGGGAAAAACATTGAGACAAAAGAATAATATGCTGGTAACTAGCATATTCTTCTTTTGTCTCAATATTTTCTGAGCTGTATTTTACACAAATCCCGTCTTTATCAGCGCTCAAAATCCGAAAATTATCAAATAAAACGTGTAGACTATGAATTTGAAATACCACCGCTTTTATACCAACACTGTACGCTCCTCAAAAATTGAAAATATTATGTAAAATACAAAATGTAGCTATTTTGTACCGTTTGTAAATAGTGAAGCTTTGTATATTTTTTTCATGAAATATGTAGTAGTTTATCCGCTACTTATAATTAGTCCCCCCCCCCATTTTTTTTCAAATTCTGCCCTGTTAATGTTGAATTTTTATAAATCGACGATTTGATCTTACAATTTTCTGTATTTTTGTGTCTTTTTTTACATATCTTTTAAAAAAAATTTATTTGAATTCTGATGACAATGTTGAAGAAAAGAAATGTGGAAACTAATTTGTCTTACAATATCGGCTTCTGATTTTCTTACAATAGACATAATATTTATACATATACATCTAAGCAAATAGAAACTGTACTTTGTCGCCGATTTGTTTCCTTTTTTTTAATTTTATTTTCTGAGATAATCTGAATACAAAATACAGAGCTACAAATAAGTGGGAGGGGTTAAAGATAATCTAACTTTTTTATTTTAATTCCAAAACCTATGTTGTGGGTACTCATTGGAATCGTCTCATCGAGACGATTCCAATGAGTGCCCACAACATAGGATTTGATTAGCAATGAATAAAATATTGCATTTTGAAAGGCACCCACTCTCTCTCTTCTATGTAGCTCTGCAAAATATATGATTTGTATCTATAGATGATAGCTATCTTGCCAAATTATAAACGAAAGGAGGTAAGTGACATTTAAATTGTTTTTTCCGTTTATTTAGCGTTCAAAAATCATTTTCCCCTTATTAAAGATTTCTAAATTTGGATCAGTGGAAATTTCAAAATGGACAAATGCTTGTTTGACCATTATACATATTGTCATTATAAGTTTGATTTGATAAATTTCAGCTTTTTCGCAGAGATTGCATGTTTTTTCTAATTCAAAGATATTCGCATAGCAATTAAGATGATGCAATTCATATTAATAATACTAACTTGCTCTCTTTATTTGAACAGATGGATATCAAAAACTTTATAAGAAACCTTTCTAATTGATAGACATATATAGTATTACCAGGAAAACCCATTTGACGTCACGCGGTATGGCGGTATGGTGTTTGACCAATCAATGCACTTGACGTCACGTGGTATATGGATTGACAAATCAGCGCATTTGACGTCACGTGGCATGATGTAACCAATCAGCGGCACCGTAGAACGAACAGGTATGGTCGAGACGCAGAGCAACAGATGAGAGAGGGTGAAGACATTCTAATTATCTCAACTCCAAACCCTATGTTGTGGGTGCTCATTGGAATAGTCTCGATGAGACGATTCCAATGAGTGCCCACAACATAAGGTTTGCTAAATAACAAATGGAATATTGAATAAATCGAAAAGCCATTATTCCCTCTTGCCTGTATGAGATCACAAAGACGGCTTTTCTCAAAAAATTTCCAAAAATCAGTCAGTGCCTTCGCATCACTAATTAGAAACGCTTTGAAAAACGACAGCTAAAATGTTGAAAATCGATGATAGTTAAATTTCTGTGATTGCTCGTAATTTGTCATACATTTGAAACATTAATTCTATTATCAAACAACAAAATTTTCGACTGTTCAAAATTAAAAGATGTTGCAGACTACAATATCAAAAGATTAAATTTGAAAATATTCTGGTTGTTTCAGACAGAAATTATTGCAGTAAATGAAGAAATTGCTTGTCACAAGCTCTTTCTTCATTTTCCTCAATGTTTTTCCAAAAACTTTTCTTATGAAGGAGTCAAAAGGCGTCACTGCGCAGTAATGGGCTTTAATCCATCTCCTGTAATAGGCATAATATTATTCGATCAACAAAATACGAGGGATGATCCAAAAGTAATGTCACAAACGTAGTTTTCGGTGATTTTATGAACGTATCCTCATACAACTTTAGATGCCGAAAGATTAACATTCGTTCAATACATGCACGAATTTTCATAAAGTTTCGTGTAAAATTACAAAAATAAACTACATTTTTACATAACGCATCGGTGTCCAGCGCCGCACAACACACGACGTCATTGACGTCATTCTACTCCTACTCAAAATATCGCCCTCTGTGTTTAATTAATGCAACATTCGTGGCGTTCGACCCGCTTCATAAATGCATTTTAAACATCTCGTTCAGCAATTCTTTGAATGCATTCCTTGAATCAATTTGTTCTCAGTTGGTTTAGGTCGACATGATAAATTCTTCTTAAATTCAGCTTAAGATGCGGAAATGGCGCAAAGTAACATGGACGTTGGCGTTATTCCCCAGCTCCACATGTCTTTCGGCTCGTTTTGATCTTCAAACGACTCATATTCACTCTCAATAAAGCTTGCACTAACGGTAGACGTCTTTGTCATGAAATGTCCGTTCTTTTAGGTTGAATTTATTGTTTCCGTTGCTTCAATCGGCTATTTTGCAAGCATTTAGCAAAAGTTCAGAATTGCACGTTGTGGGCATTTATCCGATTCTGCCATTATCCCGAATGCGATTGATGAATTCAGTAAGACTTATTTGGTATTTCAACGCACCGATTTTATTGAAACGTTCTAAAATTGCTTAGAAATATCATGACGTAGCGGCATTTAAATATCAGCTTAATTGTCTTGATTTTACTTTTATATAATGAGAGAACATAAAATAATATTAATCTTCAAAAGAATAGTCTAGGGCGTGCGGCGCATATGCACGACATGGATTCTTTTTGGCATTTTATTTTCTCGGATATATAAACAATATTCAAATAATTCAGAAAAGCATGTTTCCAACAGGATAAGCTTGAATGATAAGTCTTTATTTGTACAAGAATACGTCGAATAACCAAACTATGGACACTGTGACATTACTTTTGGATCATCCCTCGTAAATCTTCTTTTGGGGACTGCAGCTATAGCGCAGTTGGTAATGCATCTGCCTCTCACTCGAGAGGTCCCGGATTCGATCCCCGGTCGCGGCAAATATTCTTTCTGACTAAACTATCACCTACCAATGGTTTGATATCGTTAACCTATGTGGACAAGCAGCTGGAGGCTCGATTAGGTTGTTGTGGTAGTTTTGATATGAGAAACGACAGGAATCCATGCTTAGGTGCTCCAAATCGCCGCGAGATGTCCATGGCAGTTGTAAAAGGCATTAAACCCCATTAAACCAAACCGTATTGTTTAGGAAAATATGAAATATATCGAAATATAACAATAATGTTGGAAAGATTTTTTCCACATTTCCAATTAATTTAAACACATCGACACGAACTGATATTTTCAAAATACGAGTTTTTACCAAAGTTGATATATTTCAGATCTAAACCAAAGCACGACATGCGAGGCACGAACCAAGAAGCACAATTGTTGGATTGTTTGTGATACGTTTATTTGATAAATGTTGCATATAATTATGCAGAATGAGATAATGAGTAAAAATAAGTTGTTTTTGTTCTGTTTGTCTTTTTTGTTAGTCTTTTCTCAAATGTATCCTTTTTATTACACAAGGATGATGGATATGTTTTTCAACGAAGTAATTGCTTGTCACAAGCAATTTCTTCATTTGCCACAATGTTTTATTAAGTATTTAATATTAAGGATGCCAAAATCCGGTCTTATTTTGGAAAAGAACTCGGTCAAACGCCCTATGCTTCAGCATTACAAACTTCCTTGTCGTTAATAATGAGACTGCTGGTCGGCGCAACCTGGTATAACCTGTTGTTTTCCAAAATGCAAAGACATCCCCTGTTTTATATCCAAAGTCGTGCGTATAACTAAAAAAGTATCTATATTTAAGTGAATAGAAACACGTATCCCTTTCTCAAACAGTGATGCCTTTTGACACCGTACAAATTAAACGCTTTGGAAAACATTGTGGAATTTGCTTTTGACAAGCACTTTCTTTATTTTTCACAATATTTTCAGCACGAAAGCACAAAAAGTGTAAAATCCCATGCACTTGATAATGTCATCTGCAACAACTTTTTAATTCGGACAAGTCAAATTTTTTCCATCTGGTAACGGGTTAATGAACAAAAGAGAATATACTAGAATTGATATATCTCTCCCGTGTCGCATGAATTGTTAATGTAATCTAATAAATCATTTGGTTTATTCTATTTTATTTGTGAAGAATATTTAATAAGTAATTGATAACCAAATAAAAGAGAAAAAACCGACTACCCCCGTATATGTTGTCATTTTGATCACTGAAACGTGAAAATACAAAATTGGAAGGAAGAGTACCCGGACAGTACATCTATCCGAATGTATTTGCTAAATTTTAGTGATTTCCCACTCTCGGATTGTTTGAGACTTTTTATATGTTATTCATATCACCAAAGGCTACTTTTAAAAAATACAAGACTGATTTCTGTTGCAATTAGCTGAAGGTCAAACCCTAGAATGACTGGACTAGATTTATATAACAAAATATGTATGCCACTTTTTAAGGCACTTCGATCAACATTCGATACCAACTACTTCATGCAATTTCGGATTTCATCCTTGGCAACAGAAATTGACAACGGTATCCTTCGTCAATTTCCCTTGCTACGGTTGACGTCTGATATCGACGAGGGTATACACCGTCAATTTCCGCGGCCTCGGATGACGCCCGAAATAGCACGAATAGAAGTGTTTGGTATCTAATGGTGGATGGAATACCTTAACGCCCGTTTGGAAAAAAAGAGGTGTATTATGTCATCACAACTGGCACCTGGGCGTCTGACGGCTGGCGACAGAAAAGCGTCCAGTTTTGTCGTCCCCGATTAAAAGAGATTTGGAATCTTTGAGGCAAGAAGAAAATGCAGGTAACTTGTGCTGGGACGTACATAAACTCTATTGGTATTAATATGTATTTCGTCGTCGTCTGTAGCAATTTTCAGATTAGACTAGCATCAACTTTTTTTGTTAGGAAAAGAAATAAATAATAGTCTGGCAGATGGATACAACTAAGCAGTTTGTTTTATTGACAGTTTATGATGAATAATTAAGAACCGGTGGTTCGGCATGACCAAGCGAACACATTGAATACGTTGTACTATCTCGTTACTAGAATGTCGTATGAAATCTTTAGCGAATAATCGCGTTTGTTTTGCGATACTAAAAAAGAAAAACATTAGAAAAGGAGGAGAAAAAAGAAATTGCTTACAATAAAGAATCATATTTTTATTGCAAAACAATTTACACGGAGATAAAAATGTTTGTAAAAATGTTAAACATATTTTGCTTATCCGAGACATTTCTGTCTGATAAAGTTGAAAATTGTGATCTTAAAATAAACGGCTATATAATTGAAAGAAAAGATAGAATTGATAAAATAGGCGGGGGCTTACTCCTGTATTTAGCGGACAACTTGAATTACCAAAGACGGAATGATTTAGAATTAGGTGATATTGAGAGCATTTGGATTGAGGTAAAATTTCAAAACAAAAAATCGTTATTACTGAATTTTTCTTACAGACCACCAAATAGTAGTCAAATTTGGATCGAACGATTTGAAGAGCAATTACTTTTAGCTGAAATTGAAGATTCTGACTACATTATTTTGGGTGATTTTAATATTCAATTTTCATTGCCGTCGACGTATAGCAACATGAAGTGGGCTAATCTGGTCCAAGATTTTGGCCTATTTCAGCACATTGATACGCCCACAAGAGTAACAAAAAATTCAGAAACAATTATTGACCACATTTATAGTACATGTAAGCATTCTATTAGCGAAATACTGGTTCCCGAAATAGGAATCAGTGACCATAACCCCATTGCGCTAACGTATAAATGCAGCATTTCCGAGGTAAAGAAAAATGGGTTTCAGACAATAAAATATCGATCCTTTGCTAAATTGAATAAAAAAAGTTTTATTAATGATCTTTCGTACACACAATTTAACGCTGTAGAAACATTTTCAAATCCCGATGACGCATTACAGTATTTCTATTATTGTTTGAATTGCATTCTCAATAAACATATACCTATAAAAGAAAAAAGAGTAAAGAAGCTGAAACAACCTGATTGGTATAACGATGATATCAAAACTGCTATTTCAAAAAGGGATACATTCAAACGTTCCCACAATTTGGCATATGTACAAACTATGGAGAAATAAGGTTACATCTGCAATAAGGAAGAGCAAAAAAGAAATTTTTAACAAGGCAGTCAAAAATCAATCTGACCCTAAAATACTGTGGCAAAATCTGAAAAATGTCGCGTCCGATGACGGATCTATTTCTCAAATACCTTCCAGACTGTGCATAAATGGTACAATCGTGGAAGGCAGTAGAAATGTACTGAATGAACTAAATATACACTTTTCAAATATTTCAAAAATTGTTGAAAGGGTTCCTTTAGATACAAGCTTTTTCGATAATTTAAAATCTAGACTTGATGAAGTACTTCAGGACAAAATTTTTCATGTAAACTATATAACACCTTTAGAAGTAAAACATATTATTGAAAATCTTGACGTTAAAAAGTCGTCTGGAGTAGATAATATAAGTGCCAATATTTTAAAATTATGCAAAGATTATATTTCGGCGCCCATTTCGTGCATTTTCAACAAATGTATTGCTGATGGATTTTTTCCTCGCGAATTTAAAAAAAGCCAACATTTGTCCCATTTTCAAAGGGGGTGAAAAGAGCGACCCAAATAACTATCGCCCGATCTCGATCCTTCCCACATTATCTAAGATATTTGAGCGACATATAGCAAATCAGCTGAAAGATTTCCTAAAGAATTCAAACATTTTATATGCTCATCAATCCGGTTTCAGAGACAATTACTCTTGTCAGACAGCACTTATTCACATAATAGATTCTTGGTTAACAGAAATTGACGAAGGAAATTGCATTGGCTCTGTATTTCTTGACTTGAAGAAAGCCTTTGATCTTGTTGATCATGATGTTTTACTTTTTAAGTTAAAATTGCATCATTTTTCTGACGCTGCATGTGACTTCTTTCGGTCATATTTATCAAACAGATATCAAGCGGTAAAAGGCGGAACAGTTGTATCAGAAATGAAGCCCGTTTTATCTGGTGTTCCTCAGGGTTCTATTCTTGGACCAATTCTGTTTTTGATCTATATTAATGATCTACCTTTAAATGTCACCTTAAACATTGACATGTATGCTGATGACGCAACTCTTCATTACTCTGATGCGAATATTACCAGAATAAATGCTAACCTTCAAGATGACCTACTCAATGTTGAGCGCTGGTGCAAATATAACAACATGATTATTAATCCAAATAAGACTACGTGCATGTTAATTGGTTCCGCACAACGACTTAAAAAAGCGGAAAATCTTAATCTTGAAATTCTTGGAAATCAAATAGAGACTGTATCTTCACAGAAGCTTTTGGGTGTTCATATTGATAATACCCTGTCCTGGAAAATTCATATTGATAAAACATGTTCTAAGTTATCTTCAAAATTATATTTGCTTAAAAAGATTAACTATTTTCTGACCCCTGAAATGCGACAAATGTTTTACAATTCTTATATAACGCCATATTTTGACTACGGTTGTATAGTCTGGAACCAGTGCACGTCTTCGCATGTAAATAGATTATTCAAAATTCAAAAAAGAGCAGCTCGGATTATCCTTAACAAACCCACCAGGTCTGATACAAGAGAAAACTTTACTGAATTGAAATGGTTAACATTCAAAACCCGTTGTATATACTTCACTATTGTAATGGTCTATAAGACATTACATGGTTTGGCACCTTCGACTACATCAAATCTTATAAATTTAAGTAGAAATAGGTTCTATAATCTAAGATCGCAAACAAATAACGCAATAGCATATTCCTGCATTCCTAGAACTGACTTCATGATGAGATCTTTTTCGGTACGTGGCATGAAATATTGGAATTCAATCCCATTGAAAATAAGAATGATTTCTAATGTCGCATGCTTCAAGAAAAATCTAAAAAAGTACTTGATGTCAGTTAATGACTTTTCTTAAGATTATATATTCCACTTAATATGTTAAATCTGCAACAAACATGTATGTCCACATTTGATTTGTTATTTCGTTAATTTATGTAATGATTGTTTATGAAAATGAGCATTGCATGTGTGAATGTATGTGATACAAAATGTGTTACCTGCCCTTTCCTAAAGCAATCCCTGGTCTTAGCGTCATCAGCAGAAAATTCTCTTTATATGACGGAGATGAAAATGTTGATAACCAGCTATTTTCCTTATATTATTTTTGTCACAATATCTCAATTTTTCTGCGTTCGGTTACATTGCATTAGCTGCATGTAACCATTCGAATTTGGGCAAGTCTAAAATTTTTGAAATCAGGGTAAGGGAATATTTGTTTTCCGAAGGCCTTATTGTAAATAAGCTACTCATTATACTGTTATTGTGTGGTGATGTCTTTATAAGTTACCTTCGATAAATAAAGATATTATTATTATTATTATTATTATTATTATTATTATTATTATTATTATTATTATTATTATTATTATTATTATTATTATTATTATTATTATTATTATTAATATTATTATTATTATTATTATTGAAAACGTATTTGAACCATTTTCAAACCTCGTTAACTTTGTTTTCTTTTAAGATCTGAGTCTAGCTCAGAAAACGTATCAATAGTCAATCAGGCCTATACAAGACAATGCTGATTGCAATCACGGACAGATTCACAGTATTCATGCTGCACCCATTAATTTGTTCACTTATCATTGAAAATTATAATGCAATAAGTTTGCATTATGGATATTGCAATTTCCCTTCTTATATTCTTCAGTTTTATCGCAAAACCTCACAACTCCAGGTTGATTAAAGCTGGAGTTATGAGGTTTTGCAATAACACGGTGTATACTCTTTTCAGACTAAAATTTTACTTGAGAGGTGGGATAGACTAGCCCTAGTCGTTTCTGTTTGCGTTATTTGTCAATGGGTGCATTATTCTCTTTGAGACTTGCCTCTTTAATCCAAGTCCAAGCTATTTATTGCCAACAGAAACCTAGTATTCTAGACTAGGATGTCATTTAAAAAAGGGTATTTGCTTTTATACTATAACATTAATACTAGGGTCTGGGCCAGACTAGAGGCGGGGCAAAGATAAAGAAGATGGTTTCTAAGGATTCTTTTCTAACCATTTCTATTATCTTAAATCTCCGTTATTACGTATCGCACGTAAACAGCCTTAAATATTGACAATGCAATTTTAACTTTAATGATGATAAAAGCTGTCCGTCTAGTGGTCGATACAAAAAATATAATAAGGGTGAAAATGGCAGGGCGAACGCACCACCACCACCACGACAACAATTCGTCGATTTACAACAAAAGTCTCGTAACTACAGCTTGTTTTAAGCTGCAGTTACGATGTTTTCTTTGAAAAGCAGCGAATTGCAGTTTTTTTTAATAAATATGTCCATACGAGACTGATTTGAATTTGGTTTGATGCAGAGAAGTTGGAAAACGCCAGGGATTTGATGGATATGGTTGATCTTTTAACCCATTCCCAAAACAAGACCTGAGGCGCGTTCTTTAGAGCGAGATTTTTTAAGATTTCTTAAGGCGGTTTGGATATAGCGTTTTTGAGGTTTACAGACCCTGCAAAAAATCACCACTTTCTAGCCATACGAATTGCAATAAATTACACACACTTATAAATACACTTCACATAAGCTGATTCACCGCGCTAGATTTCAAGATTATGCTTTAAGAAGAATATAATATACAAATATTATTTTACTCTATATTCATATGTAAGGGAGGTAATTTTGAACATTTTTGTCAAATATTTCCATAAGTATGCATTAATGCAAAATTCTAAACCGTGCAAAATACTTATGTTTGTATTTGGAATGAAAATGTAACACAGTTTAGGAATTATTTGCATTTTTCAAATTTCGCCTCTGACTCTTTGGTGCTTTTGAGGGGTTGGATACCTTAAGATCGAGACTTTGACCGAGCTGTTCCGAGTGCTCCATATTTATGCAAATGACGTCATCATGACGTCATTTGTATAAAGTATTGAGCATTCGGAACACCGCGGTTTATGAATTATGGAGTGTTCGGAACAACTCGGTCAAGTCTCTTTTATATTGTTTGTACAGAGTTGACTGAGGAGTTCCGCAGGAAGTATAGGTTAATGGCGCATCCCATTGAGCGTCTTAAAAATCTTGCTCTAAAGAACGCTTTATCCTAAAACTTCTTAAGGAATCTCAAGATATCTAAAAAATCTCTCTCTAAAGAACGCACCTCTGGTTTTGACGTCTCTATTAAAAAAGGTTTGGGAAACATTGGGACAAAAGAAGAAACTGCTGATAACCAGCAGTTTCTCCTTTTGTCTCAATATTATCTATGCCATATTTTACTCAAATCCTATCTTTAATAAAACCCATTCTGTCATTTGCGGCAGTTTTTGAAGTGGATCACCCTATTTTTTGGGAAAGGCTTAAGCTGCACCTGATGAAAAAGTATGGATTTCTATAATTCATTTTACATGGAATAACATACTTGAAGTAGGCTAATAAATAAAAGATCAACGGAATATTTTTTTCTTGGCAATAAAAATGATTAACGGCTAAATCCCGTTGAAATATTCATATATTTTGAACGACACACACACAAAACCAATGGGATTTACTTTTTTGTTTGAACATAAAATGTTTTGTTTTATTGATTTGACCTATCAATTTTGAATGCTTCTCCATGGATACAGATAAGAGATGGAGATGGGCTTTCAAAATGCAATATTTCATTAATTTTCCACCAAACTCTGTCTCTTGTGTACTCAATAAAATCTTATCGTCGAGACGATTCAAATGGGTACTCACAACATACGGTTTGTATTTGAAATAACAAATTTTGAATGGTTTGTTTTGTAATTCTCGAAGTGGCACGTTGTCAGAATGACCTGGTATTGAAAGGGCTTTCATGCGACCTGTAAAACAATTACCCAAAAAATAAATGGTATGATGTCCCTATTAAACAAAGCTTGGTAAACCATCCAGACAAAAGGATGAAATGCTGAAAATTAATATCTTCCCAATATTTCTCATAATATTATGTACTTTAATGTACACAAATCATATCGATATCAACATCCATTCTGTTGTCCGCAGTAGCCTTCGAATTAAAACGATGTGAAATGTTGTCATTTTTTTTTTGAAAGAGTTAACCCATTCCCATACATTGACACTTTTAGTGCCCCATAAGACAAATTCTTTGGGAAAATGTGAGAAATTAGGAGATTGCTTGTCATCTTTATGAATTAAGACAAGTTAAACTTAGTAATTTCGCAGTCTGGAAATGGGGTTTAACTCGTCAGGAAATCGGCGGAACTCATAAAGCGTTAAGTTAAAACAGGAATAATTATTGGCGTTCATAAATTATTTCGAATTCTTTATTTATTGGACTGTAAACTATTACTAATTTTTGTTGCAAAGTTGAAAGATTGGATTTATCTGTTAGATTACCTAACAATTTCCACGGAATGAAACTGGCAGACTGTTCAGGATACGCGTGACTGACAGCGCCAATAAATTTAACGATTAATGCTGGATTTTTATCTTGTTTAAAAATATTTACGGAAATTACAATACAAGTAGAAATGATAGATAGTAAAGTGAATTTCGATAAAAACCTGTTTGTCATCCATTTTAAAGAAAATAACACATTTAGTGAAAATATGTGAAAAAATATGTTAAAGACATACTTTTCGTATTCTCTCCCCTACAGAATTAGTGATTATTTCGGATATGTGGGGGAAATATGGAAGAAATGATAACTCACGGAAAGGGTTAAACAATATTTTATCAGATATTGGAACTCACCAACACTCGGAGATACAGTGATTAAATTAATATTTACAATGCATTATTAGAATATCGTCGCTTTTCAACAAAAATCTTGTAAATGCAGCTTAAAACAAGCTGTAATTTAAAAAAAAGAAATTAAAACTTCGCAATGTGTTCTGTGCATCTCAAGTGTACTTTCTTCGAATGATGGACTTTATAGATGAGTATATCTGTAATTCCACAAATATAAAGAGCTGGAAATGTGTTCTATGTATACAACGTGTACATTCTTCCAAATGTGGACTTTATGGAGGAAAGTTTTTGTGGCCACGACGTTCAAACCTTGCGTGAACATATAAAGAGCACGAAATGTGTAATATGTATATAAAGTGTACTTTCTTCCAAATATGGACTTTATGGATCAATATTTCTGTAAATGCTATGTTCGAACCTCGTGTGTACGAACCCACCGGCTGCACGTCCGCGGACGCAGTTTGGTACACAATGCCTTCGAGACTTGACGAATGTTTAGCTTCGTGTGTCAGACAGTCTGCATGTTCATCTGTAAGTTACAACCGATTCTCCAGTCTCTGTGTATTACGGGAAACTGATCTTGCACCAGTTTCTGATGGTTACTGTTATCATATAAGTATACACGACAATGATATAACAATCCTAGATGAGACTGATCCGTGTCGTCTACGACCATGTAACAATCAAAGTATTTGTGAATCAGATTCGAAATCGGGACAATTCTACAATTGTAGAACTTTGTACTGTGATAGTAACACCATACCGGATATACCTAATGCCCGGATAGCTTCATCAGATAGGACGAAAGTTGGTTCTACAAACGCATACCTATGTAATGATGGGTACACGATGTTTGGTGACTCTAGGATTGAATGTTTGGCAGATGGTAACTGGTCAACTCCGGATTTGACCTGTTACAAGGACTGTCCATCATACATACAGAAAGTTGGAGCCATCATAACACACCGCGAGGGTTTGAGGTTCTGCTTTAATACCAATGTGACGTACTTCTGTATACATGGGTATTACAATCTAACCGATACAGTAAGTTATATATCTCTGCTTTGCAACAAAAATCTCGTAACTGCAGCTTAAAACAAGCTGTAGTTACGAGGTTTTTGCTGAAAAGTCAACTTCGACCTTGACCTGTTACAAGGACTGTCCATCTTACGTACAGAAAGTTGGGGCCATCATAACAAACCGTGAAGGTACAACACGAATTTAACGTACTTTTGTACACACGAATATTACAATCTAACCGATACAGTAAGTTATATATCGCTGCTTTGCAACAAAAATCTCGTAACTGCAGCTTTAAGCAAGCTGCAGTTACGAGTTTTTTTGTTGAAAAGACATCTCCAACTTTAACTTTTTACAAGGAATGTCCATCTTACATACAGAAAGTTGGAGCCATCATAACAGACCGTGAGGGTTTGTGGTTCTGTTACAACACGAATGTAACATATTTCTGCATACATGGATATTACAATCTAACCGATACAGTAAGTTATATATCTCTGCTTTGCAACAAAAATCTCGTAACTGCAGCTTAAGTTACGAGGTTTTTGTTGAACATTAAAGAAATATATCGCGAATTTTATTCAACCTCGTAACCTTGACAGCTTTTGACAATGATATAATTCAGAGCTACAGATAAAAGGGGATGATCACTTCAAAATGCGAAATATCGATTCAAATGAGTACCCACAACATACTAGTAGTGTTTGGATCTGAAATAACAAATTTAGAATGCCTTTACCCCTCCAGGACCATAGGAAACAATTTAAAATTGGGTGGGCTAAAGCCCCAGTGTCTGAATATTGGGGGGAAACTTAATTTTCAGTTTAAAATACTGAAAATCTGGCATTTTAGGCCAACTTTGGGGGGGGGGGGGCTTAGCCACCCCTAGCCCACTATTCCACGGGCTTGCCCACTCTTATCTGTTGCTCTGGTATATCAAATGTGGTACATAAGATAAGCAGCTTCAATTCTCAGTACCAAACAATTTTTCTAATTGGAGAACTAATAAGTTTTTGATTTTAGCACTGCAAGGTCTAATGCATGTCATATATTTCGATGCTCTTTGGAAAAAAAACCGCCTTCCCAAGGCGCCTCCAAAGAAATGTATTTTTCATAAATGATGTAATGCATGGTATAACATTAATATCAAATGATATAGTACGATTCCTGTGAGAAAAAACGTTTCATAGTCATAAAACAAAACTCGATCATGCACTGTCATATTTAGTCTAACATATCTAAAGTGACATTTCACAATTATTTTTCATAAATTTTACTTTTATCTTTATCTGAAAGACCAAATTTTCTTATGAAAATTCTGAAAATTTCAAGCTTAGATATTGAAACGTTTACGAGAAATATATTTTTTTGCTAAAATTAAGCAATTTGTTGTGGACAAAAGTTCAGATTTAGAAGGAATTTGTCATTTCTGTCTCAACTTTAAAGGCATATTTTTCGCTTATAAATAACAACTTCAAAAAAACTGATAGCATTTCTACGCATGGATCAGAATAACCAATCTGTACAACAAGACATACTTTAAAAGAATGAAATTGGAATGTTAAATGTCCCTTTAAGGGGAGAATCTCCTTTCTTTATCCAAGAGCCTAGACTTAATAAATCGAATGTCTATACTTCTTTAAATGAAAATTTTCATTATAAAGCATGTCGATAATATTTGCTAGCTATTGTTATTTGTTAACGAGTCTTTCTATTATCAATTTTACAAATTGGAAATGTATTTCAGTTGTTACAAGTATACATGCACCAAAAAGGTCAAATTTCATTTGAAAGAATCGATAAATGAAAAAAAGAACACCCTTTTATTTGCATAATACAATTGTACTTCATTTTACCAATTAGCATAATCTTACAATTGGAAATCGAATAAATTTGATACATTGCGTGTTTTGATCGATTTGCCTTTATGGTTAGTAGCCTTTTTTCAATGCATTTGCATCTGCATTGTATCCTAGATAATCGGTATAAGAAATAATTACCTTTACAATTTTACTGTCAAAATCTTTAGTCCGGTCACGATATTATGGCATATGTTTATAAAATTTACGTATATTAACAAAAAAATATCGAACATAAAGTAACTGTAATTTTGCATGTGGTGGTTCGAATCTTGCAGGTTTGTCACCTGCAAGATTCGAACCAACACATGCAAAATTGTATTGCAAATTAAGAACACATTTTCGCTGTTTACACAGGTGAAATTTGTAAACATGTGGCTATATATCGTGAATGAACTATATTTTCACATTTCAGACGACTACTTGTTTAAGTAACGGCACATGGTCATCTTTCGAATGCCTGAAATACTGTACACTATCTACAGTCCCACTTGTAAACAATGGAATGGCCAGCGCTGAAACCTGGAACACCATTTACCATAACGCGACTTACACATGTAACGTAGATTACTACAAATCAACGACCGACGATACCATATCGTGTTATAGAGATGGTCAATGGGAAACCCCCGTGATTGAATGTTGGAAATATTGTACAAGTACCACAATACCCGCCGTTGACAACGGACAAGGGACGGCCATGCAATTGAACACAGTGCATGATGTGGCCACGTATTCTTGTTACTTGGGTTATTATTTGTCGGTCGCTACAAATACAATTACATGTAGTAAGTCTGGTGTCTGGGCGAGTCCCAGTGTGGAATGCTGGAAATATTGTCTAGAACCAACTGGGCCTGTACACTCTTCCGCAGAGGTGAGTATTGACACCCAACCCCAGGAGAGACACATATCATCATTGTTTTAAGCTGCAGTTACGAGCATTTTGTAGAAAGCAGTCATCTCGTAATTGTAATGCTGATTAAATACAATTGCATGTAGTAAGTATGGGGTCTGGGCGAGTCCCAGTGTGGAATGCTGGAAATATTGTCTACAACCAACTGGACCTGTCCACTCTATCGCAGAAGCAAGTATCTAACACTTTATGTATTGATGGATTGTTAAACAAATTGCTTTCAAAACTTTCAAAACGATGAATTTGCAGATAATTCCAATAGAGATTGTGCTAAAGATATTTATATTTTGCCATTATAGATTGCGAAATACCATTTAGGTTTTTGGGAAGCAAATTTGCAAAATTTGCTTCTCTTTGCAGCTACCTTTTTCTGCACTATACCATTCTCTGCATACCACACAACATCTTCCGGTCCTCCTCACTATAAAAAGTTCTATCAAAAGCAAAGATTAATGAGGTAACAGTCATTCGAGTATTCAATATGTAAGTCTGAAGTTATATGCAGATATTGAATTGTGTGACTGAAAATGAAACGTTCAATTAATCATGTCTCTAAGATAAGAAAAGACCGGCGTAGCAATTTGCTTTATTATGGTTCAAAGATCAGTCCAATGACCTTCCTTGTAAATGGGTCAGTCAAGTTTACTGAGCTATGAAATATACTCAAAGCTTACACAACCGATAAATATGCATGGGGTTGTGCTAAAAATAGATAACATGGAATCAAAGTGTTCAAGGTATTCAAATGGATAATTAAAGTACCTAATCAAAGTACTACAAGGTATTCAAATGGATAATCAAAGTACCTAATCAAAGTACTCTACTTCAGGACAGGCCTACATTGTTAACAAATTTGCTTCCCAACAGTACTTTCAGTACTTTGATTCGACTGTAACATGTGAAAGGACATGAACAATTGATTAAAAAAATGTCATTTGGGAATGGGTAAATACTGCATGTAAAAATAATCAGCATTGCGATGCATTCAAAGGCCCTTCCTTGTTTTAATGCTATCTACAGAGTTTTCTAATTTCCGGTCGTCTATTAGGCTTATATTTGTTTACTTGTATTTTCCCAATTGTTTCTATAATGAAACCAGGCGTGAAATACCTACTCTTAAACACATCTATTTTCTAAATGGCAAAACGTTTACTTATTTGAATGCTGCTGCAGATGATAAAAATTAGTTAATGGAATGTGTGCGATGAAACACAGAAAATATCTAGACAAAAGTAGACAATGCTGATAAACAGCACTTTTGTGTAAATGTTTTCACATAATTTTCTATCATGGACATCGTAAGTCGTCCTTGTTTCGAAAAGGGTTAAAGCTGTTAAAATTATGCCTTAACCCATTACCACACAGTGACTCTTTGACTCACCACAAAATAATGGCCAAGGAAAACATTGTGGAAAATGAAGAAATTGCTTGTGACTAGCAATTTCTCCATTTCCAACAATGTTTTCCATACAAAAAAACCTCAAAAATGAAAATTTCATTCACTTGAAATTGTCGTCTGCAAGATCTTTTTCAATTTGGATCACCCTACAATTTTATCATTTGGGAATGGGTTAAAGCTCTGACACATTAATTCACCAAACAAACAAACAAACAAACAAACAAACAAACAAACAAACAAACAAACAAACAAACAAACAAACAAACAAACAAACAAACAAACAAACAAACAAACAAACAAACAAACAAACAAACAAACAAACAAACAAACAAACAAACAAACAAACAAAAGAGACAAACAAAAGAGACAAACAAAAGAGACAAACAAAAGAGACAAACAAAAGAGACAAACAAAAGAGACAAACAAAAGAGACAAACAAAAGAGACAAACAAAAGAGACAAATAGAAAAACATTCGTATTGTGTTTGTGTTGAAAAAAGAGTTGGAAAGTTTAGACAGTAAAATCAAACTTGCACTCGAACAATTATGAACACTGTGACATACTCATTTTTTAATAGCATTGATTTTGACGTTTGCAGTCTTGTCAAAATTGGTTCGTATAAATTTGACTGCAAAGGGGGTTTAAACTTTTTAGCTCTGATAATTATTAGTTAGGAGCCAAGATCTGGAAAAAAGTACCTTATGACATTTGAGAACAATCTGGATCCAGACCAGCCTGTGCATATGCACAGTCTTATCAGGATCTAAGCAGTCATCAGATAGCGTCTTCGTGATTTGTAGCAACTGCAAGAGAGCAGACTGTTCTTAGGAACAAGCTGATCTGGCAACATGGCCGTCTCGAATGAAATAAATGACTTTTTCCAGATCCTTGCTCATAAAGATTATTGTTATAAGTTATATTTAGCCCTGCCTTTTCACTTGTATTCAGGGTCAGTTGTCGTGGCAGTACACAAACGGCATGAGAGTAACATTCACCTGTACCGGGGAATACTACCCTAGCTCAGAAGACAGAACAACCACGTGCAAGAGCGACGGCACGTGGACATCGATGGGATTCTCGTGCAATAAATACTGCGGACAACCACCCGTAGACGTTGGCAAAATATTGAGCGCCCCTGTACAGTACACTGAAGTCTCTGGGGGTGGTGGAAAGGATAAGTATACCTCGTCAGATTACGTGACCTATGATTGTCGGCATGGGTCATCTATAAGGGGAGACAATAAACGGCACTGCGGCAGTGACGGTAATTGGCACGGGAGTATAAGGTGTTGTCTTGCATGTACATGTTGCCAGGACGGAAATTGTGAAACAGGCTTTTCATTGTGTGGATAAAAAAGACTACATGGGTTTTTAACAGATAAGTTTGGCCAGTGGCTTTTGAAAATACAAAATATCATATTGTACATCAAGCCGCATGTTGTGGGTACTCCACGGAATCGCATGCTCGTGGCGACTTCTATTCAGTACACACAATAAAGGCCAAATGAGTATTTCAGGACGTCTTTAAAAATAACTAGTCGTTCCGCTTGTTGTACATTAATTAGCATAATGGAGATATGTTAACACGTTTTGTTTGGCTATGTCTATTTCTTCAAACATTCGAGCCAAAGTTTTTGTAAGTGCAAAACAAAAGTGGGAAGCGTTCACATGCACTGAGAAAAAAATTCACTTGAATGTTTGAAGAAACCACGGGATTCGGAGCCGAGTGAGTTACAAACGGGAAAAGTCCTCTCAAATGCGCGTTCCGTGCACTTTATCTCGTCAAAATCAATAGAGTATAAGCTGAGAAATTAAACAAAATATACTTTGAAGAGGACGATTTTTTTTTGGTGTTAACGCTTCTCAAAAGTCACGTGGGTTATCCACCGTGTATATGCAGTTCAAATCGGTCCCGTATTAACAAAGTTATTGAATATTTTCTGAAATTGTTGTATCACGTAATTATCCACCGTGGAACGGCTCGTCTGTTTGCATAGGCTGATCTATACATCTTGGTTACGCAATATCTCTCTGATCCAGATGCCGGCTCCTATGGACCTGAGCAACAAATAAGAGAGAGCGACGGCATTGTTATTTCAAACCAAAACCCTATGTTTTGTGTACTAATCTAAATAGTGTCCACAACATAGATTTTGACGAACATTCATATTTTACATTTTGAAAATTCAATATCCACTCTTATACAAGTAGCTCGATCTGTATTTCGTCAAGCTTTTTTACAATACATACATCCTCGGAACGTCTGTAACTGTTTCACATAATTCTTTATTTCATAATACTTCTTACACGAAATGTTTCCTTGTCCATGGGACTCTTTGATGCATCTTTGGTACATCCAAACTCCTTATCAAACGGACCAATCAGAGACTGTTCTAATTTGGAAGGAGTTGCATGCGACAAAACATGCTAAGTATTGTCCACCCAAATTAATCCGGGACAACTTATTTTTCGTGTGCAAAGTCCGTTAGTTGAACGTCTTAACCAAACATTGCCGAAGTGGGGTCATTACATATGCAGATGTCCCGGGTTAATCTTGCTGGACATTACTAGATGCGTATTTTCAACGTGGGACAAATTGATGGGGAAATGATAATTGGCTGATTATAAGCAAATACTTCTATCCTCTCGATGTTTCTCTGAACCATATTACAAGCGATGTCAAACTCAGGTCTTGGTTTGGATAGGGTTAACAAGCTGCAAAATAAGGTAAATTGTATTCATTCAGTGTTTTCGGAATGTTTATTCTTTCCAAAACAACACAACTTCACGGTGGTCCAAATTTTAAGGTGTCACAAACGACATGATTAATAATACGCAAAATATAGTATTCATTTTCTTAACGACGAAACATGGAAAATATTGAGGACAAAGGAGTAAATGCTGGTTAACAGCATTTTATCCTTTCCCCTCGACATTTTCTTAAGCATTCTCTACCGGACACGTCACAGCCAGGTTCTTTTGGAAAGGGTTTAATACAAAATAATAAGAGAAACGCGAATAAGTCGCCAATGTAGAATGTTTATTATTCATTGCAAAAATATTCATTAGTTGCAAACAACTTTATTCGTTGCAAATTTGTCTATATTCATTGACCGAATTTTTATTTGTTTTAAGATATTTATTCGTTGCAAGATTTTTTTCGTTCTTTGCAAGATTGTTTTTATTTTTTGCAAGATTTGTTTTGTTCAATGCAAGATTTTAAAAATATTCGTTGAAAGATATTTATTTATCCGTTGCAAGAATTTTTGTTTGTTACAATGTTTTTTTTAATTAAATGCAAGTTGACTTACGTTATCTTACGTTCCCTTGATTCGGCAACTATATGTAACTTTGCACTTACGGTTTTTATGGGAGACCACTATCATTTATTTCCTTTAATGATACGTCATACAGCCTGTTTAAATACCTCGCGATGCATTCTCAAACATGGCGCCCCGGAAACCTCTCACGTGACTTGACGAGTCCGTCCCTACTGAGATTCGCACGATGATGGATTTTTTTTCGCGCAACTTCGTTAACATTCGTTATCTGTCCGAACCTATTTGGGCGAGGTCTTAAACAATTGGCCGTGGAACGATCCACCGCCGATTGTATACGACGTCGCCCGAATAATTCTGACGTTGCACGAATCTCATTAGGAGTGTACTACATCAGTGAATCCAATGCAAGATGGTGTACCAATTGCCATCTAACGTTGACTTACGTTAACTTACATTCTCTTGGTGTGAAAAGTAAAGTATATACTTACGGTTTTTATGCGTGACAACTACCATCTCGTTTAAAGACACGTCAAACAGCCTCTTTAAATCCCTCGCGATGCATTCCCAAACATGGCGCTCCGGAAACCTCGCACGTGACTTGACGAGGAGCCACGGGTCACCACAATCTTTGTATACGGACCTCTTCGTACATCCCCAGTTAATATCGTAACCCTTTTCTGGGTTATACAAGACGACGATTTGGTCCCCAGTTACCATTCCACCTTGATGAGAATACAACAGGGATTATTTCAACCACTAAACAAGATCTGGTTTTGACGTATCTGATAAGTGTAGCATGTTTTATTTCCCTCAATACTTTCTTATAATGTACTAGTAATTATATCGAACACGGTTTTTATTTTTTAACTTCAATTATTTTGAAGAACTTGACAATGTGCTGTTTGTGTTAAGCCTGACAAATGCTGAAGACGACAAGAATGATAATTCTGGTAAGACAAAATGTTGGAGAAAAAAACATGCCGATAGGATCTACTTGTATAAAATGTCCTTTACCACCACCAAGAACGTCGAGCCGTAGCATTCACTTGTTAGCTCAGCAATAGCCCATTCCCACACATAAAAGCTTCTATCAGACGCCAGTCAGGAAAAAGGTTGGAGAAAACATTGTGGAAAATTAAGAAATTGCTTGTTACAAGTAATTTCTTCAATTCCTACAAAGTTTTCTTAGTTTTATGCCCTTAACCCTTTACCAAACGACAAAATTTTAGGGTGATCACTTCAAAAACTGCCTCAAATGACAAAATAGATGTAATTAAAGATAGGATTTGTGTAAAATATGGCACAGAAAATATTGAGACAAAAGGAGAAACTGCTGGTTATCAGCAGTTTCTTCTTTTGTCTCAATGTTTTCCCAAGCCTTTTCTAATAGGGACGTCAAAACCAGGTCTTGTTTGGGAAAGGGTTAATTATAAAGGGCAAAAATTGTAAACTTTTATTCACTTCAAATTGTTATCTGCACCATATTTGAATTTTGACCAGTACAAAATGTAGCACAAACATCATCATCTCTAAAACGTCAAACGACAGAGGAAAGGTACATGTAGAAGAGGCACAGATATTCTCAGTTTACAATTCGAAATCAAAATCCTATGTTGTGGATACTCATTTATATCGTCTCGAGGACACAGTAGAGGGTTTCGTGAAAAAAAACAAAAAAAAAAAAAAAAAAAAAAAAAAAAAACAACGCTGTTTTGCATTGCTAAACAAGTATTGTTTGCGATTTTGAAATGGAATATGGCCTACACCTCACCATTTACAAAAGTGTAACGTACAAACATTTAATTTGAAATAAAAATAAAATTTGGATACTGGGAATGCTAGCATGATAAAAGCACAATGTATTATTGTAGATCTAGAGTAAATTTGAAGTGTTTTGACTTTTAAAAAGATTTTTTGAAAAGGTCGCCATGCTGGACCTTACAGGTACAAGTAATCACGTTTAGGCAACAATGATACAATGAAAGAATGATTTAAACCCTTCTAATGTAATATCGAACCCATCCTATCCCACTGTGTTGTAAGTTGTCCGTTAGGTTTGTGTAGTCATTCAAAGATGGCGACAACGATATAGCATGAGAGGTAGGTGTCATAGTTTTTCATTGATGAATTTCTTAAACGGTCGTATCTTGCCTTGATACTGATATCATTATACAGGGGAAATGTATACCAATCAACGGTTCTATATATCAAAGTATCAGTGTTGTCCTATCGTACTCAGTCCGTCGTTGTGCAAAGACAGCCCAACACGGAAAACTTTTTTCGAAGCGAGAAAGTTGCCCTTTTAAGAACGATAACATTGTACACAGCGAACTAGGGAACAAATTATTGCTCTAACTTAGATATTTTTAACATGCTCTTTTCTATGGTTACCCTCGTTTTACACAAAAATGTCCAGAATGTCCACAAACACCGTGTTTACTAAATGGCCAAACAACGGTGTAGTCCCAGTGAAAATATGCAGACACAACGGTGCAGTTTCTGTGTTTTATGTACGGTGTGGATATATTTTCATAACGAATTGTGAACGGTGTAGACATAATTCAATTGTGAACGGTGAAGACTTGAAGCAATAGTAATGTTTAATGATAACGTTTTCACGGCTGAGAATCATGTTTTATAATTACTACCGAAATTATTCAACAATTTTGTTAATAGGTGACTGACTTGTACCTGCTTTGCAGCAAAGAAGGTGACAATATGTCTACAAAATATACTTTAATCAGAATATAGAAAGAATCTAGTTTCTTTGCTATTTGTCAAAGCAATTCCGTAAGGGTAAAAAAGTAGAAAGTATCAAGAATCTGGCGGTGTCTGTTTTATTTTTTTCTTTTCTTTTCAGTTCCATGCTGTTCACTTGTTACTACTGTCATTTCGAAGGAAGTTTCGAAAAGTTTGTGAAGCATTCGGGACAGGACCATTCCGGTCAGATTTTCAGGCTTGAAAACTCTGAACTGTAGTATCATTCCGAATATTATCAAGAGGTCAGACTAGGACATCATCCCCATTTGCGAGCATAGAATACACAAGATAGACCTCATCAATGTAGAAAAAAGGGATTTGGGGCTTAACAATCTTTCTATCGATGATATCCCCGATTTTGAATGCATGAGTCCAGTACATAAAAAATTACGAAGTTCAATACCCCATAAAGTCGTTCAAAAAGCTCCGACCTTAATTCCTGATATTTCCATTGGACGTGCTGAAACAGATGATACGGATAGGGACTCTTCTCTTTCCCCACGAGACATGAAAACAATGGCTGAAATGAACAGTTTGTTCCCAATTGTGATTAAGTCATTGAGAAGCGTTGATCAACTTGGTAATTGTTTATCTTAGTCGAGGAAGGCCGGTTCCCGATGGAAAACATTGGATTTCATTTATTTATGGATGTAAGTTCTACTCTCTTGGAAGTACTTCAATGCGTTTTACTCCAATAGTCAAACGGTTTTGGCGAATAGAATATTGTCTTTTTCATTTCAAATGGTTACATTTTATGAGTGGGCCCAAAAATCTTGGTCAGAAAATTGTCATTCCTGAAGAAGAGGTTAATTACGTATGAAAATTCCAAAATGAATTTTGCAGTTCGGTAATTCTATTAAATTCAAGACTTAATTACTTTAAGTCGAACAATACGAAAGGCCCAAATGTTTATGAAACAAATTTATAATTTATGTTTTGTTATTTATAATTTATGTTTTGTTGATGGAATCCTTTATTTTGGGTAAAATCATGCTTCAATGAGAGGTCAATTTGAAAACTAGATACATGTTGATCAATAATTATCATACTCCTTAAGTTGAAATCATTTCTTTAATTACAAGAATTGATTGTAATAACCAATTTAACCAATTAAAACAGTTACAAAGAAAAATTGAGTTGAAATTTCGAATCTACAAATCAAATGAACGGATGAACAAGAAACTGACCAATGCACCCACATCTTAGGGTAAGTCACTAAACAAGGCTCTAAAATGACTGCTATCGTATGTCTTGTTTAATATTTTGTGATGGTATTCCTTGTGATTACAGTATCATGTCCGTCAGATGGTTTTTTTTCAATACCAAATAACAAAAAATGTCTTCCAAAAATTAAATTAAACATACATCGAACTGTTTTAGGCTTATTTGAATGAAGAAAAGAGAAAACGGCATATTTCCTTAACTTTTGTTTTCGTTTACTTTAAGGATGGTGGCGTTTTCATCAAGGGAAATAACTGTGTTTTCTAAGACCAATGTATTTGAGGGAGATAAATCAGATGTGCAGATGATCTACTAGCTGTTAGATCTAGTTCGCCCTATACAACATACCAATTCTACACCGTTCACAACTTGTTGTGAAAAAAATAACTACACCGTACATAAAACACTGAAACTGCACCGTTGTGTCTGCATATTTTCACTGGGACTACACCGTTGTTTGACCATTTAGTAAACACAGCGTTTGTGGTCATTCTGGACATTTTTGTGTACTATAACGGTAACCATAGAAAAGAGCATGTTCAAAACATCCAAGTTAGAGCAATAGTTTGTTCCCTAGTTCGCTGTGTACAATGTAATCATCCTTAAAAGGCCAACTTTCTCGCTCCAAAAAAGATTTTCCGTGTTTGGCTGTCTTTGCAAAACGATTGAGTACGATAGGACAACACTTGTACTTGGCTATATAGCACCGTTATTAGGTATACATTTCTCCTGTACGATGATATCAGTATCAAGACAAGATACGGCCATTTAAGGAAATTATCGACGAAAAACTAAGACACCCACCTCTAACGATTTTCCACGGACGCCATCTTTGATTGGCCACTCAAAACTTCCGTACAAACTACTCAAATCTAACGGACAACTTACAACACAGTGTATCCGTCACACGAAAACTAAGTCTGAAATAGTGAACGTCTTTACCATGATTAGAGATAACACTCTTGTTTAGTTTCGTAAGTCACACGAAGAAACTCACTGACCCATATCCAATTTTGTCAAATGTGAAAATGATAGTCCCACTCACTTTACATTCGTAACTATAAGCATAAGACGAAGAACAACAATACAAAACATTTGTCTGTAACACAGTTCAACAACGAAGTGCGATTGATGCTGAAGTGCTCCGTTTGCAGTTTCAGTGCCTTCTCTATTTAGAAGGCTTACACCCTGCAAGTTCCGAAATTCGCTATGGTTGTTTCTTTGAATGACTTTGATGACTACTTTTTAAAACTTTTGTAATGATTTACGGCAAAGAAATGACATTTTCTTTCAACATTAATTCATACACCTACATCCGGGGTATGATCTAGATTATCCGGGGAGTTCCAAATGTCTCACCTCCATGTTAGTGATTGTTTCACGTGGTTCCCGTGTAGTTTCCCCAACACCTCAATATTTGAGTGGTGTTTCGACCCGCCATAGCTGCATGGTGGCAGCCTTAACAGAGAATACCATTGTCCAGTAACCCGCTGTAATGAAGATGAGATGAAATAAAATCGTTAAGGTAGCGCACCTCTAATGAGATTCACGCAAAGTCGTAATGTTTTCAACGTCGCTCGATTAGGTCGGAAAAGTAACGAATGTGAACGTCGTTGTAGGAAACATTTTGGCGTCGAGTGAATCTCAATATGGGTGTACTACCTTAATAAAGAATAACATTGTCCGGTAACCCACTGTAATAAAGCAGTCTGCAATTGACCAAACGCCAATCGACAGATCGCTCCGCCCAACACAGAATTTAAGACAAACAATGGGGATGTGATCGTTAATAGAGAACGATTTTATCAAGTTAATCGTGACGTAATTCGGACAAACAAAATATTATTTCGTAGGTGTTGTTATAAAATCTGGTAACTACGGCTTGCATCAAGCCGTAGTTACGAGATTTTATAACAACACCGACAGTTTATCAAAACATAACGTTAAACCTAGTCTATTGTTAGCACAAAATTCTTTGCCATTGGCATGTCGATTGTTTTGATTGTCAGTCGATAAATCGATACAAGAACACGTGCAACGAAGAACAATTGGGGCATGACATTTCTGTGATCGTCCATTGGCTAATCGACGTTTTTGATTGACAGTCGGCGTTTGGTCAATTCTAACCCATTGCAAAACATTGCAACAAATGCTCTTGGAAAATATTGAGGCAAACTAAGTAAATGTTGATGACCAGCATATTTTCCACATTTGCCTCAATATTTTTGTACTATATTGTATACAAATCTTCTCTTAATTGGCATCAATATTGACGTCTGCAAGTCATTTAAATTTAGATATCGTACATTTTTTTTCTTATCCAGAAAATGTTAAATGTGGAAAGCAATGAAGGTGATTTTGTTACATGCAACACGTTCTCACACAGTAACGTCTTTTGACACATGTAGTTGTAAGCAAATACTGACACCTTTTGGCGTAAATCGTTGTTACCAGAGAGTAACGCCTTTTGACGCACCTGTATGTAAACAAGCATTGAATCCTTTTTACTCAAGTAGATTTTTATCAGACAGTGACGTCTTTTGACGCACGTATTTTGGAACCCTTGACGCAAGGAGTTGTATTACGAAGTTGGCTGCAAGAACTGCGATTGATGATATGTACATACGTTTAGAATTTGAGCTTTGTTTGTGGAAAATTTCAATGTTACGTTTTTGCAAAATATCTTTGATTGAAAACGGTTATTAAAGATAAAAGTGTGAAAGTGTGACGCTGTGGAAGTTCATTTTGTTTTGCACAGATTGATGATTGAAATGATTAAAAAAAAAACGTTACATTTTACAATGTGAGCTTTGTTTGTCTTATATATTTAAATTAAAGTTTTGGACAAACACACAGGCAGACAGACAGATAGACAGACAGGCTGACAGTAACGGTGAATTAAAAGGCCCTCGATAATGAAATAAGATTTTAATGAAAAAACATTAATGAAGTTTAGTCTTACCGATTGAAGATGAAAATTTGGTGCTGGTTTTGGAAAATCAGCTAGTCTCTTCGTATCTACTGCATAATTTTGTCGTCGATAAAATTGCCGTTATAAATACCACGCGTAAAATCATTTTAAAAATGACTTGTCTCAATTTCTTATAACCTTGCTATATAGATAGACAAAAATTCAAGACTAAATCCATTAAAGGTGAAGTTTTCATTAAGTGTCATGATTTTACAAAATATGTGACCTTGCACAAAAAGCTGCAAACCAATCAATTAGTGGTTTAATCAATAAAATCCTTTCAACACCAATCACTTAATTATCTACAATAAAACCCAGAACAAAACACAAAATAGAATACTCTTGATCGAGGTGATTTGCTGCAAGGTAATTTTATACAAGTACATTTAGGACATTGATCTTTTCCGCATTTCTTTTCACCTGATAACAACTTACCAAGATAGATCATTCAGAATTACAATAGTCTTTTGTCTTTCGATCATCAGCAGCAAGGCGCACTATGTATCGCCATACAAAAACTGAGCCATTACAAAAGCTGTTGAGTGTTTTTTGCTGATCATTTTTATAAATATGTGCGCATGGTACGTTGGTGAATATGCACTTCTTTTCAATTTGTATTAACCCATTAGCAAACGACAAAATTTTGGGCTATTCTAAATTCAAGGGTGATGCAGACGACAATTTCAAGTTAATGAAGTGGTACATTTTTTGGTCCTGTTGTATTGAAAATATTGTGGGAAATGAAGACATTGCTTGTCACAAGCAGTTTCTTTATTTTCCACAATGTTTTCCAAAGCCATTATCTTGCGAGGAGTTAAAAAGAGCCATTGCGTGGTAATGGGTTTACACGTTCTTAACCGCAAAACATTTATACTGTCTGAAATATGTTGCAGATCACACAACGAATGCTAAAAAAATATCAGTTTTGGGCACAGAACGTATTCTTTTGCCTCGATGATTTCTCAAGCCATGTCTAGAATGGACGAGTCGACAAATAAGAAAAGTCCAGGTATTTATTGGGAAAGGGTTAAAGGTTAAATACCTTACCAATTGGAAATAGAATTGCATGTTGGTGACCATCTAAAATATTGTTTATGATTATGATACACGAGTTATATTTTTCCTAAATTTAAAGAGGCAGACATTTTCTCACAAATTTTACTTTTGTTTGTATCTGAAAGAGCATAATTAGGGTAAGGAGGGGCAAAACGCCCCCCTTAAGGAAAGAGCGCTGTAGCACAAAACAAACAAAGTATAATGTAAATGTTTCAACGTGAAATTAAACTTTGCCCTTTGTCCCAAATGTCTATACACAAAACAGCTTTGTCATTTGATTTAAAAAATGACTGTCGTTAAAACAATTTTTCTCGAAATTTGGCCTTTTTGCCCCACCCTCGGGGCAAAACGCCCTTGGGGTGGGGCATGAAGCCCACCACTGGGCTTTATGCCCCATATGAAAAATAAAAAAAATATTTTGAAAATATCTGGGGGAAAATAGGAATATAATTAGTTTGTAATTAATATACTAGGAAAAATATATTTTGGATGGGTTTTATCATATTTTCAACATTTTGTATCAAGCGTAAAGGCTAGATTTGGGCATAATTTACTTGTCTATAAAAGTGGTTACGTGTTACTGTCCTTTGTCTGCAGCATCTTCATATCAGTCAAATTAAAACATACTGATGCTATGTTCTTTATAAGGCCCCTTTAAAGCAGATTAAATAGTCTTATTGTCTCATTTTAACAAAAAATCGACGTTTCATGGGCGTTTTGCCCCACATGGTCCATCAGGTGACATAAAAGTTTGATATATTCGCGAAAAGTTGGTCTTTTTTGCCAGTTTTTCTTTTGTAGACAACGAAATGTAAATGGATTTCGTCATATGTACCAACCTTAGTCATTCTTCGAGTTTAAAGGAAGATTTTAGTACTTCTGAATACCTACTTATCCATACAAGGGGCAAAACGCCCACTATTTAGCCCTTGAAAGGGGCAAAACGCCCAGTCTGGGCGTTTTGCCCCAAATCAGCATAGGCGTTTTGCCCCAAAGGGGGTGGGTGATTTAATTTGGCCAGAGAAAAAAAATGTGTTGATATTTTTTTTCTTTTTATCTTTTTGTGTAGGCGACCAATTGGACACATAAATATAAAATGCATTTTGGCTGATTGAATACTCGGACTGAAATAAGATACACAAGAAAAGCCATTACCCAAATATTAGATCAAACATATGCAAAATAAACAATTATTCGCATACTGATAATTGAATGACGTTTAGATGTAAAAATTTCATGGGCATCTTTCTAAAAGAATACTTCTAGTGTAAAATCAAGACAAATATCAATTGACATAATGAGTGACGAAATAATAGGGGTGGGCGTTTGACCCCACCTGGGCGTTTTGCCCCTCCTTACCCTCTCCCTATATGAAAGTCTATAAAGTCTATCCGGTATTGGACGAATGGCCACTGCCTTAGTTTAAAAAAATCACTAGGCTATTTATTGGGAGCCAATTTTTGCATAAATGTATTTTGTGTTCCTCTTACTTATGTCCAACCCTTTTCCCAAACAAACACCACCTTTTGACGTCCTTCGTGGAAAAGACTTGCGCAAACATTTAGGTAAAAGAAAAAAACGTGATGTGTAAGTACGTGAATTAATATGAAATCGAAGATTGTTCCCGCTTTTTGACAAACAAACTTGTATTCAATTACATCCTTCAATTTTTACGTCTAAGTTTTTGTTAAACATTATAATCTATCTTCATCGACGTTTGTCATGACTTCTGTTTTCTGTATATTTAATTTGCACCATCTCTTTGTTTTATTTTTAAACCTTTTTTGAATTTCTTGTTTTTCGGTCTGAAACATTTTTGAGAAACAAAACGTTTTGATGAAATCGTCTTTAAAAGTAAGCATTTTCATCGTACTAAATCCATGAATGTACAAGCAGTTGCATTTTTTTAGACAAAGCTTTGCTTTAGGTGGTATCGAAATCCTTGCTACGGATATAAATGAGCCATGATCTGGAAAAATGTCCCTTGGGGCTTTTAAGCACAACATGATTCCAGATCAGCTGCGTATAAACGCAGTCTGGTCAAGAATCATGTTGTTCTCTAGTAGATTCTTTTATTGCAACTATGAGGGAGCAGATTGGATTACTTAAGATAAGACTGCATTTAACCCCTAATTGCACAGTGACACCTTTGGACCTCTTCAAAAGAAAAGAAATGGGAAAGCATTATGGGAAATGAAGAAATTATCATTTTCCACAATGTTTCTTGTCCAAAATGGAAGGATTTTCAAAATTTCACCAATTTGAAATTGGTTTATGCAACACCTTTGAATTTGAAGCAGTCCAAAATTTTGCCGTCTGGTAATGGGTAAATCACATGCTGACCTTGGAACATGGCTGTATCATAAGCTATGACGGACCGTTTTCCAGATTCTGGCCCAAATGTAGACCATTGATTTTAAATTATACTACCATTTTCAAATGTTATAGACTAAGAGCACCAAAATTAATCTGGGGAAAAACTGGTGACGTGTTTTTGAACTTTGACAAGAACAATAAATAATAAAATACAAGTTACGTATTCCTTTTTTCTTTAATTTCGTATAAATTTCATTTAGAGAAAATGACAAAAAATGTCACACCCCCAACAAGTACAGCAAACGACCTCTCCTTTTTATGTAATATTTCATTTCTTGCACGCTGAAACGAGACAAGTATCTTTTAAATGTATGCTGATGTCGGATTAAAATCACTTCTACCAGACGCCAAAACTGTTCGACCTTTCCAAATACAGAAAATGCACAGACGACAATTTCAAGTAAATGAAATTTAGCAGTTTTTGGTCTTTTGGGTTGAAAGCATTGTGAGAAATCAAATGAAGAAATTGCGTGTCACAAGCAATTTCTTCATTTTCCATCATGTTTTAGAGCCATTTTCATAGGGCATCAAAAGGCATCACCATGTGGTAATGCTTAAAAATGTGAATCAATCTTTTACGAAATAATTTAGAAATATGAATAAATATAAGCTAGACTTTACAACAAGAGCCCTTCTAGCATTTAAAACCTGCCTTGACGCTTGTAATATTCGCAATAAAAAAATCAGAAATAGAATTTGTTGACTTAAATTTCATAATAAAAATTCTCTATGATAAATTCATCCACCGAGATAGTGAAAGATCGAGTAGATCTAGATCGCTCCAAAAATGTACAACAATGCCGAGTTTGAGTTTTACTCCTAATACGTAATCAGATGCGAGTGGGAAATATAAAGCATAACAGACATTTTTCATTTCCTTATAAAATACCCCCACTTTAGGTTCACCCTGTAGTATTGACCCAATTTTAAAACTCTGTGACGTAAAAGTTTTTGATGACGTAATACACAAGGTTATTTTTGACAGTTGGAAGCCGTGTTTCTGTTTACAACAAGATGATCAGGAAACATTCTAAGGAAGGATTTAAATACAAGACTTGAAGAGGGGATAGAGAATGAATGAGATAGCCTAGTTGGTTAGTTATTTTATTTCAAAACGATTGTAGACTGTTACTCTTGAATTGTCTTCTATCCTCACAAAACACTTGTCTTGTTGGTGAATTCATGTCTAAAATAAAAATGGACGACATCGGAAACATTCAGATAGAATAGATTACAGATCATGACACGTTTGTAAACACGTCCAAGATCGTGTAAATAGAAGTTGGGAGGAAATATAAATCCATCTAAGGTTTGCTTCATGTTCTGGTTACTTCATTTCAACATTTTTAATATTTCAGATGAATGTGAAACTTGTTCTTCGTTGAAACGGAACCTTCCATTCCCAAACCGAGGGCAGATCTCGTCGTCGACTTGATTTGAACTTTGCAGTTCCTAGCAATTTGAGTTGGTTCTATGGTTATAATATTTACCTGTTAATGATAAAAAATCGCGAGGACATCTATTTAACAGTAGATATATTAATGTGACAGAGTTCGAAAGTTTGTTTTTTTCCATCTTATGACTAACTTCTGTCGCGAACACGAGTTATGCGTCTAACGGTCTTAAGGATAACTAACTAGGTCATAAAAGACACCCCGTTCGTTCTTTTAACGAGAATGGCGCCTCGTTTTTTAAACAAATGTTCGTAACAGGATAAATAAAATAGAAATAATATCCGGCTCGGCTTCGGAAATTTATCCGATTCGCCTTCGGCTCACCGGATAAAAATTCCTCCGCCTTGCCGGATATTTTTTTTCCATCTACAGACAGTAACCATCTATTCTCTATTTAACGACGTCGAACGAAACATTTCGACGTCGAGTGAATCTTGTTAGTCTTTTTAGGCTATTGTCGAATGGAGGGTCGATGAAAGCTTAACTTGCTTTTCATAATATCTAGCCGCAAAAATCGTTGCTTTTCATTACAAACCTCATTTGGAGATGTAGTAACGAGTTTTTTTTAAAAAAAAGATAAAGCAGCGAGATTTTGAAGTTTGAATACTCACGGTTTTTATGAGACACGATAATCATATCATTAGGAGACATATCAAATAATCGTTTTAGGTCCCTCACAATACAAATCCACACATATCGTCCAGGATATTTCTCTCTAGTTTTAACGAGAACGAAGGGGTCGCTGCAGTCCCCGTCAACAGATTTCTTGGTACAGCCCCAGGAGATGTCGTAGCCCTTTTTTATGTTGTATACGACCACGACCTGATTACCAGTCATCATTCCTCCTACAAAATTAAGCAAATGTTCAGGTAAAAGAAGAAAATTGTCGCTTATCATGTCATTACGATAAGGGACCCTTAAATATTCCCCCAACAGCAAAATTTTAGACTAGCCCAAACCAAAAGCTGTTGCAGACGACAAAAACAATGTTTTGATTCGATTTGTGTACGCTGGAACCTAGAAAATAATGACGCAAAAGGGTGAAAGATTGTCATCATTTTCTCCTTTTTGCCCTTTTCTTCAAAAGCATTTTCTACCAGGGATGTTAAGTTTGTGTTTTCTATGGTAAAAGCTTTGACAAACGATTGATTGCAGTCAATATTTATAGATTTCTTGGTACATCCCCAAGAGATGTCGTATCCCTTCTTTAAGTCGTATACGACCACGACCTGATTACCAGTCATCATTCCACCTACAAAGTTGTAACTTTTTACATTTCAGCCAGGATATGGAAAAACGTCCCTTATAGCATTTGAGACAGCCTTGTTTCATGACCAGCTTGTACGTAAAAGACGTCAGACCGGGATCCATGCTGCTGCCTCACAGTTGCTGCGGGTCACGAATAAATTTTTGGAAACCAACATGGTTCATGATCAGACTGCGTGTATACGCAGGCTGATCTCGAACCATGATGGACTCAAAAGCCTTAAAAGACGTTTTTCCCAATCCAGGCGTATTTATTTTTTGCCAGACAAAGGCACGTGCTTTCAACCAGAACAACAAAGAAACGTAACACATCTACAGTATCTAATAAGTGCGTATTTTTGTAAGATTGAAATTCTACGGACAATACGACGTACAAAACCTTGGCTCTTATTTGATAATTATATGTTGTAAACAATTTTGGATTTTAAGAAGTTTTAAATTTGCTTCTACCCAACTTAAAGCAAATCTAAAAAGATGTTTAAGCACGTTATAAATGCTAATGCGCATGTTAACGTACGTTATGCAGAATAAATTGGTACACATACATCGATACATCAATGTACCAGGATTAGATATTTGCTTCCATTTGCAGCTGTAACAATGAGTACCATAACATTCTTTTAATAATTTTGTTCCGGAAATGCCATAATGAAACATATATGTATGTAAATTATATGATGATAGATTATCGGGCGTTAAAAACTGTATCATTCATGCAATATTTTTGCTTAGATAAAAGACCAAATATATTCGTCGACTACTTAAAGAGACATTTCACATATATTTCATTTTTTATAAACATTTCTTGATGCTAAGATCGTTTATTCTAATGCGTAGAAAAGCTATCAGTTCTTTGAAGTTGTTATTTATAAGCGAAAAATATGCCTAGTTGAGACAGAAACGTTATATTCTATATAAATCTGAACTGTTGTCCACAACAATTTGTTTAATTTTAGCACAAAAACATAAATTTCTCGTAAACGGCGCAATATTTTGGCTTGAAATTTTCAGAATTTTCATAAGGAAATATGCTCTTTCAGATAAAACTAAAAGTAAAATTTATGACAAAAAATTCTGAAATGTCACTTTAAAGAAACACTTACCAAAAGAATCTTTCTGTATAAAATTTCCGTTGCCGTGGTCCAGCACACTGAGAAGAAATGTGACAGTGACGCAAATGTCCTCACTCCTGAAAAAAAAAAAAAAAAACACACCATACGAGGAGTCTTTTTAGGTTAATATAATTTCTCAATATCAATTCATGGTTTTGTGCAAAAACGTCAAATACTATGATCACACTAAAGGGGTCTATGCTAGGATATTCAGGGATCTGAAGAACTACAACAAGGTGGATAATCACGTGATACAACAATTTCAGAAAATCTTCAATACTTTTGTTAATACTTGAACAATTTGAATTCGGTTTGAAGCAGAGAATGTGGGAAAATGCCAGAAATAAGCTGAACATGGACGATTTTTGAAAAATCAACTGATAAAAAAGTTATTGAAGATAAACCAAAATTTTGGTTTATCTTCTATGACTTTTTATCAGTTGATTTTTCAAAAATACACCACATCCATCTAATGCACGGTGTCTGTCCACCTTCTCTGCTTCAAACTGAATTCAAATCGGTCCCGTATTAACAAAGTTATTGAAGATTTTCTGAAATTGTTGTATCACGTGATTATCCATCGTGTACAAGTGGACAGTTAGAGTTTGCATCGTTGACTTTTTGTGAATTACCTACATTATCACGGTGTATAATCACGTGACTCAGAATTTCCAACAATCGTCAATAATTTTGCTAATACTTGATCAATTTGAATTCGGTTTGAAGCAGAGAAAGTGGAAAAATACCATGAATTAGCTGGGCTTGGTTGATTTTTGAAATATCAACTGATGGAAAAATTATTGAAGATAAACCAAAATTTTGGTTTATCTTCAATAACTTTTTAATCAGTTGATTCTTCAAAAATCAACCACGTCCATTCAATGCGTGACGTCTGTCCACGTTTTCTGCTTCAAACCGAATTCAAATCGGTCCCGTATTTACAAAGTTATTGAAGATTTTCTGAAATATATTGTATCACGTGATTATCAACCGTGATTATATAGGGTAATAAAGAAAGGAATTTTAGCGCTGGTACGAAGTTTTCACTAGTTATCGTTCAAGTTCCTATTTAAAAAAATGCTACTAAAATTTATAAACAGTGGATTTAGTAATTATGAAACAGACCCGATTTAAAATGTCTGATTACAGTTACAAATTTCCTTGGGTAGAAATAATCTAGCTATATGTATACAGGTTGGCCATATCATGCCCCATGTCATACGATTTCTTTAATAATATTATGCTTTTACCTGTTTGCGTGTCAAACAACCTAGCATGGGTCCCTTTAAATACTTTCAAACAAACAAAAGTTAAATGGATGTCCCATTTTAAATACTTTTGTGCACGAATCTGCTTGAGATAAAATATGCTTTTTACACATTTTTTGAAGTCACGTTTCAAAAATCTAGTAGACATTTGTCGGCTTAGACACCATCTGACAGTCTCACTGGTGGTGAACTCGGCCAAAGCGTGGGACTTTTTTTCGCGATCATAGTGTTCCGTAGGTGTTGTTATAAAATATCGTAACTACGGCTTCGATAAAGCCGTAGTTACGAGATTTTATAACAACACAGACGGTTTGTCAATACATATCGGTACACCCGGTCTATTTTTAGAACAAATTCATTATTCGAAGAATTATCCAATCAGATCTTTAAACTCACATTAAAACGCAAAATATCTGTACCTTGTGGTAGCGAAAAACGTCCCTCGCTTTGGCCGAGTTCACCACCAGTGCGTCTACCATTTAGATACACGCCTTTTATCTCTCATCAGTTTATGGCTGTTCAATGTATAATGAGATATTAGTTATCAAAAAATTAAAATGAAATCTTGCAAATAGTATGTTTTTTTCCATTGTTTACAGGCCCGTAGGAACAGAGGACTGAGGGTACCTAAGTCCCGCCCATAGTTGATCAAAATTGCCGAAATTTCCTTATTTCGCACTGAAAATGCAGGCGAAACCCAATTTAGACGCTCCAAATACTCAGACGCTGGCCCGGACAGGGTTTTGAGCCCCCCTGTCCAAGTTTAAAATAACTTCCTACGGGCTTGGTTTAAGCGAATGATATAGGGACAGAGGACCAATGGCTGACTAGTAAATGGTGCCCGATGTAGAGGGAAAAAAGCGAAAGTTACCTATGTGTAAACGTTTGTTTCACCAAGCGACCGTCCAGTTCTGCGTCCAACTGCATGTCGGAAAACGTTTTTGAACCAGAAAAACTACACGGCACGTACCTAGCTTGCGTGTACCATCTACCGCTCGACCACTGTAATATTAACCCATTACCACACAATGACTCTTTTTGACTCCCCACAAGATAATGGCTTTGGAAAACATTGTGGAAAATGGAGAAATTGCTTGTGACAAGCAATTTCTTCATTTCCCACAATGTTTTCTCTCTAAAAAGCCAAAACTATTTAGAATTCCATTCACTTGAATTTGTCGTCTGCAACATCTTCAAATTAGAACAGTCCAAAGTTTTGTCGTTTGGTAATGGGTTAAAGGGGGAATGGCACTTAAAATAATGCAAATTTTTCGAGAACTTCGTACAAAATAAATATGTATCATGAAAATATGGCCTTTAAATTGCATCTATGCCAAATCTTAGCTTTCTATCTTGTGTATTGGCTAGGATGTCGACGGATTTAAGACCCCATATGTTCCATTATTGTAAATATTATCCCCGGGACAAAAAAATCATGGGGTTTTAAATCCGTCGACATCTCAGCCAATACACAAGGTAGAAAGCTAAGACTTGGCATATATGCAATTTAAAGACCATATTCTAATAATATATACTCAGTTCCAAAAGAAAGTGTGCACTTTTGCGTTTTACCTTTACCTTAATTTCTACAAAGTTAATGGCAATTTAGGGAGTAAAAGTGATATCATACTTCCGATTAGACCTTAAAGAAAAATGTGATCAAAACAGATGTCGATAAAATTGCTGATATTGCATACACAAAGTCAGATCATTCTGGTGTTTTTAGTGTTGAGATTAGCTCTCCTTACAGCTTTTCCTGTGGATAGAGTTACAAGCTTATATGCCGTTGTAGGGTTTGGTCAGGCCTTCCGAGCCATTTCCACGTTAAAGCTTGCACTTTCTTGTAGACATTACGTGTACGTCAACGTTAGTAATCGCTACGTTAGTAGTCTAGTGAATTGCCGTCGAACAGTGCAATAACGTTCTAAAACGAATTTATTTGCCTTTAAGATGCCATACAAATGACCAATTGCTATTAGAACATAGATACCGTACAAATTCAAATTTTCGGAAGGTTTTTGTTTTCACCAGGTTCGGTCTTGCTCACCAACGTTAATTGTAATTCGCTTCACACTAATGCACTATGTACAAATGTAATGAACATGTGATTTTATGCTACGATATGCCAAAAGGAGTGCAGCCAGTGTAATTTCTGATCGATAACTCATCCAGCACGTGAGGCATACGTAAAACACTTAAAATGCAAAATCGCAATCAAGCCGATAATTCGTGCGTACTATGTGATTTCATCATCAATATATCGTTTGTCAATAGTCTTCAGATGTGTTGTACAAAATTTCTTTTCGGTAGACGGTATACTTTTTCGAGATATTCAAAATTTAAAAGTGCACACTTTCTTTTGGAACTGAGTATATATTTATTTTTTTGTACGAAGTTCTCGGAAAATTTGCAAGATGTTAAGTGTTATTCTGGCTTTAACCCTTTCATAAACGACAGAATTTTAGAGTGTTTCAATTTGTACGTTGCTTTTAACGCCAAAAGGGGTCAAAGGTCAAATGTGAATACTTAAACACATAACACATATAGAGAAATGGAGAAAATGCTTTTCCAAGTAGTTTCAATTAAGGCCGTAAAAACTTGATCTAGTTTGGAATAGGGTTAAATGAGATTGTATATATAAATATACATTTTGCAACAACATGCATTTCAAAATGCCAAATTTCATCTTGTTTGCATTGTTCGTGAAACCTTATGTTATGCCAACCTATCAGAATCGTTTCAAACTAAACTCTCATTTTCATTGTCTTTTCATTACCAACTCTATAGTTTAAATTTTGTAGTTTGGGAAAGAATTGAACTTAACTTACCGATCGCAGATCAAAATTACTCGCCGGTTTTGGACAAGTCGCCAACTTGCTCTTGTCTATGGCCATGGCCGTGAAAAAGCAGCATGACAAAAACAAAATACACAAATACATGATCAGTGTTTCCCTATAGGTCACTTGTTGAATCAATGCACAGTATTCACTTATACGTGGTTTCAGTAGAGTATGTATATACAATGTTCACGAAATTAAAGGCTCATGTGAAATTTACCACGTCCAACGTATAGCTGATCCTTGTTTTGAAAAGACTCTTGGTCACAGCTTTAAATA
Organism: Fragum sueziense; assembly: GCA_963680895.1. Classification (NCBI taxonomy): domain Eukaryota; kingdom Metazoa; phylum Mollusca; class Bivalvia; order Cardiida; family Cardiidae; genus Fragum; species Fragum sueziense. The sequence continues at coordinate 6,736,734 of OY804609.1, forward strand.
TGCTATAATTACATGGCTTTCGGCGAAAAGCGACCGGACGATGCGTACCTTCTGTACATATTGTTTCTATATGGTGTAAAGGTTTCTGTTATGGCTATCAATTATTTGCTTATAGAAATTTGCACAAAATATAAGTGTTTTTTTTTTTTTTTCAATTTTTGAGCTGATATGCCTCTTTTCAAGAAAGTACGATTTCACTCATCATTTTCTTTAAAATGAGAGATGTTTTCATTGACCTTGAAAAAACCCTGTAGCTGAACAGGTATTCATACAATCTCATCTGATCTGACTTTATAGAGAGCTATGCACCATTGCAAAAACAGGATTCCAACAAAAGAGGCAAATAAACCCTCTCCATACACCTGACTGTGTTAAAAATTGTCGACAAAGACTTAAAGGGGGAATGGCACTTAAAATCATGCAAATTTTCCGAGAACTTACAAAACTTACAAAATAAATATGTATTACGAAAATATGGCCTTTAAATTGCATCTATGCCAAATCTTAGCTTTCTATCTTGTGTATTGGCTAGGATGTTGACGGATTTAAAACCCCATATGTTCCATTATTGTAAATATTATCCCCGGGACAACAAATCATGGGGTTTTAAATCCGTCGACATCTAAGCCAATACACAAGGTAGAAAGCTTAGATTTGGCATATATGCAATTTAAAGACCATATTTTAATAATATATATTTATTTTTTTGTACGAAGTTCTCGGAAAATTTGCAGGATGTTAAGTGTTATTCTGCCTTTAAGTAGAAATCACTCCAAAATCAAAAGAGAAATTTATCTACATTTACAAGCTTAAATACTAAGTATTTGAAATAAGACCCTTTAAATCTTTTAAGTAGTGTATGATTTTATTTTTAAACAAAAGGTGTTCGACTTTTCTAATATCTCGAAGTTAAACCTAATTGATTAAGATGCAATTACATTATAAAAACGAACTGGGATATAGAAAATAGGTCTGTTTGCCATATTTGACACCAACATGAATCCAGATCAGCGTACAAATACGTGCATTGCGACCAAGATCTGTACTTTTAACCCTTTCCAAAACAAGACCTGGTTTTGACGCCCCTTATAGAATTAGCTTGGGAAAACATTGAGACAAAAGAAGAAACTGCTGATAATCAGCAGTTTCTCCTTTTGTCTCAATATTCTCTATGCCATATTTTACACAAATCCTATCTTTAATAACATCCATTTTGTTGTTTGTGACAGTTTTTGAAGTGGATCACCCTAAGATTGTGCTGTTTGGGAAAGGGTTAATCATTACCTCCTTCATAACAAGTAGCAACTGAAAGAGACTGAGAGTATCATGGAACCTGATAAGAATACCGTTTACACTAAATGATATACGGTCGACACTCGTTGTGTCGAAGTCGGAGGGGCCGTCAAAATACCTCGACATATCCGGAGTTCGACTCATCCGATTTTGTTCGGCTTCGAGATTTTTGATATTTGACCGTTTTTGAAACTTATCAAGTACGAATATTATTGAAATATAGAAGGAAAAGGAAAGAAATTGCTCGTGTCGAGCAATTTCTATCCTTTTCCTACTATATTTCAATGGCCATATTCAGTTCGAAATTATTTTGTTTTGAAAAAAAAATATGTCAATAGATGAGGACGGGACCAGTTTTGAACTTCGACTTAAGCGAAAATTCGACTTATCCGATGTCGACATAACGAGTGTCGACTGTAAATGTGTGATAGCAAGAAAATCATAGGGTTCTTTTCACCATAGCTCGCCTGAAGTAATTCTCGACCGAGTAAGTTTAACATAGTTATGGGCTTAAGTTAGCTCACCTGAGCAAGAAGTGCTCAAGGTGAGCTATCGTTGTCACTCACCGTCCGTCCGTCTGTCCATTCACAATTTCATCAAAAGTCTTTTTCTCCTTTATAACAATTGGGCTAATCTTAATCGTACTCGGCAGAAATGTTCCTCGAGTGACTCTTTTCAAAACTTGTTCGCCAATATTTGATTTGTCATGAAAGGCTGGCGTGACGAGGCGGAACTTATCGGACTTTCTTCGGAAATTCTTTAAAAATCATCCATTGGGCCAATCTTGACAAACTTGTACTTTGGGTGACTCTTTTGAAAATTTGTTTACAAATTTTTGATTCGTCAAAAATGTTGGCGGGGCTTATCCGACTTAGATAAATTACATTCAATTCTTAAATGATTAACCACCAGTCTAAGTTGGATCAAACTTGGCTGGAATGTTATTTGTGTGACTCTTTTCAACATGTTTTCATGTTTTTTTTTATTTCTTCATAAAAATATGTGCGTGGCAGGATTTGGGCATTTTGATTCGGAGAAATCTTGAGATAATAAAAGTGAACCATTTTGCCAACTTCACATGATCTATTTGAACAAAAGTGTTACTAAATTGTTTCGGAATAGGAAGTACTTAGTTTTATGCCTTTGAATTTGACAAAAATTGCCAAAATTGTCATTCGTGTCATCTTGGTTGTTCAGGTGAGCGATTTAGAGCCATCATGTTCCTCTTGTTTCTTAGAAATGTTGGTGATTGAACGACACCATTTTGGTCGTATTTCAGCAATGTGGCTGCGGCATTTTAAATATTGATTCCTTTTTTCTAATCAGTTTTAGCACAATATCCGTTTCGAAACCTACTGCTCCTCTCACTTGGCGTACAGTGATCGAAAAATGCCCACAACATTACAGGCGTGTTTACATTGATAGAATTCACCTACCCCCCCCCCCCCCCCCCCCCACACACACACACACAAAACAACAACAACAACAACAACATAACTTAGTGTGATTTATTATGCTCCCCGAAAAAATTTCGGGGGAGCATATAGTCGCCATGCTGTCCGTCCGTCTGTCCGTCCGTTCGTCCGTCCATGTGTCCGTCCGTCCGTCCACAGCCAGAGACGCAATCCCAGTTAAATGGGACAATTGATGTCTCCGGCCTTCAATATGTTCTAGCTGCAAATAGTCAACATTATATAAATGACCTCCGCATTTATTTTCATCCAACACCTATAACTAAAAAATGTATCTATAATTTACATTCGTAAGAACTCCATTTCATATGAAAATCATGCGACAATCAAACTAGGGGGTACGAAAAACCGATGTCTCCGGGTATAAATTCTAACTTTCAAACCAAAAATGTCAATTCCAACAATAGATTATCCTAACAGAAATGTCCCAATCTTGTACATAAAACATAGAGCTCCAAAACGATACCAAGATTTATATAAAAAATGTAATCCAAAATTTGTAGAACAGCCTCGAGTCGTTGTCTCCAAAATTCAAAAACGTACGGGACACTTTCTTTAAAGCTAAGAAACACTGACATAAATCTACATTTAATACATTAATCTAGCGTAATCTACTTTAGTATAAATATATATAATCAAAATGAAGTCGTATTTTGATATACTTTCGTCAATATTTTCAAAAAATCAACATCATTCTTAAACAATTTACCGTAATTTTAACTCCGTAACGTACGAGGCAAGAACTAAAGTAACTCTAGTTAAAAATGTGTAAATATAAATAGTTTAATTCTTCAAGTAAAATCACTATTCGAAGTGTCTTCAAATATGACAAAAAGAATTATGCCGATTACTATAATAGCATTGATACGGCAGGCCAAATAAAATTGGGTACACATTAAAAAGTGACGTACGAGTCCATAACGTTCGAGGCAATTTTTAGTTTTCAGTTTTTAAATTGCTGAAATGGAACGTTTCCTGTGCTTATTTTATGTGTTTTGGGTTCCTAAAGGACTCCAGTTTAAGCAAAATAGACTTTTAATGCACATAATAGACTGTACACGTACTCGTACTAGTCTCGTACGTAATGGTATTATGATTACGCTTAATTGATACTATTTTTACAATATTGAAGAAAGTTCCACAAAATATGCCAGTTTTTGTTGATATATATATAGGAATATATTCATACCCATATACATTACATTAGATTGATGCATTAAAATAGACTATTTCAGCGTTTCTTACCTTTATAAAAAGTGTCCCGTACGTTTTCGTATATTGGATCCATCAGAGGTAAGGATGTCTAGCAAATTTTGGATAACATTTCACTTAATTAAGAAGTTATTGCACATACCTCATGTGTCAAAACAATACGAACATCTCAACTTTTATAAATTGAAACTAATTTGGCTAGGAAGTCTTAATTTGTAAAACAACACACCCAAATGGCTTATAGAGTTGTATTTATTTTCCTTTATTCATTTCATTACAATTTTTTTGACAAAGTGTCTGGCAAATGGATATTGCCTGATAATATTATGATTTGATTGAAAAGGTAATAACACAGAGGCTGTGATGTTAAAGGAAAGAAAGCATATTACGTACGGGACAAGCTGTAGTTACGTTCGGGACAGACCAGTTTTAAACTATTGTTGATTTGTAACAAATCATTGACCTTCCATTTCGGTATATCGATTAAGGGAATAACTCATTGCTTTTGTTTAACAATACGAGAGAAAATTAAAGGTTGTTTGGTGTATTTTAGAAGAGTTGGAAGTAGTCAACGTTTTAAATTAAAGGAATTGTACAAGGATGGTCGTTTTGAATTTTCATTCGCATAGGTACAATTCGCCATTTTCACCCATATTGTCAATTGATTCACATTTTATAAACAAATACTCATCAAAATGTATCGGATTTATTATTCTTTATGCATTACTTAATATGAAATTAGACACACATTTCACAAAGGGGTCTATTTAAAATACGTAGTTTTTTATGCACACATTTGATCCTTTAACAGTCTATAAATCCAAAACTAAGCAAGCCCACTTGACAAAACAAAAGAAATTTGCGCAGAAGATATGATCCAAGAAGAAAATTTGTCCAGAATGAGTGAAGGGTAAAATGAAAAATTTCGAAAAAAAATTAGTCAATTGTCCACTTTAACTGGGATTGCGTCCAGATCTCAGCAACCCTTGGACCAAATTCAATGAAACTTCACATGTGAACTCCCTGGGATAATACCTAGGGACCTTTTCTCCGTTTCTTAATTTGAGGCTGCGTCATGGAAAAAGGGGCCTTAGTGTAAAAATTACTTTTTCTCTAATTTCTCCTCATCTAATGGGCAGTATATAATGACATTTCGTACTTATGTAATAAATAGGATGTTCTACACCATATACTATAAACAATGTGTGTACAAAAAAGCTGTCATGGGAAAAGGGGGCTTAATGTATGATAGTTTTTATTTTGTGACAAACACTTGTTCAGGGAGCATAATCCGTCTATGACGGCTCTTGTTATTACTGTCTGGGTTTTTATAGTAGTTTGACAAGAGTAACATCAACAATCCAACCTGGATCCATGATGGTATAAAATACAGAAATTACCGTTTTTCCAGATCCCGGCTAAATTGTAAACGATCTTTGCTAAAAATACATTTCGATACTAGCGGTGATTGTGGTGATTAATCTTCAAATTGCTTTATTACACTTTACCATCATGCCACCAACGGCAATGAATTTTGTGCTCAAAATAGACAGGGTTACCGTTGTATTTTAATGAACCGTCGATGTAAAATCGTTCCCTATTAGAGTGTATATGCAAAAAAACCCTTGCTTTTTGTACAAGGGTCGCTGATGATCGCTTTTCAACAAACATCTCGCAACTGCAGATTGATTTAAGCTGCAGTTCCGAGTTTTTTGCTGGAAAGCATTGCATTACAAAAAAGACACTTGAAATTTGTATTTTTATCTATATTTTCATAGTATCAAATGGGGAGATTCACGTGATTAACAATGGTATACTATTGGACACGAAAAAAATGGCGACGAACTGACCGCTTACGCGTGAAAATTCAATTTTTAGAAAGGTATAATCTACGTACTTCCTCAGACAAGCCACCTATCCTTAGAGTAAGGTGCCAGCCTAAAAAACTTTTTTCTAACTTTCCGACATTGTGACAATCCTTTGTATGCACAGTACATAGCCATGTATCTTAATCTCCAAATATTTGTAGTTTTGTGTAATTAGGGTTTAAACTGCGGATTTACACCTGTCCAGTGTGTACTTCCCTGATAAAAAATTTTTATCTCTAGAAAAGCTGATGACGTCAGGACCTGAACAGATAGAGTAGATCGTCTGTTTAGGCTATGGGGAAAGAATGAAAAATCCCTAATTGTTCTGGCTTTCATGCAGTTCATAGCCTTTCGGGTCTTTTATTAATTGATCACGGGTAGACTAATATGATCAGAATTCAAGTTGTTATTGTCCAGCAGAGAATCTGGGGTCGCTAGCGACGACGGAAGGAAACGATTACTTCAGAACGACGAAAGGTGATAAAAAGAGTATAAATTTGAACAAAATTGGCAGTTATGTACGATTGATGGGTGTCAACGTGCTAGTGTAAGACAAACTGGGCATAAAATACAGTAGATACTCGTTATCTCGACATCCGATAATTCGAATGTATATATGTTTAAGACGAAGTAAAATATGGCTCTGACATCTTCGACGGAAACTAGAAAGTATTTTAAATAACCAGAGTCATCGAAGTAACGTATGCAAAGTGGAGAAATTGCTTGTTTCAATTTCGATTAATGTGTCTTCTTTTTCTACCATGTAACAAAAAAGGTAAAATAACTTTATACTCATTATGCCGGGTGTCTCGATTTAGAATGACTGATTATTTTCATCAATTAATCCTATACAAACGACACATTTCCCGATTGGCCCAAAACCATCAGTACTGAAGACGACAAAATGAATATTACAAATGTAGGAAATGTGTATATTTAAGCATGGAAAGCAATATGAGAAAAGGAAAATATTGGTAACCAACATTTTAGATAGTTCTCTCATTTCTTTCTACAGTGACCAGGAACATCAAAACCAGGTATAATCAGTATTGTTCGGAAAGAGTAAAAGTTTTCTCAAAACGGAAAATTTGCAGGAGTCCAAATTTAATCCTCTCCCATAGAGTGCTTAATTTTGGCGTTCTTTGTAGGAAATGTTTGGAAAAACAACAGGAGAAAAGAAGAATATAAGAGAACCAACATTTTCTCCTGTTGACTCAATATTTATTCTGTAATAATGAATACAAACCCTTTCTCTATCAACAGTCATTCTGTTGTCTGCAGTACCTTTATAATCAAGAAAGTCTGGATATTAGCATTTTAAGAAAGGCATGGAAATAAAAAGGTTAAAGTATGATTGAAGGCTAAACAAATGTGTAAATTGAGTTTTTATCATATTTTGTTTTTAAATGAAATAAACAGGTTCACATCTTCTGTCTATGATTTTTACCAAATTGTTGGTTTTAAAGATATGAATGCTCTTATTTCCACAATAATTGGCTACACATCATAGTGCTGTTTCACTTCATTTGCCTACTCTGTCTTCTCTTGGCATAGTTACGGGAGATTTTCTTTAAGAAAATAAGAAAATCCCCATCCAACACCTGTTTACATTCAGTTTATATTAGCAGGAAAAGTGCAAAGTGGTCAGGTCATGACGTCATGGGGCTTTATTGCCCAAATCGTTTCCGCACTCGCTAATGGGATTTTTCTGTTTGCACACCTGTGCTAATAAAAATCAAACTGGACATCAATGAGAATTCCCAAAAGTCAAACCGTACATAAAAAAGCATAATAAATCAGGAAATGTATACAGCTAGAAATGCAATTTAGGCTGGCACCTTACTTTAATTAAGTATCCTCTATTATCTAAGGTTTTCACATATACCCAACTTTCCGCTATCCGTTCGCTGTATTTAGAGAACACTTAAGGTAAGGCCTGGGTAATGCATTTCCGGTATACAGATTTCGATCCATAACTGATTACCAAGGCCTTACCTAAAAGAATATTTCCGAAATTACGAAAATTTTCGATGTGTGGATTTTGGACGTCGCATCACATTTATATCTATATGTCTTACCCAAAAAACTCTCTGTTCACACGGTATATTTCAAGACCCTTTTCATCGATGGAATGTTGTTTTAGTCCATTTTACAAGGTCCGTGTTGTCTTTGTGAAGCGTATTTACGAAACAGATGTTAAACACATGTATAGTACAGTATTTCGTTTTCAATACCATTGTCAATCACGTGTTTCTCCCCATTGGTATCTACATGTGAATAGTTTATAGAAGTAGACAGTGCAACCTACACACATTTATATAAAGAAATCGTATGGACGATGCCCTGTTCCGCTTCTCGTTACAAGTATTACGTTTCATTTATCGGATCGTCAGTTGCACTCAGGGACGCCGTAACTATGGGTGGTTTTAAACTGTAGATGTAGTGTTTTTGAACGAAGCCAAAGATATTGTGTAAAGGACAAATAAACAAGTTTAAAAAATCAGCAAGTACAAGGAAACTCTTGAAAGACAGAAAAAGAAAACAACAACCAAAATTGAAAACCACCCCGCTTTTCTCTAAACGTTTTGAATGATAGGTATTTTGGGTACATCCTTTTTACATACGTTATATTCTTCTGTTCTTCATCTATGTCATTATCAACGGAACCAATTAGTTCATATAAATAACTGAAATTGAGTTTGTACATGTATTATTGACAGTTGTCACAAACATTAAAGAAACTCGAAACATGAAACAACAATGGCTACTGTTCTCTCAAATAATTGCTCATTTTGGATTTTAAATCTAAATAGTTTTTTCTTCAAGTATTAACAAATCACCAGGCGGCAAAATTTAAGGGGTCTCCAATCTGAAAGTTGCTGCAGACGATAAAATGCTTCTTGATAAAGATGCACTTTATATACAATAAAGCAAGAGGAATATTGAGAAACAGCGAGAAAATGTTGATAAAAACAAATTTCGTCTTTTGCCTCAATGGTTCCCATAGCCTACTTCTTTATGGGCGCGTCAAATAACATCAATGTGTGGGAAAAAGTTTATATAGTTTTGTATGAATCCACGACCATCCTTGCAACATCAGCATGCTGAAAGAGAAGAAAATTACTATCACCAAAAACAGAACCAAAACAGTGTTCACGCACAAAATCACATTTACAATATGCCATTATTGACTCTTTTGGGTTAACAACAAAATATATCTTTTCCTAGATTGCAAACTTTCATCATGACTCAAATTGACCACCGCAGTATAGACGGCAAAGTGGATGTTGATAGAAGTTTTTTTTTGAAATATTGTACAGACATTTTGTGGCAAATGGAGGAAATGCTGTTTATGACGAGTTTTTTTTCTTTTGTAACAATATTTTTCCAAACCTTCTCTACAATGGAGGTCCATACTAGGTCTTGTTTAGGAAAGCGCCACAGAGGTACATTATTTTGAACTTACTTCTCTAGTAAATACAGTTTTACTTCTTACATCTACCCGTATACTTTCTTTTAAGTTCAGCAAAGTCATTTTCTGGTAATATTTTCTTACATAATTGACAACAATTTTAACAGTGAATATTAACGACAGAATGCCGTCACACTTAAATTTCAATAAGGATAAAGAATTGTTCGCGAGGCTATCAAAAAGTGTTGAGCCTTGCATAGAAAGAACAAGATATTCGAATTTAAAACGCTATATTTTTTCAACATAAACTTGTTCCAACTCACCAATGATGTTCCTTTTAGTTTGTCATATATACGAGTTATAGAAGTCAACGTCTTGGTAGCCTAGCTAACCTTCCTCAGTAGCAGTCATTTCATTATGTTAGTCTTCTCAATGCCACCTACTATTTTGGAATTCCTTCATCCCAAGTTTGATAAATACAAAAGGATGAGAGGACTCCGCATAAACTGCAGGTATTTGCTCTTCAACTAATCCGAATTTTCTCTGATAAAATTCGCTCTTTTATATGTTGATGTCGCTCATTTACATCAGAGCGTATAACCATTCAAAAACAAAGGAAAGTAGGTCATTGTAAACAATGGCTTTTCATGTGAGTGTTTAAAAAAAAAAAAAAAAAAAAAAAAAAAAAAAAGAAAACATTGCCTCTAAATCTTTTAGAAATATTTTTTGATCCTAACATTTTCAACAAGCATGACAATAAATGGTACATTGATCGGTGCCATTAGGTGTTTTAAGGACAGCGTTTAAAATCGGACGAAGAACAAAGCGCCATAACTTGTGTCGAACTTTCCTTTGTTTTTGAATGGTAGTGCGCTCTGATGTAAATGAGCGACATCAACATACCAAAGAGTGAATTTCACCAAAGAAAATTCGGATTACTCTTCAATATTTTCGGTAGAATATTTAACATTCAGTACTAGAATCTTTATTTTAACCCTGTTATCAGTTTTGTCGACTTTGCCATAATTTTAGTACTCTCCAAAGCCGAGGTCTATTGATTAACCATCAAATATGACCTCTGCCGTTTTTGGTACACAAACAGCCTATTTGGTCGTCATAATCTAATTATAGCACATCATTTGAATTATCGAACCAAAATCATTCAGTTTTATCTTGCATGATCATTACGTATACATTACGTCGCTTCTATTTTTGGCTGAAGCCGGTAACATTTGAAATATCGAATCAAAATCATTCAGTTTTATCTTGTTTGATTACGTATACATTACGTCGCTTCTATTTTTCGCTAAAGCCGGTAATTTGAAGCGTCAGCCAATGAAAGTTTGTATCAGCTTTTTAAATTGTTTTGTTGTGTAAAGCCAACGATTTGATACCGAAATCCCGCCAAGGCCCCGAGATTAGACGTGAAATGACCCCGCGGGAACAGAGCATCATTATATCATAATGGAATGAAGAGAGAATGTGCTCTGTTCTTAAGAGAGTATAATTTTAGGGGGAGGATAGCCTACGTCCCTCCAACCATGTCTTGTGTTTTTTTATAATAGCAGCTAACAATGTGATCCTGCATTTGATCTGCAATATTGATGTACATAAAAGTGTTAAGATTAAGAATTAAACTGTTTGAATGAAAAACTACCCGAGGCTCAAAACGTTCAGATCATATCCCATCGTATATTGCGTATGAAAAATTGGCGGTTGACAATTTTGTACGAAAGGATATTTTCTTTCCACGACCGGGGATCGAACCCTGGGCCTGAAAGTATGTAGAAAGAGTACTGAAGATATTTGACGACTTAAAACCATGAATATATGTTGTATATCTCAATTATCTAGATCTAAAGTGATAAAAAAAACTCTCAAAAGTAATTGCCATTTTTAAGTACAATTGTGGACCTTGGATTACTTACGATTGATGTGTGACGCAACCACCATATCTTTGAGAGACAAACCAAGCAACCTGTTTAAATCTCTCTCTGCACATTCCCATATATAACGCTTAGGAAACCTGTCCCTGGTCTTGAACAATACCAATGGATCTCTACAGTCGCCATCAAAAGACTTCCAGGTGCAACCCCATGTTATACTATAGCCTTTTTCTGGTTTACTGACTACCACTACCTGATCGCCACTCAACATTCCTCCTGGATTAATACGTGATAATGATAATGCGTGAAAATGAAAATGATAATACATGATTATGATAATACATGATAACAATAATACGTGATGATAATAATAATACGTGAAAATATTGATACGTGATAATAATAATACGTAATATATGATAATAGTATAACATGTGACCCGTTACATTAAAAAGAACATCGTCAGAAGCGTTCGGATATCCTCGGATAATGTCGATCAAAGATCTAATCATCGACTCGGATGTGTGTGTATGAAGAAATCTTTAAAAAAAATCGCATGTCTTAGCCGGAAGTAGCTACGCTTCATAAAGTAGTTTTCGATGTCATCCAAATGAACAACTATGGCAACTTGCGGGACCTGCAGATTGTAATCATATTAAAAAGAGAGGACACTCGAACTGCAAACAATGCATTTCAGTATCATTGTCGCTTCATTGTTGACATTAGTCACAGACGAACGTTTTGAATTGTTGTTCTATTCTATTCTATTCATAGTCTGAAAGTAGTTCTACGACTTGCATCCAAGGTATGATTCGATAGAGTTGTCCTTGGTGATCCAAATGCGTAAGAAGACCAAAACTCCCAATTTTTAGAAACGGATCAAACCCAACGGGGTAAACAGATGGTAAAGCATATGTCGTATTGGGCCGCAAAATGAACACATAGTAAGATAGGGTAAACATCCTAGTTTGAGAAAATTAAAGAGACTAACAAGGGTAGATATTTTTCACATTTCCTAGAAGGTCCGTTTTAGCATGAAGGGTCATACACTAAAACCTGAAAAAGAATCTTAAACATGAATACGCAACAGCAACACCATGTCTGTACAAAAATAAATTACTACAAAATCCTAAACAAACGATGTTTCTTGCAAACCATAGACTTGAACTTCAAACATAGCAATTGAAAACAAACTAACAAATCACGAGACTAAAACAGATTCCGATTGGTCTTACTTTTATTAGCCTGAACAGGACTGAAAAACTCTTCTGTTCACCCACGTACAAGATTATACAATATGGGGTTATAACCTACAAAGAACATTTTGTCCGGATAGGTGGGTGACAAAGAGAGAAACAAAGAGAAAGAGACATTGACCAACGACATTTCTAACCACAATTTTTTGATGGTGTTTCACGGCTGTCGTTGGGTGATTATTTACTACTTTAAATTCGGATACGATGTTGATACGAGGGAAATGGTTGTTAAGTTTACAAAGTCGTTGATAAACATACAAATCCAAACAGTTCATGTTCTAAAAACGTAAATGTGACCCGTCACGCTAAAAGGGACCTTATCGGATGTGTGAAAAAATATCGACCCTAGTCAGTCTGCGCAGTCCGCGCAGCCAGACTAGGGCCGACACTTTTCACTTTTATGCAATTTTCTAAATCTGGAATGTTTCCCCTATCTTACTATATGTTCATTTTTCGCATACGAGATCTGGTTGACCTGTGGTGAGTCTGACAAGTTTGTCAAAATTTGGATTTTTGGAGTTCGGATAAGGTCCCTTTTAGCGTAACGGGTCACAAATATTAAACCATTTTGCTTACCTATTGCGTCTCTTTGTACAAAATTGCCTTTACAGTTTTGCGGAATATCTAACAGAAAAGTGACTGTCGTGCACCAATCATCCCTAAATAACAAAATGAATATAGAAAAGATAATTATTAATCTTTTTTATTCCAAGTACACTAACCAGTACCTACGAATTCGTGACTTTTATTCCATGTTCTTGAACGGTAACCTAAAATGCATATTGAAAAGAAATTGGGGCGCACCTGTTTCAATGTATCAAATGAAATTCAGTTTAGTGGGTTTTATTGCCCAAAAGTAAAAAATAAAGGACGGGGTCCGATGTTTTTTCTTTAAATAGACCTACCAAATAATATTTTATTTGGACAATAACCCCTCTAAATTCCTCATAATTTCGATCTTTACTTCATCATTTGTTCAACCATTTAGCTGTTTCATGCTCAAGTCCTGCATGCTATTATGCAAATACGTATGACGTAAAAATGGGTCAAAAGTCTATATTTAAAGTGCACATATAAAAGATTTTTATACGTGCACTTGTATTTTTATAAGTACGCTCGTAAAATTTATAAGATCACCTCAGAATATACAAGTGCACTTGTATTTCATAGGTAATTGGACAGCCTCGTTTTGACACGGAAATCTATTTTAGAGCCTGATCGTGTAAAAAAAGTGCACGTATAAAATTACAAGTGTACTGGTAAATTTCAGCCTGATCGTATAAAAATACAACTGCACGTATACAATTTATAAACCACCTTAGAATATACAAGTGCACCTATATTTTTTACAGGTGTACGCTAAATAAAGACTTTTGATCCATTTGGTACAGCATAAAACCGTACCTCCATGTAACAGTTTGTTTCAGTAGATTGCCGTCCATTTTGCCCTCCACTCGAATGTCAGAGAAATCCTTCGACCCCGAAAAGCTACAAGGAACATACCTGGCTTGAATGTACCATGGACCACCTAGTCCCTTTAAATATATGCATAGTAAGTTGATATGATATAGAAAACGGACTTAATTGACCCATTACCACACAATGGCTCTTTTTGACTCCCAACAAGGTAATGTATTCGGAAAACATTGTGGAAAATGAAGAAATTGCTTGTGACAAGCAATTTCTTCATTTCCCACAATGTTTTCTACCACAAAAGACCAACAATCTGTAAATTCATTCACTTAGAATTGTCGTCTGCAACACCTTTCAAATTGGACCAGTCCAATAGTTTGCCGTTTGGTAATGGGTTAAGCATTGTCCCTGAACATCATTTCAAACATTCAAAGTAAAAACTTCGTGGTACAATTTGATCGGAATCCGACGTGAAAATGTATACAGTCCCAAACAGGAGTTCAAAGGTCTTTCTGGATGCGTGTTGTCATGAAATGTCATAGTGGCCCGTTTACTTATGAGGTTGGGAGAATACAGAATCGTCGATCCTATCTGTCTTAAGCATCGTTTGGAACGAATCATTTACCTAGAATTACACGGTTCGGACTCTACAGAATCTTTTTGTTTTCATGAATAAAACTATTAACAACGTGTGATCAAATAAATATCATAGCCCAAACACAGTACGAAATGTCCAGCCAACACGAGAATGATATAGGTTCTTGTTTACAGCTTTTAAAAGACCTCTCCTCGTCCAAAACAGCATCATGATTTGATATTTGTAGAACCCGTCTGACATTGTATCGCCAGGAAAAGTGTGGAAGAATTAGCCGATTAACCTAGCTGAAAGGTCTGAAGAACGATGAAAAGAACTTACGGATGAAAGATTAAAATTTCCAGCTGGCCTAGGAACGCTTGTCAATTTCTTGCTATCTAAGGCACTGACCATGAATAGTAAAGCAATCGAAAATAAGAGGTACACGATAAAAGTCATTTCGAAATATTGTTTTGGGAATACTCCTGGGCCATTGACTGATATCATTTATACTACTACTCCAATTCATTCCTGAACAATAAAAGATTTTTCTACTAATTCATTTTTTCTATCATCAATTAACGGAAGGAAAATGGGCATCTGTTCAGATCACTAAGCTGATTTAGCGTTATTGTTTTGCATTCAAAAAAATACTAATGTGAATCCTGTTACAGGGAAAAGTGTATCACGATGACTCAGGACTTAAAGGTTGTACGGGCCGTTTTATGCTAGGTTCCCACTGCCGATCAAATTAACTCGATCAAACCCGACCATGCGATCGAGTACCGGTCGAGGTCGGTCGGCAAGGGTGATCGGGATAAGTCGAGATGGTCGAGTTTGGTCTGCATCGATCGGTAATCCTGCCAACTTGTTTTGACACGTCAAAAAAATCCGTGTAGCGGTCGAGTAGAAAACACATCGGGAAGATGCTCGAGTATCGATCGTATAGAAGATCGAGCTGATCGACAATCACTCGAGTAGAGATTGTGTATGCTCGAGTCGATATCTTTTACCGGGATTTGATTGGATGAACAGTTGGAGCAGAAGTCGAGTTGATCTGGAATGTGTTCGGGAATAACTCGTACAAGTCGAGGTGATCGAGTGCTTCCAACTGCTTTATGGCAGCGGATCAACTCGATCTACTCGATCGATTAAGTTTACTCGATCAATCCCGACCATATGACTTCTTCCCGATCTCTAGTCGATCAAACCCGACCTCTTCATCCGATTTGGTTGAGTGAACAGATGAATCAGAGGTCGAGTTGATCGGGGTGTGGTCGGAAATTACTCGAGTACAAGTCGAGGTAATCGAGTGCACGCTCGGTGCAGGTCGGAATACAAATTATCTACCCGATCACACTCGATCTCCAAACCCGACTTATTCACGACAAGGTCGATCTTCTACCCGATCAATACACAATCGCTACTCGATCTTTTTTGTACTCGATCGCACTCGACTGTTTTTGCATGTCAAAAAAACTCGAGTAGGAAGCCCGATCGATGCAGATCAAATTGGATCATCTCGACCGCTCCCGATCACTCTTGCAGACCTAGCTCGACCTGTATTCGACCGCTTGATCGAGTTGATCTGGTCGGCAGTGGGAACACTAGGTCGTGTGGTCATAAATGTGTACAAACAGCACGAGATCCCGCGCAGAGTATATTTACAGAAATTTTGAAAATTATCGGTTATTGCGTTTTCACGTGATTCTCCGCTCTGAGACATAACACGTACGATTGATATAATGGTATTAAACGCCTTAAAGAATGCATTAATCTTTATATTTAATCAGATTAAGGATGAGTCAATAGCAAAAAGTACACTCACGTCACGTTTAAATTATGTACATATTTAAACTGACAATATTATAAAGTTATTATGAATATGTGATAATCACAGACGCTGCAAAAAGATTTTCATTCAGAACACCTAGAATAGAATCAGCTCGATCTGGTCGTGTATAGATCGAGATGGTCGGGTCTTGGTCGTGTAGGGCTCGAAGTAAGGTCGGGGTGATCGGGTAGAAATCGGAAAGATGGTCGGGCTTCAATCGGGAAATGATTGGGAGTACTCGGGTGGGGGTCTAGTTTGTTCGACTAGAGATCGAGAAGAAGTCATGTACAGACATTTGGTCGGGCTTGATCGGGGAAATTAGGAGGTCGGGTTGATCGAGTTGAACAGATCGGCAGTGGGAACCTAGCATTAGAAACGAATAAACTATAAAGAAGGTCTTGATATTTTATTTGTGACCATACATATCTGTATTTTTTATGATGATTGCAGGACGGAAACAGCATTTTTGAAGAAAATATTTGCGGAAAATAGATATCGTAACAGGCCCGTAGGAACAAGGGGGGGGGGGGAACTAAGACTCCCCAATGTTGGCCAAAAATGCCGAATTTTCTTAATTTTACACTGAAAATTCTGGGAAAATCCAAATTAGCCCCCCCCCCCCCCCAATATTCAGGACAAGGGCTTTAGCCCCCAATATGAAATTGCTTCCTACGGGCCTGCGTAAGTTGCGTTTTTTTTATGAAAATTTGGCAATTCAGCATGAAAAGCAAGTGGGCCTATTTTGCACCTTTCACTTACGAGTATGTGTACGTTAAAGAAATGAAAGCAAACAAGTATTGTAAGCAAAGCAGCTTTCCTTGTGCTAGAAAGATACAATAGATATGGCCTCTTGAATTGACGTTCCTTAAACCCTTTCCCAAACAAGACCTGGTTTTGACGTCCCTGATAGAAAACACTTGGGAAAACATTGAGACAAAAGAAGAAACTGCTGATAACCAGCAGTTTCTCCTTTTGTCTCAATATTTTCTTTGCATTATTTTACACATACACTATATTTATCAACATTTATTTTGTTGTCTGCAGCACCTTTCAAATTAGACCAGGTCAAAATTTTGTCGTTTGGAAAAGGGTTAATTCTTTTTCAGCGTATAAACATCTCATACTTTCTGTCTTTTCTCTTCTACACGGGTGGGCATCAGGGGAGCTACCTCGAAAATGTGATAACGTAAATTTGTTCCCACGCCACATCCGGGAACTGTCGAGGTAATGGAAATCCCCGTATTTTGATAAACAGACAAAGGTGAGCTCTCGCTTTTATTTGGTTTTTCTTTCAAAGAGCGCATTACTTAGAAATCTGGCGATGCAGTGCAATGAATCTATGTTTTGGCAATGCATAAAGACAGAAAAAACCATTAAATAGTGGAAAATATAAACAGGACGACTTTAATTCCAGGACTGGTGGAATGCATTTTCGCCCTATGTTGACATATCGGTAAGTATCTCGGGTCAGATATTGTAGCTTATTTTTAGTTTTGGACCACTATCACATGTTTTGATGAAACATGTGGTCGAATTGACTACAATGACGCAAAAATTTCAGATGTTCTGTTCTCCTGAATAGATTACCTGCTCAAAAACTCATTTGTGTTGAAAGTGCTCACGTTGTGCTTTAAATTCAATAAAAAGTTAAAGTTTTGGTAAACTCAGCATAAAAGTTGCTTAAAGATTCACATAGAAAGTTTCATAGAAACCCAATCACCAAGGTGACAGGAAGAAATATTTTTGATTTTAAAGTGGCCAGTTAGAACTTTTGACTAGTATATCAGGAAAATCAAAACTCAGTCGTGTTTGATATTGATTTCCCCCTCCATAGGATGTTCTGAGGTACAGGCCTACAGAGTAGGTCCTATAAAATTATTTTTCACGAAATGTCATTTCTTTTTTTTAATTTTCGGTATTTGTTCCAAAAGGAAACTATTTATGAAGGCCAATATGATTAATTGCTCTATTTCGAACCTTTCAAGAGAAATTCACGAAAAATACAAAGAATTCATTTTCACCGTAAACAATTATTTCACCGTAAACAACGTTATATGACGTAGCATTTATGTAAATAGAGAGAGCGCTATCAACCATACCGCCATTTGTCGTCTATATCATCTATAAAATAGATACAGTCTAAATACAGTCGACACTCGTTATCTCGACATCGGATAAGTTGAAATTCCGCTTAAGTCGAAGTGAAAGTCATGTCCCGTCCTCAACAATGGATTATCAAAAAGTTTAATCAAAATAATTTCGAAACAAATAAAGCCATTGAAATTTAGTAGGAAAAGGATAGAAATTGCTCGTTTCGAGCAATTTCTTTCCTTTTCCTACCATATTTCAATAATGGACACATATGATGCCCATCAAAAATGGTAAGAAAACGTTTTCATCGAAAATAATCAAAATCGGATGAGTCGAACTCCGGATATGTCGATGTATTCTGACTGTCCCTCTGACTTCGACACAACGAGTGTCGACTGTAATGTGGTTAAGGTAGAATTATCCGTAATGCGGCCATTTTGAGATTCATAAATCATCGGATTATCTCGAGCGTCGTCGTAGTTACGTATTTTTTTTATTTTTCGTAGTTACGTATACGGACCTATTTAGGAGCGGTCGTAAACATTCGGCGGTGGAAAGTTCTACCGCCTAATGTTTTCGACGTCATCCGAATAATTCCGACGTTGCGCGAATCTCATTTAGGGTGCACTACCTTAAATTCAAGAATTAAGGAGTAGACTGGTTGGTAGTCACATTAATACTTTTCAAGAAAGTCCCTTTTGGTCTGGCAAATGCCAGATGTAAATCGGTAAAATTTAAATGCGAATGTTGGGTGGTACAAATACGAAAAATACATTATAAAAATTTTGAAACATTAGTCATAAAAAATCTGATCGATTTGCAAATAGATAGGCATGTACTGTTTTCTTCAATTGTGAATCCATGTTTTGTATAATTAGATCTAGTTGAGTTTTATTCTTGCTTGTTCATCTTTTGTGCCTGGACATTGATAGGTGTACGTATAATTAGATTCTATGTCTTCTCTGTCAATCGGTTGTATTTGGTATTTTTGCTCGAAGTTGGTGGTGTTGTAGTTGTTGCTGTGTTGGCAGGCCTATAAATCATTTCCTGTACTACCAAGGTCGTAGGGGCGTCCGTGGCCGAGTGGTTAGAGTCACTGACTCAGGATCACTTGACCCTCACCTCTGTGGGTTCGAATCCCGCCAGGGACATTATGAACTTTCATGTGAGGAAGCTATCCAGCTGGCTTGCGGAACGTCGGTGGTTCTACCCAGGTGCCCACTTGGGATCTTCCTCCACAAATCAAAGCTGGAAACAGGTGAAAAGAAGGGAGTTCCTTCCTGGGCACGCCCAGTCTACTACTCGGTCATATGGATATGTCCGGCAACCGAGGATAAATAACCTAAAAACACACAAGGTCATAGGTCAAGGTCTGGCACCAAAGTCGTGCTTAAAACATTTAATTGTGCAATAAATAGAGATTTATTAACTGGAGAAGGAGAAATGTGATATTGAAAATTATTTCACGAGAATGGGGTGTGATGCGGTTGAAAAACGAGTCCGCTAGGAAAAGAATCTTTTAACTCACATTTAAACGCAAAATATCTATATACATTGTTTTAGAGAAAAACGTCCGTCGCTTTGGCCGAGTTCACCACCAGTGAAGCTGTGTATATTCAAATCCTAATCTGGATCCATGTTACTCTCTTAAGAACAGAGCACATTCTCTCTTCATTCCATTATGATATAATGATGCTCTGTTCCCGCGGGGTCATTTCACGTCTAATCTCGGGGCCTTGGCGGGATTTCGGTATCCAATCGTTGGCTTTACACAACAAAACAATTTAAAAAGCTTATACAAACTTTCATTAGCTGACGCTTCAAATTACCGGCTTCAGCCAAAAATAGAAGCGACGTAATGTATACGTAATCAAACAAGATAAAACTGACGGATTTTGATTCGATAATTCAAATGTTACCGACTTCGGCCAAAAATAGAAGCGACGTAATGTATACGTAATGATCATGCAAGATAAAACTGAATGATTTTGATTCGATGATTCAAATGATGTGCTATAATTAGATTATGACGACCAAATAGGCTGTTGGCGTACTAAAAACGACAGAGGTCATATTTGATGGTTAATCAATAGACCTCGGCTTTGGAGAGTAGATCCACGTATGTGCCAAATGTCATACGGACTCTCTTTTCCATACCGCAGCTCATATCCATTACATAAAGACATTCTTATTCTTTAGACGAAACACCATTTGTTTTTGAACAAAATCCTACACTGCTCAAAAGATTTAAAGGATCTTGTGTTTACTGCTCTGAATAGGGAACGATTTTATCCAGTAAACCGTGACGAAATTTCGGACAAACAGATAGTATTTCGCAAGTGTTGTTATAAAATCACGTAACTACGGCTTAATTCAAGCCGTAGTTACGAGATTGTGTAACAACACTGACAGTTTATCGAAACATAACTTTAAATTAAATATATTTTTAGAACAAAATCCATTGCTATTTATGTCTCCAATTGTTCAAATCGTAAATAAACGCTGCCATGATCATGGACTATTCTCTACTTTATCAAAACCAAAAAACTTTTTAAGACAGCCGGAATTATCCAAAGGGTAAAATGGCCTCTTTCGTCGGAGTCCCGTGTTTGCAAGGTTACATATAACTTTCTGAGACAAGAGGCAATGAATTTGCAAGAATACCTGTTTAGCCTCGGTTATTTCATGAAGATTAACGAAAAAATCATGTCAGATTTAGAGATAAATGATTTTAAAATCGTATTTGCTTGAAATGTTGGTTACCAGCCCAAAAACATAAATTACTCTCGGTATTTTGTGCAAATTCTAATTTCTATAAGAAATGACTTTTGGCCATACACCGGACATCCTAAACCTCACATGCTCCTTCAACTTTTTGAGCAGTGTATAAATGCACTCGTACCGCATATATATAAGTGAAAACTATACGACTGATTCAAGACGTTAATTCCAGAGATTCACTTTCCATGTAGTCATGTACTTATATGCTTTGCTAATTTCGTGCTTCTTTTTAACGGCCAATGCCGTAGATAGGAGTAAGTTGGCGACTCGTCCAAAACCAGCGAGTAATTTTGATCTGCGAGCGGTAAGTAAATAGAGAATAGATGATTTATGTCTTGGATGGGTCAAGTTTATTCGGCCGAATTATAGTCGTTAAAACTCTTTTAATACCTCTATTAAATCGCCTTTTAATAAGTTTGCCAACTCCATCACTTGATCTTTTATAAAAATTAAACGACCTATTCACCGAATTCAATTAGGATGGTCGACCAAAAATTAAAGCTTCAATCACTATCAAGGACCATGAAGATGGTTGTTTGAAAATACCAGATATCGCAAGCTTTATTGAATGTATGAAATTAAAATGATTAAAAGACTTGGTCTTAAATCCAGGATCATCTTATTATGATATAGCAAATATCTGTATTGATATTAATAAAGTAATGAAATGCGGAAAGTTTTACTGTGCAATATTAGCAAATAAAATGTATTCTGGGTTGATCTTCTTGAGTCTTACATATCATATATTGAAAAGTTTAGATATTTTTATCGCTTTATCTATTATTGTGCGGTAACAGAATGGTAGCCATTTTGTTTGGGGACCGGCTAACTAGGAATTTCCCTAAAACCAAATTATTCGTTTTTCCTGCACTGTCTTGTTGTAAACACAAACATCGCCTCGATTTCCAGACAACCACGGGTGTGAATTACGCCATCAGAACTTTAATCAACGTCGTTGATTTTTAAGATTTAGGTCAATAATCACGTGATCATGTAGCAGTTGTACCATGTCACGTGATCAGGGGGTAGGATAAATCTAAGTTTATCTAACCCCTGTTATTATATTGGGCAGAATATTTAGCTAGTGACAGGATAAAGTTTAACCCTTTCCAGAATCATAATTTCAAACAACAGGATGGCAAAATGAAAGTTTAGTCGGAGGCGATTCTAATGAGTACCTAGAAGAAAAGGTTTTACCAACAAAAATTATGTTTGGCATTTTGAAATGCACGTTGCTGTAAAATTTACATGTTTATTTATGTGAACAATCTCGTTTGGCCTCTGCGCGCTTCATACGTCGTTCTAAATTATTTGGTATTCAAGTTACGAACAGTTCCATGACTGTTCATTACTACACTTAGGCCGACTTCGATTGGCGATA
Organism: Fragum sueziense; assembly: GCA_963680895.1. Taxonomy (NCBI): domain Eukaryota; kingdom Metazoa; phylum Mollusca; class Bivalvia; order Cardiida; family Cardiidae; genus Fragum; species Fragum sueziense. Next base: position 6,759,207 of record OY804609.1, read on the forward strand.
CTTCGAACTAAAGTTTGGCTGTTCCGTCTATTTCATTCAACTCCGGTCTTTGTCAGCCGACCGGAATCTTTGTTTGCCTCGATACTGATTTTTTATGCTTTCATTCGGGCTAAAGGGTCGATTTTTTGACATCAAAAGTTCGTCGTATTGCGGGTAGAAAACACGGGATATATCAAACGTGTGAAATGTATAAACTGTAAAGAGAGTCTCAAAATGAAATAATTGATTGAAAAATACTCAATTATTTTTACTGTGTAAAAATGTTTTTGGGCTAATTCGATTTCCGACCTGATCGAAAGGATACAGTTTGGTCAATCAATTTGTCGCCGTACCACCAATTTGTCTTGTATTACAGTGGTCGACTGGTAGATGGTACACGCAAGCTAGATGCGTCCCGTGTAGTGCTGCTGGCTCAAAGACGTTTACGGACATGCAGTTGGACGCAGAACTGGAAGGTCACTTGGTTAAACAAACTTTTACACATAGGTAAAGCCTCTCTTACAACCGATCGTACGTGCTCCTGTGTGCGGTCTGTGCCTAAAACGTACGTTTAGTCGTGCGATGCACGCACGTGCAACGGACGATTTTGGTGGACGCAACCACGATGTAGACTGCACGCAGCAAAGAATTGACTGGACAATTCTTTGCTACGACCATTCTGCGTCTTTTAGAACCCCAGGACCACGCAAGACAGAAGTACGGAGCACGTACGACAGGCGTGCGTGTGACGCAGGGAACGATATATTGAAATTCCAGAAAATTCCCAAAGAACATGCACTTTCTCGAAAGAGACTCATACTTTTGACCTGCTTTGAATGGACATATTTTAGGCGCTCTTACAACCCGTCGTGCGTCTTTATAGATCGTGCGATTTTGCAGAGTTTTAAAACGTACGATTTAAAAAGACGCACGACGGGTTGTAAGAGAAACTATAACTCTCTTTTTTTATCGTCACCGGACACCATTTACAACTCAGTCATTATAAGTCTCTGTCTCTATACCATGGAATGAAATTGTGAAAGGTAAAAGGCGTGTGTCTTGAAGACTAATTGTCAGATTTTTATAAACACATGTACTCCCCTGTGCCATATGGGCCCCATTACAGCTTCAAGTAATGCAGAGGTATGTCCATACACCTTCGAAGGTACCCAACAATTTAATGTCACCAAACGGGTAACCAAATAGAAGGATTTGATGCATCTCATGTCAAACACTGTTAGATAATACATTTATAGATCTATAATAACGTTTTTGTAAATGTAATTATACATTTAAATGCTTGAGAAACATTCATTCGCTCAAAATGAGCGTTTTCCCATTTTATTTTATTCATAACTATGCATTTCAAGATTTCAAATATTTAATAAAGAATACAAGTAAGCCACTACAACTTCAAACTATTCGGCAGAAAACCCAGTGAACTTAAGCTCGTTTGTGCAGATCCCTCGAGTAGGGTATGTATGTCCACTCATGTGACGTACCAGGTTTACACATTAAAAAAGGAACAATTTGAATTGGAATGTGAGATATAGTATTTCAAAGAAAAGAAACGAAACGATACTCGCGTGTCTCTTGCATAGACGCGAAATGTAGTGTTTCGAGGCAGCGCACCGAAACGTTGTTACCAAATTTCGTACAAGTAACACTGGTGGCGAACTCGGCCAAAGCGAGGGATGTTTTTCTCTACAACAAGGTATAGATATTTTGCGTTTAAATGTGGGTTTAAAGATCAGTTTTTCTTATGGCAATGAATTTGCTCTGAAAATAGACCGGGTTTACCGTTATGTATTGACAAACCGTCGGTGTTGTTATGAAATCTCGTAACTACGGCTTTGTCGAAGCCGTAGTTACGGGATTTTATAATAACACCGACGGAATATATTGTTCGCTTTGGCTGAGTTCACCACCAGTGAGTAAAGAAAATATGGTATGCATATTTTGTCATGTGATCAACGAGACTTTGCATTTCTGGGTCTAACGTCCCCGAGACTTTGCGAGACTTGCCTACTATATTGTATTTCAGGAGTGAAGACATATGCGTCACTTCCGTGTTTCTTCTCAGTGTACTGGACCACGGTAACGGAAATTTCGTACAGAAAGATACAGTGGGTAAGTGTTTATTTATGTAGTCAAATACTTTATTTTGATAGTTCACGGTAACGAAAACTTCATACAAAAAGATACAGTAGGTAAGTGTTTATTTAGGTAGTCAATTACTTTATTTGGAACTTCATGGTAACGTAAACTTGATACAAAACGATTCAGTTGGTAAGTGTCTCTTTAGGTAGTTTATGGATTTATTTTGGCTTACACTTAAAGAAATTAAAGTCCGATTGTTACTGTTTAAATTACATACATGTCTGTTGCATTTTGACAACAAAAATGATAAAAGAATATCAGGGTACCAATTTCTATAGCAACAAATTTAAGTAACTATCAAATCCTAGTAGCCTACATAATAAAAAAGTACATATACTCATGTATCGATGTAGTACATACCAAATGGTTCTGCATTACGTATGGAACACACGCATGGGCATTTAAATAACTGCATAAGCACTCTAAGATTTGCGATAGGTATATGTAAATTTAAAAATGCTTGAGATACAAGATTGCTAACAACATTCATATCGTCTATGTTATTGCAAAACCTTGTAACTCTAGCTTCAATTAAGCTGGAGTTATGTAATTTTGTAATAAAACCGATGATATATGTGAACCGTCACGCTAAAAGGGACCCTATAAAAAGTATGAAAATATCGACCCTAGTCAGTCTGCGCAGTCCGCACAGCCAGACTAGGGCCGATACTTTTCACGTGTATATAATTTTCTGAATCTGGAATGTTTTCCCTATCTTACTAAGTGTTCATTTTTTCTCAAATAATATCTGGTTGACCTGTGCTGAGTGTGACAAGTTTGTCAAAATTTGGATTCTTGGAGTTCGGATAAGGTCCCTTTTAGCGTGACGGGTCACATACGTATATCAAATAAAACCAATAAAGGCTTTTGGCGTCAAACTGACCAGAGAATTTGAATCTTACACCAGTACTTGATTTTACGTATTTTCATCATACTACACATATGTTACGTTCCTTTATTGGTCCGAGTGAAAGCATTTGTTTTCGTCCAACAGGAAATAAATGTCATAAGTTAGAACTTTTCAGGAGGAATGATGACTGGTAATTAGGTCGTGGTTGTATACAACATAAAGAAGGGCTACGACATCTCCTGGGGCTGTACCAAGAAATCTGTGAATGTTGGCTGTAATCAAGCGTTTGTCATTTATCCTTACCCAAAGAAAACCTGGCAGTAACGTCTCTAATAGAAAAAGAAACGATAAACAATGAGACATAGAAAGTAAATGCTGATAACCAGCATTTTGCCACTTTTCAACATGAACTTCGTAACTGCAGCTTAATTGAAGCTGCAGTTACAAGTTTTTGTGCAAAGCTTCGATTTTCTCCTTTTACCTTTTACAGTTTCTGAGCTATATTGTAGCTTACGAACCATAATTTTGCAGGAGGAATGATGACCGGTAATCAGGTCGTGGTCGTATACAACATAAAGAAGGGATACGACATCTCCTGGGGTTGTACGAAGAAATCTGTGGACGGGGATTGCAGCGACCCCTTCGTTGTCGTTAAAACTAGAGAGAAATATCCAGGACGATATGTGTGGATTTGTATTGTGAGGGACCTTAAACGATTATTTGATATGTCTCCTAATGATATGGTGATCGTGTCTCACAAAAATCGTGAGTATAAAAATTCTGATTTTTTTCGGGAGACAGGGCGGAGCCTAGTAAACGGTTCATTACATTTACGCTTGAGGGGAACATCCTTCTCGCTTAGCGGTACATCGTAGGTATCATTGCAAAACATTATAACTACAGCGTGAATCAGGCTGTAGTTACGAGGTTTTATGACAACTCATTTTACAATAGAACGTTCTTTCAATTTCGAAATGTGTTCATACACGTGCCGCACGTTTTTCTTTTATATCAACCAAGATATCGAGAAGTAAACTCGTCGAATAACCTCTTCGCTTGGCCACACCCTGTGAGGTGAATAAAAATGGATTATAATAATAATAATAATAATAATAATAATAATAATAATAATAATAATAATAATAATAATAATAATAATAATAATAATAATAAAATAATAATAATAATAATAATAATAATAATAATAATAATAATAATAATAATAATAATAATAATAATAATAAGAAGAAGAAGAAGAAGAAGAAGAGGAAGAAGAAGAAGAAGAAGAAGAAGAAGAAGAAGAAGAAGAAGAAGAAGAAGAAGAAGAAGAAGAAGAATACATGGAAGAAGAAGAAGAAGAAGAAGAAGAAGAAGAAGAAGAAGAAGAAGAAGAAGAAGAAGAAGAAGAAGAAGAAGAAGACATGTAAGAAGAAGAAGAAGAAGAAGAAGAAGAAGAAGAAGAAGAAGAAGAAGAAGAAGAAGAAGAAGAAGAAGAAGAAGAAGAAGAAGAAGAAGAAGAAGAAGAAGACGAAGAAGAAGAAGACGAAGAAGAAGAAGAAGAAGAAGAATACATGTAAGAAGAAGAAGAAGAAGAAGAAGAAGAAGAAGAAGAAGAAGAAGAAGAAGAAGAAGAAGAAGAAGAAGAAGAAGAAGAAGAAGAAGAAGAAGAAGAAGAAGAAGAAGAAGAACAACAACAACAACAACAACAACAACAACAACAACAACAAGAAGAAGAAAAAGAAGAAAAAGAAGAAAAAGAAGAAGAAGAAGAACTACAGATGAAAGGGGATGATAGCTTTTCAAAATGAAATTAATTTATCTTTTATTTTAAATGTCCTCATTGGAATCGTTTCACCAAAACGATTCAAATGAATACCAACAATATAGGGTTTGGATTTGAAATAACACAAAGTTAGAACGTCTTTACCACTACTTATAAATATTTAGCTCTAAGAATTCAAAATATCGCTGCATTTTTTCAAAAACCTCGTAACTACAGCTCCAAACCAGTTGTAGTTACGAGATTTGAGATGAAAAGCGGTGAATATCGTTTGTAACTATTCTGAAAAGCAAGTGAGGTTTTCATCGACCATCCACTCGACTTTGTTTTGTACGTTTAAATGCAAAGAAACTGAATATTTATTGAAATTAGGTTTTAGCTCACTTGAGTTCGGAGTGCTTTTTTTTCTTCAAGTCCTAACTCATACGGATTTGTTTTAAGTTCTTTGTCTAAAGAAATACTTTTTTTCGCTCTTTCTAATGAAGTGGGGAGTAAACAAAGATAACATAATCGATCTGTATATTTTTTTTCTCGTTTCAGCATGCAAGAAATGAAACACTGAATAAAAAAGATAAAGAACATCCTGTCCTCCTTGAAAGTGTGACATTGTATGTCTTACTCACAATAATAAAAAAAGTAAATGGGAAACTTTTACATTTTGGTGGTCTTTATTTTAAGAAACCATGACCTTAGTGCAAAGAGTTTCGATACGCACAGACTAAATAGGTTCGATACTTTCTCACGTCCATTAACCCTTTCCCAAACATGACCTGGTTTTGACGTACCTTAGCCTATAGCAAATACTTGGGAAAACATTGAGACAAAAGAAGAAACTGCTGATAACCAACAGTTTCTCCTTTTGTAACATTCACTTTGTCATTTGTGGCATTTTTTTTAAGTGGATCACCCTAAAATTCTGTCGTTCAGGAAAGGGTTAAATCTCTTTTAGCGTGGCGGGTCATAGGTATACAGGATTGGATTGTATGGAGTTTTACGTCCCACTCAACAGCTAAGGTCATATGGAGACGGGACCTCGGTTTAAAGACTCATCCGAAAGACTGGAGAAGCGGGGAATCGAACCAGCGACCCCTGTGTTTCAAGTCCAGCGCGTTACCACTGCACCACCATATCTATGGGGGCGGAGGTGGTGCAGTGGTAACGCGCTGGACTTGAAACACAGGGGTCGCTGGTTCGATCCCCCGCTTCTCCAGTCTCGCCTGATAACAACAAGATATATATATATATCTTGTTGTTATCAGGCGAGTCTAAATGGCGAAAACGACCAATGTCCTAAAATACACTTGTTTTATTGTAGCAAATCACCTCGATAAAGAGTATTCTCACTGGTTAGTCTAGTAGTTATTTTCTGGCAGAGGCCTAGAAATCGAAAGTGGGAGGCCGGAATGTGTATGCAAAGTTTAATACTGGAAGTTGTTCAGGAACTTCTGCTGTACTAGAAATGCCCTGTCTGCAAGTTAGCAATTGACCTTTGGGTGAGTTACAGGGGTCAAAGGTCACTGAGTGCAAAAATGTAGAAATTCGCTATTTTGTTATATTTCGAATCCTCGAACAAAGAAGCTATCTTGTGAATGAATGAAAGTCGTGTTTTCTTGTTGGCCAGATTGTTGGCTACATTTGTTGCCATGCCTGCAGATTCATTGTCGGTTCTATGAGGTCAGAACAGGGGTCAAAGGTCACTGAGTGCACAAATTCTTAAATTTCATTTATGTCGATTCAAAGACTTCCAGGCATGGAACTTTGAGTTATGAATAAACAATATTTATGTTTTCTAATTACCAAATATATTGGGGAAATTTTTGGTTCCTGTCTGCAGATTCCCAGCCAGTCTTTAAGGTCAGAAAATGGGGTCAAAGTTTAATGAGTGCAAAAGGGCTCTTTGAAATTATTCCTGGTTAAAATTAAATGTTTTAAAGCAATGGTATTGGCTTTTAAAGAGGCTGACATTGTATTATATGTTTGTCAGATATGTAGATGTCATGTTTGTCCCTGTCTGCAGATTCAAAAACATAAAGACAAAGGGTCAAAGGTCATTGAGTGCAAAAATCATTAAATGTTATATATGTCCATTTCGAGACTTCAAGACATGGAAGGACGAGTTACAAATAGGCAATATCTATGTTTTCCAGTAACCAAATGTGCTGGGGAGCTTTTGGTTCCACTGTCTGCAGATGCCTAGCTCGCTTCTTTTAAGGTCAGAAAATGTGCCAAAGGTCAATGAGTGCTGAAAGCTCTATTTGACATTATTCCAAATTCAAAATAATGATTTTAAACTTTAAAGTTGGCGTATGATTGGACAAGACTTGTATCAAATGTTTGTTAAATATGTTAAATATGTAGATGACATATTTGTCTCTGTCTTCAGATTCAAATTTAAGATTTAGAGATAGCAAAATAGAGATCAAAGGTCAAAGAGTGCAAACATTTAAAAAGCGATAAATACTTGAAAATATGGATATTAACTCAAAAACATTGAAACATTTTGAAACATTGAAATTTCAATGATACTTACTCTGTTAGTAATTTTGATTCGAAAATGATTATCCATGATAATGATAGATCTAGATATGATTTGAAATAATCCATGGCAATTTGTCCATTCTGAGAAGTAAATTGTTTAAATCTAAGTAGATATATTGTTTCATGTGAAATATAGCGTTTTGTATATTATTTCTCGTGGGTTCTCTTATATAAAATGCCCACTTATATGTTTTATATGCATTTGAGGATAACTTATGGTCAAGCTATTATTTGTTTTTGTGATTAAGATGTGGACTTATAACCAAAATCTCCGAAAAGCCTTACACGATATATAGATAGCTATCAAACCGATAGCTATCAAACCATCTAGAATACCAAGCTGTTAATTCCATTTTTCATTGAAATTACAACAGGGGCGATAACCATTTTCGATAATTGCGCACTCCTCTTTTCAATAGATTTATGTGGTTTATTGGTACAAAGCACATATCAAAGACTGCAGTTCTGACATTTTTTGTTTTAAACGACAACACAGAATAAGCAAGCTACCAACCAAACTCTACTGGTATGTGATCTCTTGTTAAAAGCTGTTCCAAAGAAGACAAGGTGTCTATTCGTAACTCTGTTGATTCTGTTTGTTAAATATTGCTTACAAAAATATGATTGAATTATACCATCCCAATTTACAAATTGACAACCAAGGATACATTTTAAAATATTTGTATTTTTCTTGAAAATATTTTTGAATGCAAGTAGATTCTTCGTTACATTTACGCATCAATCATAAACACATCTATGACTTTTGAATCCACATATTATTATGCTGGGTTGTTCATAAAGACATACATGTATATACTCATTCTTATTGTAGATTATGTTTAATCTTCACGAGCAGAATAGAATGCTTATAATACATGTCCATGAGACTCATGTTAAAAATGTACACACATTGAAAGAGCTTGTGTAAACCTATTTCGAAATTCATCCATACTGTAGGAATTGTAGTCAGGAGGAACAGACACATGCATGCATGCATGCCTGTGCCCACACCGAAGTCTTCTTATTATACATTTCGTTAGACACAGAAGGGAGTCTTTTACAAAGCCCCGTCTGAAATCAAAGAATAAACATAAGTAGATCTATTTACTGACATGTCAGTGAAAGCAAGATACATATCCCTTTTTTCAATTCTTGAGCTGAACAAGGATTTGGAACAGTTCTTGCTTTATGAATTAGATTCTGGTATGAACCTAGGGATGTTCTTACAAATGAGGATTTGATTTTTGGCTTTAATCAAAATTGTATAGATAACATACTCATTTATTGAAGAGAGTGTTTTTTTGCCAAACTAATATGACATCCATTTGCCAATATACAGATCATGGTCTGGATAAAGTTGAACACTTGCATGATGCATCTATACCAAAATTAAGTTGTGGTAGGTACTTGATTATAGACGTTGTCTCAATACCCCAAAATGGGTTGGATAACAAACAATTTATATGACAAATGCAAAATTTGACATGTACTCCATCAATACTGAAATTAAGATAAGAAATAGTACAGTATTTACATAAAAATGAACATGTTAGTCATTGCAACAATGACCCCGCTATTTTTATCAATATTTATATAGATCGATGAAAAATGAAGCCAAATCCAATTACTAGCTACATGTATGAAGATACATTGTTGGGCAAAAGTCATTACTAAATGTATGGTATTGTAATGAAAATATTAAGGCACTGCTAAATGACTTGATTTCATTTTTCATTTTTCTCTTTTTAGTCTGCCTGGATCATTGTAATAAGATCACACATGCAATTAATTTTCGAAGTTTAGATAACATTATTCAGTACTTTCATCATTTGATGTTGGTCTTGTTAATCTCTACTGTGATTACTTGAATTGTGTTTTGGAATAAAAGTTATTGTCAGGTTTTAGTGTCATCGGAACCTCAATTTTGCACATCTTTTTTATGCACAGCACATTTTCAGGGAATTTGTTTTATATTTTGGTAAATTTTAACAATCTTTGAACTTTGACCTCTATTTTGTATACCCGATATTTTCAATTTTGATTCTGCAAACAGGGCTAAACATGACATCTGCACATTGGGGAAGCATAAGATATAACTATTATCCACTAATTAACATATACAAATGTCTTGAAACATATAATGGACCAGGAATAATTTGATATAGCGTTATTGTACTCATTGACCTTTGGCTTCCTTTTCTGACCACAAAAACTAACAAATGATATGCAGACAGGAATCAAAAGATCCAAAACATGTATAGCGACTGAAAAACATAAATACTATCTATTTATTACTCTTCGTTCCATGCTTGGAAGTCTTGGAATCGACATGTATGAAATTTAAAAACATTTGCACTCTATGACATTTGACCCCTTTGTACATACACTCTTGATTCTAATTTTGAATCTACAGATAGGGGCAAACATGTCTTTTACGCATTTAGCAGACATAAAATACAACTTACGTTCTTGAATTAGCAAACACCAGCATTTAAAACGTTAAAATTATATCAGGAATAATTTCAAATAGTGTGTTTGCACTCGGTGACCTTTGACCCTATTTTCTGACCTTCATACCTAGCTGGGAATCTGCAGACAGGATCCAAAAATTTCCCCATTATATTTCATTATTGGAAAACATAGATATTGGATATTCCTAACTCAAACTTTCATGTCTGGAAGTCTTGAAATGGACATATATGAATTTTAAGGATGTTTGCACTTAGTGACCTTTGACCCCTTTTCTGACCTTATAGAACCAAAATTGAATCTGCAGACTTTGCAAAGTTTGTAGCTAACATTCAGGCCAACTAGAAAACACAACTTTCGACCATCCAAGATTTAACTTCCAGGTTCGAGGATTAGAGATCTAGAAAAATAGCGAAATTTGGCATTTTTGCACTCAGTAACCTTTGACCCCTGTTTTGACCTTAAAAGTCAAATTTGAATCTGCAGACAGGCCAAACTATGATGCCAACATCTTGGGCTATCAGAAAAACACAACTTTCGTCCATACACATTCCGGCCTCCCACTTCTAAAATTTTGGGTTTCGACTACCAGACTAGGTTGGGAACTCGTGGGACGTTTTTTCGCGATCATAGTATTCCGTCTGTGTTGTTATAAAATATCGTAACTACGGCTTCGATAAAGCCGTAGTAACGATATTTATAATAACACAGGCGGTTTGTCAATACATATCGGTAAACCCGGTCTATTTTTAGAACAAATTCATTGTTATTAGAAAAACTATCCAATCAGATCTTTAAACTCACATTTAAACGCAAAATATCTGTACCTTGTTGTAGCAAAAAACGTCCCTCGCTTTGGCCGAGTTCACCACCAGTGATTCCATTGTAGGTTGTTTCATGTTTTTTTTGTGTGTGTGTGTGTTTTTTTGTAGATAATGAAGTGATTGATTTTGTATGGACGTTATTGATTAAACTTCTAATTGATTAGTTTGCAGCATTTTGTGCACCACACATTTTTTTATAAAATCATGACACACAATAAAATCTTCACCTTTAATTGATGTAGTCTTAATTTTTTTGTCTATATATCAAGCTTATAAGAAATTAAGGCGAATGATTTTTAAGATGATTTTACGAGTGATTTTAACACCGACAATTTTATCGTCGACATTTGCCTTAGATAGAAAAAGGTTTGCTGCTTTTCCAAAGCCAGCATCAAATTTTCATCTGCAACCAGTAAGTCTAAACTTCATTATTTTTCTTTATTTTTTTTAATAATTTTATTGCATGATCGAGGGCATTCAATTTAACCGTTACTGTCAGCATGTATTTCTATCTAACTGTGGGTCTTCGAAAAAAATCAACGTTCGTGTTTTCTCCAAAAATATTTGACAAACAAAGCTCCCATTTTGGAATGTAATGATATTAATCATCGGTCTGTTCAAAGCAATGTCATACCTTTGCTCTGAACAATCCTTATTATGTTACTTCAAGTGCAAATATTAGAAAAAGAACAATACTAAAATTTAATACGCACGTACATCGCAATAAGCCCACATCTGGTTGTCAATTTCTTGTTACAACTCCTTTCGCCCAAAAACCTCATCATTAGGTAACAAATACGCGAGTCAAAAGGCGACACTGTCTGATTAAAACTATGCGAGTGATAAGGCGTCACTGTCTGCTTACAACTATGTGTGTAAAAAGGCGTTATAATTTAAGAAAGGGTTGCATGTAACGAAGTCGCATTTATTTCTGCCCAAGTTTAACTATTTCAAGAAATAACAAAAATTGTAGGGTGCCTTAATCTAAATGATTTTTAGAAATCAAAATTGATACGCATTTAGGGAGGATTTGTATACAATATATTACAGAAAATATTGAGGCAAATGTTTAAAAAATGCTGGTCATCATAGTTTACTTCTTTTGCCTCAGTGTTTTTCCATGTTTTTTTTTTGTCGTTGTCTTTGGAAATGGTAAATATGTTTAACAACCAAATTGCAACCCATCTTCATCACAGTGGGTTACCGGAAAATGGTATTACCTGTTAAGGCTGCTACCATGCAGCTACGGCGGATCGAAGCACCACGCAAGCATTCGCGGGGTATAACCTGATGTTCGTAACTGCAGTTACGCACATCCAATTTGGCGACTTCAAAATTAGGGGAATAATTCTCAAGCTTTATTTGTATAACTGGACGTGTTATTCGTTCAGTTACCTTCACCAATATGATGTTTGTTTATAATAAAAGGAATTTGAATCGAAATTTACTCTTTTAGGTTAGTATAAAAGCTGTAATAAAGCTTTCAAAAATCACGATGATGTGCGTAACTTGTACTTGAAAATAGGCCAGTTACTGAATTACAGTTACGCACATCATGTCATTTTTTCGAGCCCCGATATTGGCCTACTAAATAGATATATCAGAATAAAGAGAGTGTGGCTTTGTTTACAGGGTAATTATTGATCAAATTCGTCAAAAATATATCAAACGCATTGAGATATAGTCTGTCGGTTATAACTGTAGACTTGTATACAAACACTAAAAAACAAATACATAGTTTTAATATTTACCAAACCATTTATCGTGAGCTATACGAGCGAATTAATGTCCTTATTCTTTTAGTCCCAAAAGTGAAAGTGTTTGTGTTGGGCCATTTATCAACAACAAGAGGTAAAGTGTTTGTATACAAGTCTACAGTTATAGCCGATGAGTTATAGTGGCTGAAATCGATGCTTGAAAAATCACCTGTTTGTCCCTCCGCCATATTGGATATGCATAACTGCAGTTACGAACATCAGATTATACCCCGTGAACATTGAAGTGTTGGGGGAAACTGTACGGGCACCACGTGAAACAATCGCTTACAATGTCATGGAGGTGAGGATAACCCATTACCAAACGGCAAAATTAAAAATGGTCCGAATTCAAAGAAATTGCAGACGGCAATTTCAAAGAAATGAATTTTTATCATGTTTGGTCTTTTTGGTTAGAAAACATTGTGGGAAATGAAGACATTGCTTTTCACAATTTTGCAACGATTAATGCTGATGAATAAATAAAAATTAATCTTGCAACGAATGAAATATATTGCAACGAATAAAAATCTTGCAACCAATTAAAAAATCCTGCAATGAGAACAAAGTCTTGCAACTAATGAAAAATCTTGCAAACAATAAATCATCTTGCAACGAATAGCAAACTTACCACAATAACGACTTATTACATTATTTTGTATTTAACCCTTTCCCAAACAGAATCTGGTTGTGACGTCTCTAGTTGAGAAGGTCTTGGAAACTATCGAGTGAAAAGAAGAAAATGCTGATGACAATGATTTTCTCCTTTGTCCTCTATATTTCCATGTTGTGACATTCAAAAATTGATATCCATATTTCAATTTAAATTAACTTTGTCGTTTGCGACTCTTTTTGAATTTGGACTATACTGAATTTTTGTTGTTTGGGACAGGATAAACAATTTTAGAACACTAAATGAATCCAATAAACCTTATTTTGCAGCTTGTTAACGTCAACCCAAACAAAGACATGTTGACATCGCAAGTAAAATGGATTAGGAAAACGTCGAGAGGAAAGAAGACGTTGCTTATATTCAACTATATCACCTTCCCCCTCAATATGTCATGTATTAAAAATACTCATTTACTACTTTTGCCATTGCTTTTTTTTTTGTTGTCTGCAACTCCTTTCAAATTGGAACAGTCTGATAATGCGCAGTTTGGTAGGGAAATTGGACGTACCAATAATGTATCAAAGAGACCCACGGATACATGAAACAATGTTTTTCAATAATAAGTATTATGTGAAAAAAGAAGTATTTGAAACAGTTACAGACGTTCCGAAGATGTACCCGGCGGAGAATCAATTGTCACAACAACAACAACAACAACAACAACAATTAGAAGTGAGAAAAATCTTAAATAATTTTGCTAATTCGTTACCGATTTGAACATGGTTTGAAACAGAGAAGAGGGGGAAGCTAAGAACTTTTTGGATTTGGTGGACACCTGATAAAAATGCTGATAACCGGCAATTCCTTCCACACTATATCACGATGTAGACTAATGGACATTGTTGGATGGATGACAACTACATGTACAACCAAAAATGTCCCGCTTCAGGTCAGAAATTTTGCAATAACTTCTTTATTTAGTAAGGCGAAGAACATACAACAAACCCTTTGAAAATTGGTGCAGATTGAGAAAAGCTATGAACTACTGTGTGTACAAGACTGCGCTTAATCCAGAAAAGTATCTATATTTAACAATGCCTTACGCTTACAAGCGAGCTATTTCGAATTTCCGTTGTTCTGGGCATAACCTTATGATTGAAAAGGGCAGACATCTTGGAGTAGAAAGAGACATGAGATACTGTGAATACTGTGCGAATGGTGGTGAAATGGTAATCGAGGACGAGATACACTTTCTTCTGTTTTGTCCAATGTACGATACAATACGAGAGCAATATTTCCAAGCAGATTGGAAAAGTGACAATGCCAATGTGAATATGTTTGTCAAAATAATGACTGATCAGAGAAGGGACAGTATATTTGCACTCGCGAAATACTTGTATTTTGCATTTACCTTAAGACAGAGCAATAATGCCGATGATTAGCAGCCTATTCAAGATTTATACAATTAGTTTATAACATGATTATTCCAACATACAGAAATTTGAATCGAAATGACTTAAACATGTGGATAGATATATTTATAAATGTTAATATTAATTAACCATACACAATTATTTTCTATTATAATATGAATACTGATAACAAACCGTCTACTAGGTTTAAGATTGTCGTAAAAACAACTGTAAAAGGTTATAGTTACGACACTCTTGAACGTGGTTAAAGAAACGCATACAAATCCAAAATATGATGACTATTGTTTCCTACATGTATTGCATTGCAAAAATATTATTTACACGATTGACAACTACATGAAAATACATTGTCATGATTTTATAAGTTTATATTTCTACGTTTGACTGTTGACTCTTAATATTATTGCACTACGTATTGGTATTTTGGGCCGGTGGCCTTGTATTGCTAATAAAAAATTTGTCATTGTCATTGTCATTGTGATAATGCGCAGTTTGGTAGGGAAATTGGACGTACCAATAATGTATCAAAGAGACCCACGGATACATGAAACAATGTTTTTCAATAATAAGTATTATGTGAAAAAAGAAGTATTTGAAACAGTTACAGACGTTCCGAAGATGTACCCGGCGGAGAA
Organism: Fragum sueziense; assembly: GCA_963680895.1. Classification (NCBI taxonomy): domain Eukaryota; kingdom Metazoa; phylum Mollusca; class Bivalvia; order Cardiida; family Cardiidae; genus Fragum; species Fragum sueziense. The sequence goes on from OY804609.1 coordinate 6,774,242, forward strand.
TCAATTGTCACAACAACAACAACAACAACAACAACAACAATTAGAAGTGAGAAAAATCTTAAATAATTTTGCTAATTCGTTACCGATTTGAACATGGTTTGAAACAGAGAAGAGGGGGAAGCTAAGAACTTTTTGGATTTGGTGGACACCTGATAAAAATGCTGATAACCGGCAATTCCTTCCACACTATATCACGATGTAGACTAATGGACATTGTTGGATGGATGACAACTACATGTACAACCAAAAATGTCCCGCTTCAGGTCAGAAATTTTGCAATAACTTCTTTATTTAGTAAGGCGAAGAACATACAACAAACCCTTTGAAAATTGGTGCAGATTGAGAAATAAAAATGTTATTGCACAATTTCTTTCCTGAAGCAGTTAGCCTTTGAATTTAGACAAAAACCCTTAACATTGTGTCGCTTTGAAAATGGTGAAAATGCTTTTATTGTTTAAAAAAAACTTTTTAACATGTACTAAAATATTTTAATACATGTCACATAAAACCAACTGAACGTGTTCTCATTTGAATAAACGTAAAGATAACAAAGTTATAGCGGACGAGAATTGACCTGGCAGAGCAGCCAATGCTAATCGAATGGAATGCTCTGCCAGGTCAATTCTCGTCCGCTATATTTATGATATAATCAAATTGTTATTGTAAACAGTGACGCAAAAAGTGGCCCATCGGGGGAAAACGTACACACAGGTGCGGCCCGGATTACATGTATAACGCGACACGGTTCATTCTTCCGTTTAATTTCATACTTGTCCAAATGGCAAAGGATGTGTCCATTGGCTGTTCGGAGTGTGCCGAATAGTCCGGTACTCAATCGAATGACACAGAACAGTGTTCGGAACATGTTCTGCTTGTTCCCGAAGAAACGGTGGTGCAACCAGAACAGTGACGTCACTAGCACGACAACCTTCGATTACAACTGTGGAGTGTTGAAATAAATTAATATATCTGATATCAAACTGTACAATTAAAATCAAATTATTTCAGGAAATGTGATAAATTATGCATTTTAAGACCATATATGTCCAATACACAGACGTCGCGCACGTTATTGCGACCAGTAGTAAAAAACCTGGATTGTCAATGAAAGCTGCGCTGGTTCAAGAAGAATATTTAGTGGAGAATTTATTTTTTGATAGAATCTGATTCTATATACATGGACATGTCTGTATATAGTTTTACATGGACACGATGCATCGGAGAGTCATGATTTTCGGTCATTATTTTATGAAAAAGACACCAATTTTTAAGCGTGACGTGTAACATAAAATTTCGACAAATTTGATTACTCCAAATAAAACTTGTATTTGCAGCATAAATCCATGTTTAAATATTGCAATTTTCGTTTTGTTATCCTATTTGCTATACAAAAATATGGTTTTTAGGAAAAACATGCAAACATTAAGGTCGGTATAACGAAAAAACAAACTCGCTTTGGCGCGTGACGTGAGCTATTTTCTGGATTTTTACAATAAAATGTCATTTTTCACTTTCCTTAAAATGACTACAATTCTATCATTTTCATTGAAACTTAATTCACAATCAAGTTCATAAAATGAACTTTAGATGTATAGAATCTGAACTATCTATTACGTCGTTTTCATGTTTTATTTTGAATTCTCCCAGGTAAAACAGAAATGTCCACCCCCTACGTTTTTTCGCGGAAAAATGTTTTAGCGCACATATCAACTTAAATATGTTTAAAGTCGTCATATTCTAAGCATCGATGTTTTAATAATCAGTTACTTCATTACAGTATCTTTAAAATGGTGTATCATGTAGATGCGTATCATCATTATACGAGAAACGCCATTTTTTTTGCCAGGTAAAACAGAAATGTCCACCCCCCTAAATTTACGTCAAAATGGACGTTTAACGTCGACGTTAACAGCGGTCGATTTCTATGGTATTGAAAAGGTTTTTTTTTTAATATTTCGGAGAATCTATAACAAACACAATTAGTGGTAACGGCATCGTTAATAATAAATGGTAATAGAGTTTTGTCTTTTTTCGCCGACTAAAATGTTGAATAAAAATTCATTAAATTAGATAAAAGTTTCTTCATGCATCTTTCAAATCATTCGCTCATGATTACACGAATCACACAATAATATGTTGTAATGGAAGACCCGTGTTACATTATATCCAACCTGTACGTGTTGTTTCATATAGGCCTAAATAAAACTTACTTTAAAGCGTAAATAGTTATTATTTTCTCCTTCTTTTTCTTTTCTTTTTCAAACCAGAAACCTGTTCTACAGGACACCGACCGTATTTACGATATGAAATAACATACAGACAACAGAAACTATTCTGACGTACAACTAATTTTCCCTCATATTTAATGATATGATATGGTTCGCACATGTACATGTAAATGCAAAAAAAATGTAGAAAAAATATATTTTCAAAATTCAGTGTTGAAAACCGCCAGCGCAGCGTTTATAATGTAGAGACAATACCCAAACGCAAAACATTGGTCATCAACAAAATCAACAAAAAGTTTGAATTTAATTGAACTATAATCCAGATATGTATTCCTTTCTTTTATTCGTGTATTCTTCTGCTTTCGAAATATCTCATTAAACGACTCCGAATGAACTTTTTTTTGATAAACGGGAAATAAAGCGCGAATGACAAAGAATGTTCGTTGCACGCAGCGTCTACCCGTGTATTTTGACGTTACACAAATTGGTCGCAATACCGTGCGCGACGTCACAACACCCAGCAGGCGGTCAAAGTTTATTTTTAGACTGGCATGTGTTCTGTTCCGAGAGCATTCCATTCGGCATAACTTGAACAGAACATTAGGAACAGTAACGGACAGCCCAATGGAACGCGCCCAAATAATATTGTGCTAAATTTCCAGTTATGTTTTGATAAACCGTCAGTTTTGTTATAAAATCTCGTAACTACGGCTTGAATCAAGCCGTAGATGGGATATTTTGTAACAACACCTACGAAATACCATTGTTTGTCAGAAATTACGTCACGGTTAACTGGATAAAATCGTTCCCTATTTCGAGAATATAATTTTACATTTTTTTGTCTTATTGTGTATTAAACACTAGCAAAAATGAAGAAATTGCTTGTCACAAGTCAACAGTGTTTTCCAATGCCATTATCTTGTGTGTGGTTGGGGAGGGGGTCAAAAAGAGTAACTTTGTGGTAATAGGTTAAAAGATTCCACGAAACTATAGTCAATGTAGATTTCTTTTATTTTTAGAGTTATCTTCTTGAACTCTGAAATTCGTAACAACCTTTTAATCATGTATCGTATATGTTATTAGGCAAAGAAATATCTAGGCGAAATTCCGACAATAAATCTTTTTCATTGGAGCATGGAAAATAAATTGAGCCAATCACAACGCTCGAGTTCGGATGAAGTATGAATTAATTTACATAATGTGCAAAACATCCGGCGATGTATTTATATTTTGAAACATTTTCACCTATCCTATTTTAGGAAATCATTTGAACCGTGTAATGGAAAAGGGGGCCTTTATTGTGTGTGAGACTTTATGGATCCAGATCAGCCTGTATACACGCAGTCTAATCAAGATCCATGTATATTAACCGTTTCCCAAACAAGACTTGGTTTTGACGTCCCTAATAGGAAATGCTTGGGAAAACATTGAAACAAAAGAAGAAACTGCTGATAACCAGCAGTTTCTCCTTTTGTCTCAATATTTTCTCTGTCATATTTTACTCAGATTCTATCTTTAATAACTCCCATTTTGTCATTTGTGGCAGTTGTTGAAGTGGATTATCCTAAAAAAATGACGTTTGGGAAAGGGTTAACGTAATTCATTATTTCTTAAATCATTTTTTTTTGTGAACTGCATCAACTATAAAACACCGGTATTGGTCCCTTATAAGGCTGATTTTGGTATCTATACGTTATTTCTTATAGCTTTCACAGTTCATTGGGGGTTTACCCCGTTTTCAACTGCTATGGTCATATCGCGGAGGCTAGTGCACCTAACCATGGTGTTCCTGGTATTTCTCGCACCAGTACAACCACAATATCCAAACCGAGCCTCCAGCTGCTCTCTCACACAGATGATTCACACCCATTGGTGAGAGACAAATGACTTTTGTCAAGGTCAGAATGGATACTGGCCGAGCCGGGGTTCGAACTCGAGACCCCTGGATTGACAGACTCCGACGTAACCGACTGAGCTGTCGACATGGGACTGACTTGAATTCAGTTTGAAGCAGAGAAGGTGGACAGACGTCACGCATTTGATGGACGTATTCGATTTTTTGAAAAATTAACTGATATAAAAGTTATTGAAGATCAACCGAAATTTTGGTTGATCTTCAATAACTTTTTTTATTAGTTGATATTTCATAAACCCACAACACCCAGCTTATTTCTGGTATTTTCTCACCTTCTCTGCTTCAAATCGAATTCAAATTTGTCAAGTATTAACAAAAATATTTATGATTTTTTGAAATTCTGAGTCACGTGATTAACCACCATGGAAAAGGTAGTCCTGGAACGACATCGCGGTTTGATCTTTAAAAACTTATTTAACTATGTGATTATATCCTTTCCCAAATGGCACATCCTTTATATGAACATATTTTACGCTTAAGTACGTACATTACCGGTATTTTACAAAAGAAAACCTCTTAAGGAAAAATGCTAGTTTTGCATTTCTTTTCTCAAAAATAGAATTTAACTATATATTACTCGTAGAAAGTACATGTTATTACCAATTGAGAAATGTTATTACAATGGATGGTTACCGATTTTGTTTAAATTTATTCGTCAATCGTATATTCAATAAAATTATACCCCTGTATGTAAAAAAAATGAACCATTTCTTGCTGGAGTTCACTTAGAAACTCAGGAATTGCCGAATAAGCATTGTTCTCTCACCAATATATGAATCGTCTACTTAGCTGCTACTAGAGTTGATCATCCCCAGACATAGATCATATTGAATGTGTATCAGTACATTAGAACTAATGTACTGATAACGAATGACAGGAACGCATGAATAGTCACACAGTCAAACGCAATAGGAATGACGAAATTATTTGAAAACATCCAATACAAATAAACAAGTCATAGTTTTATAACATCCGCAATTAAAATTGCGTGCATTTATAGAAATTACCACCCCTTTGTTAAAAGATTTTTGTCTCAAGTATAAATGTGTATGCATATCCCATGAATAGGTTTATCTAACTTATATTTCTGGCTGCTCAGCTTGTTATTCACAACCAAAAATAGATACATAAAAAAATCGAAAACATCAACCCGAGAAAAGGTTTGGCAGATTACGCTCAAAACATACGGATGTATAAACTCACCAATCCTAACCAACAACCTGCGGTCGGTGGCGGATTAAGGATGTTTAGATGTAGCCTATATAACGAGTGTGGCCGCTCATTAGCTACATTACAATAACAAAGGCGACCAAGTCAGAAGTCTAGCAAGTCAACATGAAGATCTGTTTTGTATTTTTATTCGCTTTCGGAGTTTACTCCAGCCACGCCTTTATGTGCTCTGGACCTATCGACTGTCAGGACATTTATAGTTTGAGAAATACACAAACTGGAGTATACACAATATTTCCGCAAGGAACCTTCGGGTTTCAGGTTCGATGCGACATGGACACAACAGTCGGTGGCTGGACCGTTATTCAACGCCGTGTTTCTAACGACACGGACTTCTACAGAACTTGGAACGAGTACCAGACAGGCTTCGGGGACCTGAATGGAAACTTCTGGATCGGGAACCAGCAGATTCACATGATGACGTCACAAGGGTGGTACGAGTTACGTATTGACATGACGCACGCGAATGGAAGTGAGAGATACGCTCAATATAACGTGTTTAAAGTTGGTGACGCAGAATCCCAGTACAAACTGACCATCGACGGTTACCATGGAGACGCAGGAGACAATCTAATTAATCGTCACAATGGGATGAAATTCACAACAAAGGACAGAGACAATGATATTTATACTACCAACTGCGCCGGACTGTATTTTGGAGGATGGTGGTACGACAAATGTCACATATCCAATCTGAACGGTATCTACGGCAACACGGACTATGCCAAAGGTCTGACATGGCGATCCTTCACAGGATACTATTCCTCGCTGAGTTTCGTGGAGATGAAAATAAGGAGATGGGGTTAAATCTGTTTTTCAAATACTAGATCTAGTAACAAAATTCTGGCTAGTCCAAAAAATGAGATAGGAGTGAAACAAATAATCTAATCCTACAGTCGGAAAGAACATTGTATGTGTTAGGGCAGAAAGTTCAGCCCATTACCAGGTGACAAAATTTTAGACTGGTCCAAATTCAAAGATGTTGCAGACGAAAATTTCAAGTGAATGGATTTTCTTTTGTCTTTTTGAGTAGAAAACACAATGGAAAATTTTCCACAATGTTTTCCAACGCCTTTTTCTTTAGAGGAATCCAAATGAGTCAATGTGTGGTAATGGACTAATAGCATTTTCTTCCTTTTTCTAAAGCTTAATTACATGTATGTAAGCCTTCATTGTTTTAAAAACACTTTCTTGAACAAGCCATGATTTTGATAGCTCCTGTAAAATGATTTTGGAACTAAATGACAGAAATGAAGAAAAAACACGAACCAGAATTTTTCTTTTTTCTTGTGATGTTTTCCATACTATCATTATTAAAAAAATCATTCATAATGCTTCGAGTATTACCTATATGTCGTCTGCAGTAATTTTCAATTTATATGATTATTTAGAATCTTAAAATTTTGTCGTTCAGAAAAGAATTTTGAAATAGAACCAGGCCCGGTTTCTCGAAAAAATCTTAAGTACGTTCTCAGACTCAAATCTTAGCACCGTGCTCAAATCGCATGAAATCCATGTGAACTTCAATCGAATACCCTTCAACACTGGAGAGTATTCCATTGAAGTTGAGCATGTTTTCATGGGTATATACTTATGTTTTTTCGAGAAACCGGGGCCTGGGCTGATGCAGATCTGTGTTTGAATTATGAATAAAACAATAAAATTTTATTTAAATCTCTAGTACCTCTGTTCGAAACATTTATGGAGCCATTTACAAGAATGTAAACATATAAAGACTTTATAAAAATCATTGTTTGTAAACCTCAAGGTGACCCGTCATTGATCTTATTAGTTTAATGTGTCATATGATTTTTAAAGCAAAAGGTATTCATCAACCAAGTTTATCCTTAGAATTACAAAACGATCCATCTGACATACGTCTCGTCCAATCATATGGATTGTTTTGTAATATTATTTCAGACAATCAATTTAGAAATGAAGGTCAATTTAGATATGAGCGAATAATATGGCAATTGAGATAGACACGGTCAATAAACCAGCATGTGTTTGCACAAAGTATTATCAGGATCTACGCTTTTCTCTTATACGATCATCTATACGATCATGTACTCGTATCTTTAGCCGCGTTCCCATTGCCGACCAAATCAACTCGATCAACTCGATCGCCTAAATTCCCCGATCAAATCCGATTAAACACGATCAAATGTATTTACACGACTTCTTCTTAATTTCTTGTCGATTAATTCTCGATCATTTTGTCGACCACGCTCGATCGTCCCGATTACTCTTGCCGACCAAGCTCGAGCAGTACTCGATCGCTTGATCGAGTTAATTTGGTCGACAATGGGAACGCTCCTTTATCCAGACTGTGTGCACAAGCATGCTGATCACGACCCATTTCGCTCTCAAATGCAATTAAGTCCCATTTGTCATTGATAGCCCGTGTGTATTATCTGAACCCATTACCCAACAGCAAAATTTTAGACCTGTCCAAAATCAAAGATAGTGCAGACATTAATTTAAAGTGAATGTAATGTTACATTGTTTGGTCTTTCTTGGTAGAGAACATGATGGGAAATGAATAAAATGCTTGTCACAAGCAATTTCTTCATTTTCCACAATGTTTTCCATAGATTCATAGATTTCTTGTGGGCGTAAAAAAGCGTCGACGTGCGACAATGGTATTAAAATGCCTTTCTGTACCAGCATTGCATTGCTCCAGTCAAATTGTTTTAGAAAATTTTGAGAGAAAAAAGAAATTGCTGATACTCAACAATTTCTCCTTTTCCTTCAATATTTTGTTTGATATATATAATAAACAAACTTTCTACTTTTGATAGCAATTATTCTGTCATCTGTACACAGCAGCTTTTAAACTGGAACAGTTTAACCTTTTCTCAAACAAGAACTGGTTTTGACGTCCAAAATAGAAGAGGCTTCAGAAGACATTGAAACAAAAGAAGACACTGCTGATAACCAGCCATTTCTCCTTTTATCTCAATATTTTCTGTGCTACATTGTATATTGTACAAAGTCCTATCTTTAAATTCGTACATCTTGTTGTCTGCAGCATTCTTTTTTAAAATTGGACTACTTGAAAATTTTGTCGTCTGGGAAAGGGTTAAACATCCATTATTTGGGAAATGGTTAAGGTAGTGCGCCCCTAATGAGACTCACGCAATGTCGGAATTATTCGGGCACGGTCGTAAACATTAAGCGGTGGAACTTTTCGCCGCAGAATGTTTACGACCGCTCCCGAATTGCTTCGGATACGTAACGACGACAATCGAAAAAAAAATCCGATGTTTTATCAAAATGGCCACATTGCGGGTATTCTACCTTAAGACACCATCTGCTCATACCGCGTAGATGATTGGATACCCGTTACCTTAAAGAAATTCTTGATTTGTTGAACAGACAAACGATAAGTTGGACGGTGGGAAACAAGTTATGCCTTGGTCACGATGCATTTAAAGGGTCCCATGCTAGGTTGTCGAACATACGATCAAGTAAAATTTTCTTCAAGAAAAATCGCATGAATTTATCAACCTATATGTCAAGATCAGTTCTGTCCAGGAAAATTTTGAATGAAGTTCATTGATTTTAGTACTTCTATATCAAGAATATAGATGTATCTAAATTAACCTACCAGCACATTCTATTAAAAATAACGTTTATTGAAAACTAGACCTTGATAGAGAGTGAAAACTTGGTACCAGTGCTAAAGTTCATTACTTTTTGGCATTCAATCATTCAGAACAATGCAAAGACACAACAATTCAAACTCGGACTATCCAATTCTTACCCATGTGTTTCTGGTCCCAGCAATATCTAGCATGGGCCCCTTTAATTGTCGAGTCTAATTATCCAATAATAATAAAACACTTTGGTAGATATATAGCTTTCATGATGTACAATCTCCACACATATTATTTATGTCTTGTCCTAGAAACAAAATCTTATTTTGACGTCCTTAAGGTAGAATACCCGTAATGTGGACATTTTGACATTCATAAAACATCGACTTTTTTTCGAGCGGCGTATCTACTTATCCGAGCCTATTCGGGCGCGGTCGTGAACATTCGGCGGCATCCTGCGAATCTCATTAGGGGTAGACTACCTTAATAAGAAAACCCCTAACTCTCGTCCTCTTTATCATTATATTCAAATATCTATTTACATGTAAATGAACCATAGACAAAATGATACCACATGAAAGAAAATATTAAGACCTTTCCATAAATGTATACTTTTGCACATCTAAAATGTCACAACATTATGGCTTTCAATAGCACAAGAATATCCATTTTTGCTTTAAAGTTATGTCATTTTTAACAAAACGCTGATAAATTCCAACTAGGATTTTCACATACTGCCAATATATTTTCCGTGCTTCATTATATAGAATAAGTCTACTTTCTTTGTCAACGCCCGGCCGAATATAGGCCTACTAGCGACGAATTAGTTAACCCCATCTTCTTATTTTCATTTCAACAAAACTCAGCGAGGAGTAATATCCCGTAAATGAATACCACGTGAGTCCCTCCGCATACTCCGAGTTCCCGTACATTCCGTTTAGATTCGAGACGTGGCATTTTTCGTACCACCATCCGCCATGATATGAATCAGCACAGTTTACATGATGTATATCATTGTCTCTGTCCTTCGTACCAAATTTCATTCCATTGTGGATTCTTATAAGATCATCCCCCGCATCACCATGGTAACCGTCGATGGTCAGTTTGTACTGTGATTCTGCGTCACCAACTTTAAACACGTTATATTGAGCGTTTCTCTCACTTCCATTCGCGTGCGTCATGTCAATACGTAACTCGTACCACCCTTGTGACGTCATCATGTGGATCTGCTGGTTCCCGATCCAGAAGTTTCCATTCAGGTCACCAAAGCCTGTCTGGTACTCGTTCCAAGTTCTGTAGAAGTCCGTGTCGTTAGAAACACGGCGTTGAATAACGGTCCAGCCACCGACCGTGGTGTCCATGTCGCATCGAACCTGAAACCCGAAGGTTCCCTGTGGAAATATTGTGTATACGCCAGTTTGTGTGTTTCTCAAACTATAAATGTCCTGACAGTCGATAGGTCCAGAGCACTTGAAGGCCTGACAATCCGAGGCGACAATGCCGACAGCAAAGAGTACCACAAAAACTAACATCATTGTGAGATTTACTAGTACCGTTATATAGTTCTAAGCGAACTGTAAGCCTATTGATCATAAAGAGAGACGAATAAAGTTCGCTCTCTCTGTTTATATATATATATTTCCATGAATGTTGAACGGCCTTGAACCTTTCCCCCCTGAGCAACAACTAATGACGGGTAAAGACATTCTATTTTGTTGTTTCAATTCTAAACCCTGTGTTGCTGGTACTAATTTGATTCATCTCGTTTAACTTCATAGATAGTTTATGTTGTAAAGTGGTTGTACACGCATTGGTATTAAACTTGTCTTCTGCAACAAGAACTTCTTCAAATTAAGAAAGTCTAACAGTACGTGTGTTGTTTGGGAAAGGGTTAACCCTTTCCCAAAACAAACTTTAAGGGTTGTCAAATTTGAAAGGTGATTCAGAAGACAAAATACATGATGATACAGATAAAATTTGTGTGAATAATAGCACTGAAAATATTGAGACAAAAGGAGAAACTGCTGGTTAACAGCAGTTTCTTCTTTTGTTTCAATGTCTTCCCAAGCCTTTTCTATAAAGGACGTCAAAACCACGTCTTGTTTGGGATAGGGTTAAACGAATCAGATAAATTTTGTTGATGTTTACATTTTGCAAAACACATCTGGTCTGGGATTTGAGATAAAGTAACGAATGTGAATTCTGATTGGTTAACGCTAAATTATTGTTTATATGCCAACTGTTGATTGAAACCTCTTCCAAATCAACGATGCCTTTATCTCTTTCCCAAACAAGACCTTGTTTTGACGTCCCTAATAGAAATACCTCGGGAAAACATTTAAACAAAAGAAGAAACTGCTGATAACCAGCAGTTTCTCCTTTTGTCTCAATATTTTCTATGCCACATTTTACACAAATTCTATCTTTGATAACTTCCATTTTGTCATTTGTGGCAGTTTTTGAAGTGGATCACCCTAAAAGTTTGCCGTTTGGGAAAGGGTTAAACGTGAGCAATAAACAAAAAATAAGTTGTTTGTGCAAAAGAAGAAAATGCTGTATGTTTTCCCAAGCCCTTTCTATTACAGACGTCGAAACCAGGTATTTTTTTGGGAAACGGTGAAATTTTTATCTGCCATTTTTTTTTTTCTTTGTAAAAGTTGAATTTCTTTTTTACCTTAAGGTGTTTTTTCTTTAATGTAGATCTAATTACATACATGTAAATATATGATCTGCTTTAGATGCAGAGGGAAATGAGACACTGGGATGGTACGCTTGCTGCTGCCTAACAATGACTGTCTCCCCTGTGTCCTTAAAGCTGTTCTGGTGCAGATTTGGGCCCGAAGTTAATAAAAAACGAACGAAATCATTCATTTTCATTCTTCACATGAAATGGTTAAATTACGTCAGATATTGAAGAGCAAACTAATTTTTGCAATTTGGTGCAGATTTATCGAAGCGAGTTCAAGGGTATGTCAAATGCTACAATCGAGTTAGGCTTTAGATGGATACTGAGTTTAGTAGGAGCGTTCTATTACCTCGAGAAAACGGAAATGAGTGGAATCGGGAACCGAGTTTTTATTCCTTTCTTGCCCAAAACTACGTATTCTCAGACTACCCATAGCATTGATATCTAAATCATCTAGGAAGTAGTCCATCCCTAATGAGATTTACGCGACTTCGGAATTATTCGGGCGACGTCGAAAACAATCGGCTGCGGAACGTTCAACCTCCGAATGGCTGCGACCGCGCCCTAATAAGCTCGGATGTGTAACGACGACGCTCGAAAAAAAAATCGTGGTTATATGAATCTGAAAAGGTGACATTAGGGATATTCTACCTTAATAGGAATCATCAAATATATTCCCGAATGAGTATGCGCTAAATGACGTACACAGAAATTAGTTGTCTACTTAACGTTTTTCATTTCGACCACAGCATTTCTGGGCAGGTTTAAAAAAAATGTGACCAAAGTGTGACATTTAAATGTTAAGATCAACAGCTAATTTTACAGAATATCATCCAGATTTCTTAATTAGGGTGGCTAAAAACTATTCCAAATGGTTAAGCAGAGCCCAAAGTATATTTTAGATTCATGTTCACGACCTTTTAGCTAAAATTGTGTGCACAATCTTGCAAAATGACACCAAAAAAGCGTTTCACTCCTGACAGCATATATATTGCACAATATAAGAAATTGTAACCCACGAATCACTATATAGTAGAGTGCAGAATGTCCACAAGGTTGATGGCTTTCTAAAAAAATTTGAGTGGTAGATTTCTGGCTGAATAGACAAAAATGAGAACACATTTTGAAATAAAAAAGTGTTTCACTCCTGACATAAAATTCAGAGGGGTATTGTATAAAACAGGCTCCACATCCTATACCAGTGAAGATAAGATGAAAAGCTAATTTTAAGATGATGATGCACATGTTGTTTTATGAATTACAAGTGCTTATTGTAGTATCCTGTCACTGTCTTTTATTTACCATAGCATAGAAATTTGGTACAAGTGTTAAGTGTCACACAAAAACGTTTCACACCTGACATTTTTGACATGTTTTAATAACATATCTTTTTTATTTGTGAAGCGATTTTCTTTAAACTTGGCACCCAGTAAATAGACACAATTACACATCTTTTAAGCTTTGATTGGGTTGAATATGTTTCTCTGTAAAAGCCGTGGCATGTAAAAAGTGAATGGTCACATTTTTTTAAACTTGCCCTTCTGTAACTTCTCCAAGTTTGTCGTATTTCCGGTTCGTTCTTTGTCCGAATCCATTAAAAATTCAAAGTAATTCAAAGGTGACCTGCACAAAAGTTTTGCATTACAATCCAAAATATTTCTTCTTTTGTCATTTGACCATGCTCGTTGTTGCAGCTTTAAATGAGGCGATAACTAATGTTGAATTGGTGTATTCAGTCC